>VXAV01011941.1:21656-55058 GCA_013399715.1 Alectura lathami
TTTTTTTTAATAAGGAAAATCAACGAATGGAACCAGCATGCCTTTGACACCACTGGTAAAGCTGTTAACTCAGCTATTTTGCATAAAATATGATGAGTAATTGTTTGATCCTGTCTGTTTATCCACCACAGCACTAGCGCGGTACTTACAAATTTTCATGCTGGTGTCTTGATGAAGAAAAACTTATTTTTTTCTGAATACAATAAAGATTTCTCAATGCTAAAGCAACCCCTGTAGTAAGGAACTGCACTCTGACAACAGGGATCTTATTTAATATGCAAAGTGCATAGCTCAGGTGCACTTCATCTCAGCATCTGTGCCTTAGCCCAGGAGCACAGCTTGGGTTACCTCACACATAAAAGACAGTTCTAACAGCTTTAAGGTAATTGAAAAATACATACAGGTGACTGTGTGAACAGGAGGTATTCCACAAAGAGGTAGCTCCTGGGCTATCAGAGTCAGCATCTCCCCTATTGTTTAAAAGCGGCAGGAGCATTTTTGGCTTAACTCACAGTTTCCCCTATAACTCAAGATTCCACTTGACCTTTAAAAACTTGCCAGAAGAAACAGAGCTTCTCTATTCTTCTCCAAAGGGTGAGCACGGGCGGTGTGTGCGTCACCCAGTGACTGATGAACGCAAAACTCAAGAATTGCTTGGGAACTAGGAATTATTTTATTCTCAGCAGCTAGAATAGCACGAGCTGAGAAAGCTGTGGTTCCCTGGGCAGAAGGGATGGCTGAGCCATGGCTTTTGTCTAGGGAAGCTTTTCCACCAGCAGACCCTGCGTAAGGCTGTCTGGGAACAGGTGAGGCCTGCTAAGCTTTCCAAGAAAGAGAGCACAGCCAGTAAGGTGCGTGAAAGGAACATCCCCAAAGCAGTAACACGAGCATCCTACTCAGTAACGGACTGATTGCTTCTGGTAGGGGAGCTGACTCTGGCTCTGAGACAGCAGTGTGTGCATGGAAAGCTCTGGGACTAGTTTTCTTTGTTTTTTGGAGGGAAAAAGAAAATGACACTGAATTTCTGAGGGTGTGATTCCAATGTTGTCGGCTTCATAACCACATACGGGGACACGAGCAGATGTTTCAGCAGTCAGTGCCAGAATTTAAGAAGCTGTCAAAAAGTTCAGAATGAGGAGACTAAGTAAAAATGTAATATGTAAAACCATATCTAAACAAGCCCACATATACTTTAGCTATTTTTTATGTTCCTTCTTTTTTTGATTGTTTTTACGATGTGCATCAAGCCTATTTTCCTGCACATTCAGGTTTGAAACTTTCCAGTTAAGATGAGCTAGTAATCTCATGCCTTTAGGCAGTACTGAAGCTTTAAGAAAAATGCCAAATATCATCAGACTCACGTTAAAATCAAGAGGATTAGTAACACTAAGGAGCTGTCACCCCACTGCCACTGCATGGGGGGCTGGCAAACTCCAGAGCCCTTGTAGATGCTACAAGGAAGCCGAGGGGATAAATTGATACCCTCCACCATACAATATATGACAAAGATATTTTCCTGAATATGGTTTCAATGAGGTCAGCAGGCCAGCACAGACAATGCCAGCCTCATGCTCTGCAGCAAGAGCATTGCTGGCTCCACAGAGCGCTTTCCCACAGGCTGCAGCAGGGACCTCAAGCCACACGGGTCTACTTCGTAAAATATAAACTGAGCATCTTCCTTCAGCTGAGTGCCACCAGGTGTGTATTTGCACATGAGCATGCACATGTACCTGTTTATACACATATCATGTTTACAATTCCTTCCATCAAATAAAAAGCAGGAATTCAGTCCTTTTGGGGATGAATTAAATCGATGAAAATCTCTAAAACAGAGAAAGAACTGAGCCACTGACAGGTACAGGAGTTCCATCAGCTGATGTTTACATACTTGGCTTGTCAAGCATCGTCTGTAGTTTTGTTTAACAGTAAGACTTATGACACATTAAATTAGAAATATATATATATACTTAGTGTAGTATATATATATATATATTAGCACCCAAGGAGCCTGGCTCATTTCCACGTACAAGCTTACAAGGCCAGTTCTTTTTTTTTTTTTTTTTTTTTTTTTTTTTTTTTTTGGTCTTCTCCCTCCTTCTCTCTCTCTCCAGTGAGGCAATGAACTCCCCAGGGCAGGTTTTTAGCTTGTACTTCCATGGAGAACAGCAGGGCCTGCAGCCCCAGGTGTGCATTGAAGCAACGCGTACACACAGAAAACACCACATTACAAACATTCAGCTTGCAGCTAGTTAATAGTTAAGATCCAGACAAGATCCATGTTAACAAGATTTAAACTCCAATGCTGCTGTAAGGCAGCCAGGATGGATGTCCATACCTGGACAGAGTGCTAGAAGGCAGAGGACTTTTCTGCAAAACACAACAAAATAAGGATATATTTGGGGATTTATGGAAAAACATGAAAAAGCAGCATTAGCAACAGGTAGTACTTGTTAATAGTAAGAACACTGATCCGATAAATTCAACGGAAAAACAAAGGAATTCAAATATAGCACCTGATCCTGTTCACACTAACAGCAGAAGCCAAGCCCTTTTGCTTAAAGAAAGCAAAAGCCGCAGTAGCTGCAGGGCCCAGAGTAACGCCCCAGGCCTCTGGTCTCATGGCCCAGCCCTGACTTCCAGGAAAACTAACACAAACTAACAGTCACAGGCAGGCAGTCATAGAGAAAATAACAAGTAAACAGCCAGATAACTACAGCAGGTATAAACGCTGCCCTTATTCTTACCTATTTTTTAAACCACTATCTATTCCATGAGTACAGATACTATTTACTAGGAAGTAAAGACAGAAGCAGTCCTACATGTTGATTCAAGAGTCACCAATCCATATTTCCACTGTAAGGACTTCTCCTGATTTAGGAGCCCTGACTAATGCTGGCATCATCTAAACCGAACGGGTTTTGTCTTTCAAACAGCAGCTCAGCCTCCTACTGCCCCATTGCCAGAATTAAAAGCAAACCAGACACAAGCGACCAATCGACAAAATACAACTGCAAGCCATTTCCCAGAGCGACGGGATGGAGGCACAGAGCACTTCCATGCAAAAAAGCCCGGAATCCACAAAACCCAAGATCCCCCTCTTCTCCCACCAGAGCACAGCATGCAGGGGCTGGGGCAGCGGGGAGCACTCTGTCACCTACACGACATCCTGCACAAGACGATGCAGTCACAGTGGCAGAGGCAGAAGCAGTGCCAGATCCATTCCCTGCTGACCATAGTATGGCAGCACCCTCCTCAGCGTGCTGCTCTCCACACCGTCCTCATGCCCAGCACTTACCGCCCACCTCACTGCAGACCAGGTTTCACCAGGTGTAATCTATCCCCCGCTACCAGCACAGCACACCCAGCCACTTAAATATTTAACGGGCCCTCTGCCTTGCCTGTCGCAGTTGTTCAGGGTCCCTGGATGCCAGGCTTCAACATCTGGCATGTTGTCTGGGCAAGAAGCAGCACTCCTGAAATAACACCGTGAAAGTCAGAATGAAATTCCATTTTTGCCTCCTGCCCTAATCAGACCTCCACAGGCTTGCCTATATGCAAGTAATTTCTTCTGCAAGTAAATGCAGAAGTGTGAATAAGAAGAAGAAGGAAAAAGTTAGTTTGTACTAGGGAAAAAATGACTGCAAATGAGCATGCAGGATCAAGCTCACTGATGGTGTAGCTGCTGAAGTCAAAGGGGTTACACCGGCCATTAGTGCACTGAAATGTGTGAATGGGCTGGATTCAGAAATAAATATATATGACTTAAAATCCTCACCTACTCTCCTTCAGTTCTTTTCATCATCCCATCAGTCTTGATGTCCTCTGATCCCAACACTTCTCCACCTTTCTGCTTTGTCTGTTGATCAGTTTCCTTTCTGTTATATAAGTACGACAGGGCTCACAGAAGGCAATCCCGTTGAAGTTAATGGACAGGTTGTACGAGGAGACTACGCAGAATATTTTTTCCCTGTCATCCTTCCTGTAGCAGCAGTTCTTTGATCCGTCCCTTTCTCTTCTCTGTACCTTTGCATTATTCTGTCCAGTGGTGACTTCACGCAGCCCCAGCTGCCACAGGGCACATGTCTCCATAGCCTCACAGAAACTGCTCCGATTTAGAGCACTCCAGGTTTTGACCTACTGAAGGTAGCAGGTGAGTCTTTTATCTCACACCTGATTGCTGGAATATGCTGAATAGAAACTGGAAGGCTTGGCACGGTTAGAGCAGGTTAAGCCCCAGCTGGAGGTGGGTTCCTACCTACCTTGTGACATATCACACAGAACCACTGCTAACCATAAATGATGCAAACTCAGCACAATTACCCTCTCCCTGTGCCTGCCTCCTACAATGTTAAAACATTCTCAGAGCATCCGAGTGACATGTAGATATTCTAATAGCGAAACCACTTATCACATGCTTTCTAGTGCTTGTTGCTATGAATTATTTATGTCCCATTTTAACTCGACAGTATCAAGACCTCTCAGTTATCAGATACAGCAAAATAAGTATTAACTAATTAATATTTGAGACAGCAAAAACTCTGTTAAAAAGAAACTATCTTTTTCACTATGGCACACGGACAGTCTAAATTCTACAGAAATGCAGGCAGTTAAAACCAGTACACCCAACTAAGGAGGCATGCTGTAAGCACAGAGAGGTACAGCTTCACTCTGTTGTAAGAATGCATTCAGCTCTTATTCTTTCTGCAACTTATTTGGCCAAGTGTCTGTTACCCTGTGTTTTATTATTGTGCTTTTCTCTTACTAAGATTTTAATTTCTAAGGGATTAAATACTCTCATGAGTAATAGAAAGCTGAAAAATCTCCTTCAAGGCCAAACCACATCTCAGTGAACCTCAGACTGATCTAACAGAGGTGAACACATTCCTGCAGGTCCTTCTGCAGACTCACCACCTGCAAAGACAACCCTGCCAGCCAGGCCTGCCATTCCCCAGTGAGCAAGCATACTTGCTTCTCCCTTTGCCTAACGTAATACTTTCAAGTAGCTCATTCAAATGGAGCCAGTGTCATCACATGACTGAGAATTCCAGTTACACCCCGGTGGCAGAGCATGGCTCTAGGTGATCTGCAAGGAGAGCTCACATGGACTGAGAACAGGTTTCCTCAGGGACTCCAGCATGCACCCCCAACCCAGAAATGAAGACAGGGATCCACAATCGCATCAGAAGGAAAGAGACCCCTTGGAATTGGGTAATAACAGCACAGCCCAAAGGGAAAATAATTAAAGAGCCTTAGAGAGCAGCTGCCCCACTGACCATGATGCGAGCCACCATATTTGCCTCCCGCTTTGAACAAACAAATTTACCACTTGCTAGAAACTAACAATGTTTGTACACATTTGGAAGAAGAACAAACATCGTGGCCAAATGTTTTTATAACTCCTATATTGGGATTCCCCAGCTGCACTACATGTACCGCCAGCCAGATGCAAACTACGTAAAAGGGATATGCTGCCCTGCAGGACACCTACTGGGCATTAAAAAACAAACAAAAACCAGAAACCTCACATTTTCTTACTATCATTAGCAGATTCATCTTCACTAAGATTACAGGCCACATTGCCTGTGGCAGGCCAGATGACTCCTGAACTAGCAGGGATGGCAGATGCTGTGCACCTGAAGAGATTTTAAGTAGCAATTCAACTGGCCATCTCTGACTCCTATATAAAAAGCAACCTTGACTCTATTACGATCATGAATCCATCCTAGCTGGCTAAAAGGAAAACTCTCCCACAACTAACTGCTCTTGTAATCCTTGCAATAGGAAATCAATTGTGCAAGTTGCGTTTTGACAAATATAAATCACTGCTGCGTCTATAGCAAAGGCTGAGAAATCTTGTGATGCCCCACATTTACCTGGTGCAGCAGTCCTCTGAAAGGAGATCACAAGAAAAATGCCTCTTTTTTAAACAGAAGTAGGAAAACTGTAATTCTGCAATCCACTGCAGTGAAAATAAAGGACAGCTCTGATCCTGCAAGTGATAGCAGGCAGGTGGGTGGCTGTCCTACAAGCAGCCTACTGCAGGAAGTCTGTAATTAGCTGTCTGAGCACCTACTGATTATATCAAGTGATTGAGTGCACAGGAGCCAATATGCTGCTGATATAACTGGTGTCATTTTAACTTCTGCACATTTTGCGCTTAATTGAAAAGGTTGCTTTCCCTTTTCATTTCTAAGATCTACTTTCCGTGTTTTAGGAGCCATTTAACAGTGCATTAGACAGCTAAAAACACAAAGGTCAGGCCAAAGCTGAAATAACACTATCAAGTGAACTGAGTGCTTGGTTTTATGATTTTAGAAGTATCTTGATCCACTGGCACTCTGAGAAGGTCTGTGCTCTACAGAGCTCTGGAAAACACTCAAGACGAAGGCTAAACTTCTAAATTCCTCAGCTAGGCAAAATATACTTAAAGAGCCACTGCTGTGCCACTGCCCAGACCATTATAGTCCTGTAGATGGAAACTGGTTTCATTTATAGAGGATCAGTGTCCTACCTGTAGAAGCTGCTTCTACTTGACCAGGTTGATCTTTTGCTTTTTCTGCTGTCAACTTCCACTGCTATTAACACCCCCAAAGGACTCCCAGCTTCTGTGCCAGGGGCACCCGAAGTGTTTCCCAACAACACCCAGCGCTCGTGGGATGGCTGTTGCTCTGCAGACAGCATTCACATACCCAGCAACTCGGCTGGTGTGAGACTGTACGGAGGGGACCCAGGAGGTGGCAGAAGGCACGCTGCTCATCTCCACATCTGGTCTCTCTGGAGCTGCTCCCTGCAAGGGACCTTGGCTGAGCCTGCAGCGAGCTGGGACTCCTGCATGAAGCTGTTGGATCCTCTCCCAAATTTTGGTGTCTGCAATACAGGCACAGGAATGAGCACAACCCATGAAAACAGCATGTAGTCTTCACTGCTTACATGGACAGCACAGGCTCAGGAGCCTGAACTGAGACTTGCCCCTGGGACTGAGAAGACCACCAGGCATGGAATCCATTTCAGAACTGGACCTCAACCCTATTTCAAGTTGTAATTTTAAATAGGATGCAAGACTCGAAGCATCAGCTAAGAAATAGAGTACAAACCATTATGGGCAGACGTGTCTCACAAACTGAGCCCAGAAAGGCCCAGTCAACTCAAAGCAAAGATTACAGCTACGAGAAATTTATCTGTGTTGGAGTGTCTTGTAGTGATGCCGTTCTGAACCGATGCGATGATTAAACCACATCAGCACTTGGGGTGTTAAATTAAACTGTGCATGTATTTTTCTTGCAGGGCATTGCTAGGGGAAAAACAGCTGTAGAGGAACAAAGACTGGTAAGTCACTGCTAACAGAACAGCCTCGCTTGCAAGTTACCTACCTGCTGCCAACCAGTAGCCCATGGTGCATTAACAACAGTCAATCGTACCATGACTTGATTATGGTACACTGTTTTCTAAATTGCCTTCTACACAAAATTTTAGCTAATTTAAGCGGAAATTTTGAAGTCTATGCTACACAGCTATTATGATCATTTGGTACAAAGGAAGTGCTGGCGTGGATTTGACAGTTCTCAGAGGGCAAAGCTTTAATTAATTTAAGCTTGCAAATTGATTATGATTCACTTGAAAATGTTCAGATAGCGCATCCTCTTCCCTGAGAGTTGGAGAAGGCATTTAGGACAGACTGTGACATACATGTTTCATACGAAGCAGAAGTCCCCAAGAAAACCTCAAACTTTCCTAACTCTTGTACAGAGGCTTGCAAAAACAATCCAAAAATACCTCAGCTTTGTGAATGTCTGGCTGTGTCACCAGCTACCAGCCCTAAAGATGGATGAATCCTCCCCTGGTTGTGTGTCTCTGCCCTGGTTACGGGAGGAGCCTGGCTTTGATTCCATGCCTAACCTTCATCCCTGTAAACACAGCTGCGATGAGTATCATCCTAAAAGACCAAGCCACAAGCTCTCCTAAAATACTCACAGATCTGGGGAGTGTTTAGAAACTCAAATACCACCTGTGTCTTGGCTTGCCAGCCTGTTCGGTGCCCATGACTCACTCTTGGGTGCACCTTCCCTCCCGAGCCTGGCACTGCGAGCAAACCTGTCATCGGCAATAAACATCTGCTTGGCTCTGCCTTGCCAGCCACAATGGGACCTCCCCTGAACGAAACAGGCCTCCTCTCCCTGTCAGTCCCCTCATGGAGGAGGTTTATTCATTGCTTTGCTTTGGTGATGAGCTCTCTACCCCGATGTCTGGCTTTCCCTACTGAGAGGAGGCTGCTGTGGTAAGGGGCTGTGAGACACCTGTGATGTTGTGTTCATGCTCCCTCCTAGCACAGGAAAGCAGGACTTCCCAGGACAGGAGTTAAAAATAGCTGCATTTTCTTGTGTTCACTTTAAAACACAGTGCACTAGCCTCAGCTGCCACCACTAATACAACGGGCTTCTCCTGCAGTCTGCTCTCTGTCAAAACAACTGCTGCCCTGCTCTTTCTTCTGCTTAACTTCTTACCATCTGAAATTGTAGATGCTTTGCACTACAAGGAGAAGCTTGGAAGGAGGGAGAGCAGATAAGCCTTTTAAATTACATTTAAACCAGTCTTATTCACACCAAAATGGCTCTTTGAGGCTATTTCTTGGAGTCCCTTGCAGCCCTGCCTTTATTCCCACATCTCTTACCCTAGAATTGTGTCTGAACCCAAGCATCCCCCCTCAGCCTACTCTGAGCCACCCACCCAGACGTGGGGCGGACCAGCCACATCCTGTCCCTCTCCCAGGTGTGTGCTTTGGGAAGGGTGCGGCAGCACCAGCAAGACAAGGTGTGTCCCCAGGCATGGCATTTAGCAGGGATGGCAATGAGCAAGGTGGGAACGCTTAAGGGGGAAGCGGTAGACTCTCTATCACATGCAGTTACTAAATCACGATGGTGGCTTTGTGAAGGGTATGTTCTAGCACAAACAGGGCAACACGTGCTCGATACAGAACCTGCAGCAGAACACCGTAGGTCTGTGCTGTGCAAGGAGGTTACTGCAGATAGCTTTAATGATCTCCTCTTGCTCTAAAAATCTAGGAATCTAGCGTCATCAGTTATCACTTTCTTACACTCCAGATCTGCTTGATTTTTCTGGGAAGCCAAAAGCTTAAAAGCCTACCAAGCTGAGAAAATTACCGTGATATTTCCAGCTGCTTTCCCCAGCATCTTACATTAATCTATCTCTGAGCAAGCTTTGCCACTTTCCATCTGAGCAACTTGAGCACAGTGGGGCTGCTCCTCCCCTGGCTCCTCATGGGCTCCCTGCGTGTCCCCTTTCAGGTATTCCCACGCTGCTGAAGGAGCTGGGAGGCTTTCCTTGTTGTTCCCTGACTTGGGCACAAGCATTTCTTTGAAAGCACGGAACTCAGTGCTGCAATTCACTGGCACAGCCAAGCAGAGCCTACCAGGCCTGCAGACAGCTTGCAGTTCCCGATATGATACTCTAAATAAGAATCACATTCATAATAAAACTGGAAAAATGTGATGCCCTGCACTTTTCACACATCACAAGTGCCAGATGGGTTTGCTCTCTGGCTGCTGAGGATGTGACCCGGCTGAAACTCCCCTTCCCCACCCCCAGCACAGCCAAACCCACCCGGGGGGGGGGAGGGGAGAAATGTGAGCAATCCTGCATCGTGCCGCCGAAGCTCCTCATCTATGTGTCACCCAAGCTGAACCGCAAAACGCGTCTGCCTGGCCTAGTTATCAAATGACCTGAAATTCAGCACGCTCATCTGCCCAACAGCTGCTTCATTGACGGAGGCAGGAGCTCCTGCCCGGCTGCTGGAGTGGGGCCAGCGATGGAGCTGGGGCCTGGCGTGCACACCCTGCAACATGGGGCTGCTGCCCCCAGCCCCTGCACGGCATGGCCTCAAAACGTCTGGAAGTCTTCAGTTCTGCACGGTGACTCCTTCCTGCTCTATATTTATTTCTCATCTGGATCACTAACAAGAGATTGCAGAGACCTGGCACTTCAAAGAGGGGAAAAGCAATGAAATGTCCTTCCCTACAAAGTGAAGTGAAAGTGATGTGGGATCTTGTCAGATTTATTTCTTTCTAGCTAGGGTGCTGTATAAATAATAAGCAGCACTAACAAGTTCCCTCCATTTTAGAAAAGTGACCTATATAGGAGCACAGTAAGCAAACTACAGCGATTGTAACAGTGATTGAGTATAAGAGTTACGTGCCCAACATAGGCGAAGTCAGGGAGCTAAATAACTCCGACAGATATTATGAATTCACTACAACACACTCAAACACAGTGACACTTTGTGAAGCTGCTTTGATGTATAACACGTCATATTTTTCTATACTATTGACAAAAAAGTCTAGTCACATATTAGTAAATTTTTATAGTACTATTACTGTAAAACAGTATCAGCGTTATCTATTACTCCTCAGTAACAAAATAAGCAGAATGAAACGTTTGCACTATATTTCAGTACAGTTGCTTTTGCGCTTCTTGCCAAAACAAGAATGTAGAGTCCAAGCTGAACATAACACTTTATCAAAGACCAAGCCCTCAGCTGGAACCCAGTGCTAATCCTTTGGATCCAATGGACATAGCTGCTAAGCTGAATCTAGACTGTGACGCTTTCTGAGATTATCTGGTCTGCTGGGTAAATAGCATTTCTCATTCCCTAGCTGAAATGAGAAATAAGCACTGCACGTGTTCTTAATGCTGTGTTTGTCAGCACTGGGAAGTCGATGGCTTCACATTGCTAATGGCGTGCCAAAGCAGCACCCACCCTTTGATTTTCACATATACGGCTGGTTGTAGCTCTTGCTACAGTGCCCGTATCTGCATAAAAAAGCCCAAGGTTTGGGTGGAAAATATACCTTGTTCTCTGCGTTCTTCGGGGTAGGCTCCAGGAGAACATGCTGTAAGTGAGATTACAGCCATGAATATTTGATTAGGGACACATGAAAAGAATCTGAAATCATATGGTACCAAGAGTTTAACTAAAGTATGCATGAGCAAGCAATGTAACTAATATTAAATGTACATTTGTATTTTTCTTGTTCTGCAGCGCTGCCTTCACATCTATGTGAATTAAACAAATTGAAACCCCCAGTGAGCAACATCAGATCTAATTGCAGTGCAGAATGTTTCCCTAATGAATTTCAGTTTTCATATTTTCACCTACAAATAGTGTTATCATGCTACTGAGTAAAAGATTATTAATATATATGGTAATTTACATTAAACCACTTATTTTGGCTTAATTCTGTGAAAAGACTATAAAAAAAAAACATTTTTATCTATTTGAATATATTTTCTACCTGTGGACTACTGCCATTGATGCCTTGGTTCTATCTTTTTAGATGCTGTTTGCTAGGTGTGGAGTGCTAACTCCATGCATTGCTAGCACGCACGGTGTTACTTGCTGTCCTGCAGAGATCACAATCTAGGCCAACAAGTCTCGATCTAATCACAAGATTCCTGTTTGCTGCATAGGGACACCCTCCAGCCTGCACTCCCACTAGCAGAGGTCTCCCATCAGACACATGGTGATGAGCGCTGCCAAACCCTGAGCCTTGAGGTTTCCTGAGCCCTGATCTGCGAGCCAGAGACATGCACCCAGCATGGTGACACTGAGGAACAGGAGTCTTCCCACTGGGGGTGCTGGTGCTGCTTTTGCAACTGTAGGAAAAACTCATGGCAGCAATCTTCTTGTCTCTACAATTTCTGTTTGTCTCCTCAAAGAAGACAGCAGTGAAAACATACTAGTGTGCCTGCCTGATTTGGAATAACATGCATGGAGTGGTAGGTGAAGACCCAATTCTGCAAAGCGCTGAGAGGACCCTGCAGCCCTCCTTGCATCACTAGGAATCACAAGCACGTTCCTGAGATGTGTTAAGTCAGCACCTTACCATATGAACCCCTCCACCAGTCCTCCTTCCCATACATCTTAATCTTATCCTGAATTACTCTAGTATCTTGAGAATGTTGCACTGAAGCCTTTTTTTTAAGCTCCTATTTCATTCACCAGCTGTGCTTGCACAGAAGCAGGAACACTGATACTGACACTTGGACAGTTTTAAGTGTGCTGAAGAACAGATTAGTTTATATTACTTTTGTACCTTCTTGGAGCATGTCTTAGACCCTTCTGTCCACGGCTGAAGTCAGATCAGTTTAATTTTGTTCTGTGATCTTTCTTAAGAAGGTGATTTTATGGCTGCACTATTAGAGGGTAATAATAATACAATTAACACAAAGTGTTTAACAACAAAATAATATTCAAATCTCTATGGAATCTTAAAGTGTTGCTCTGTGAACTACAGAATGAGTAGTGAGAGATGTCAAAAAAGTTATTTGGTTTTCAGCTCTATCGCAATGGACAGCTAACTAATAGCATTCTGTGTCTGAGGAGATAAGCTTAATTACTTGTTGAATTTCAGTGAAGTCCTGCAGACGTCTGCATACTCCTGATAACACAAAACAGCTAAAACAACTTCCGTTAAACAATACAATTTGATCTCTTTTCTATCTCTCTAGTTAATGAACATAAAGTGTCACTGATGGGAAGAAATAAAGGAATCTGGGATTTCTTAGTGAAAACTATATAATTACATAAAATTAATTGTCAAATCAACAAAATAACAGCAGACATCACGTAAAACCCTCAAGGGAAGTCAATGGAAATCCTTCTGTTGACCTAAGGAGAAACTAGAGAACACCTAGAATAGTTGTCATTAAAATACTGTTTGCAATTTGAATGTAATCTGTGGTCCCTGCAATACTGCAGTTCATTATTTTCAGCAAAAAAATTATCAACACTTTGTCAGTGACAAGGGAAAGCTGGACAATAGGCAGAGTTTTCCCAGTGTCGTAGATGTTCTTAGATCTTGACAGTGGAGTTTCACCCTTCACACTCCACGCTCTCAGGAAGCACAGCTGTGATTTGGAGCCATAGTACACAGCCTAAATAAAATAAATACTTGTTCCTGGGGCAATCGTGCCACCGGTTTCACGTCCTCAGGGCATGCCATGGGGCAGGGCTGTGCTGAGGAGGTACACAGGCTGGGTGAGCTAGCTAGGTGCAGGATGAGCACCCCGCCCCACTGGGAGTGCCCTGATTCCCACGCTGACTTCTGCACTGAGCCAGGGAAATGCTGGTTCCCTCCATGGTTAAAAGATGGAGCATAATGCAGAAACACTGCTGTTTTCCTATCCTCACCTGGACAAGATATTTTAAACGCTGGCCTGAGAGGAGGCCAGCTGAGATGAAAGGCAGTGTAAGTACTCTGTATCCAACTGGGCTTGAGTCACCGCAGAATCTGGGTTCAACTCCAGAGCCCTAATACAATGAATGCCTAATAATAACAAAGCGCCATAATCCAGTGATGATGGCTGGGAGCTATAAATGGCACATGAGGAGAGACTGGAGAAGCTGGTTTGTTCAGCTTGGAGGGGAGAAGGCTGAGGAGTGATCTTAAAGCTGGTGTCATTGCCCAAAGGAATCAATGGGAATGGCACAGCCCTGGAACAAGGGCCTGGGGATGTGGAAGATTCTCCATCCTTGGACATGCTCAAAACTCAACGGGACAAGGCCCTGAGCAACTTGATCAAGTTTTGAACTTAGCTTTGCTTTAAGCATGTCCCTGGACTAGATGATCTCCAGAGGTGCCTAAACAATTCTGTCTGAAGACACTGTGGAAATGAAGGAAGCAAATATCACTAGGCTCCATAGCATCTGGAGAGCAAATAAAGGAACTCATCTGGCCATGTTTTTCACAGCAAAATGAGTTATCTGCTGATGCCCTGGGGTCCACTGAGCAGTTTTTAAATCTTAATTAAGGTAGCTACTGCAAGGATAACTCAGCATTTAATATCTAAGAGTACTTAGTATTCTCCTAAATGCTTTCTTAAACTTGCGCTCCAGTGGTACAAATGACCTCACACACAAAAAAAGGGACCAAAAAGTAGGAGGATGCTGACTTAGTATTAAAATTCCCATCAGCATAAGATCCCTAAAAAACATAATGCTATTCTATATGCTACAGCAAATTAGTCAAAGCCCAAAGGTTTATGTTTGTTTAATAACAAATACTTGAATGAGACTGTGACAGCTCAACAACAGTTTGTAAACTTCAAAATTCCCAAATGAGGTAAGTGAGCTAAATGATGATAATTCCTCCAGTGCTACCCTACTCTTTCTGTGTCAAGGAAGAGTTTTAGATGAAAGGTTATGATTGCTCTTGCAATTAAAAAGGGGGTTCTGGTTCAAGTAAAAGCCCAAGCCTGTGCTGTAGAACTACACTCATAGTTGGACAGGAAAAAAAAAATGCAGAGGGGTAACAAAATAAAAAGGCACAATGAAAAACAAAACAGGTATAGGCTTAATGAAACCTGACTTTGAACTCATAAATAAATACAGCTACGCTTCTTGCAGAATTTAGGAAAATGCCCTGAGCATACGAAATGCAGTGGTTACCATGGTAATTTACATACAGCCATATATCAGACAACTGCTGCAGCTCTTTTCCTGTTTCAACTCCCAACAAAAAAAAAATACATATATATATAACAGGATGAGGTACAGACAAGCAAATCTCTTGTCTGTATTGGTGAGAGATTGCTCACATGAGCACTTCCCCGGGGGTCGGCTCAGTACCTGCTCTACAAGAGCAGGGGGTCACAGTCTGGGAACCTCACCAGCTGGATGCCCTACACCTCCCCTCTACCTCCCCAAAAAAGGAGGTGTGGGGAGTGGGAATACTGCATAGCAAAGCCTCCTTTCTGATTTCCAAGTGGTACAATTTGTGCAGGGAACAGTGTAAGCAACGCTAGGGAGCAGCTGCAAAGCTGAGATGGCAGAGGGACCATCCTGTCCTGCTTCTCTCTCTTGTGTGTCCTCACCAGCTGAATGTGGGCAACACCGCTGTCTGTTTGAAGATGCACCAAGGACCGAGCATCTCAGCTGCGGAAGGCCCAGGGAGCCCTGCAACAGCTTCAGAGGGTGCGTGCGAAAGAGGATGACCCAGGGACAGCATAGGAAGAAAGAGTCAATACATCTGGACATGCTCTGACAGGATGAAAAGGCAAACAACACAAAAAGAGGTTATTCTCAGGTCTGTGCACAGAGGGGAAGTAAGGGGCAAAACAGTAGACAGGTCAGGGCTGTCAGCTGCTAGGGGTTTTAAATAAAGACAGACAACAGGACGGGTCAGGGATGCACGTGACAGATAGCCTGGGCACTGCAGGTGGAAACTGCGACTGCACTCAGGGAGGGATCTCAAAATGACTCCTCTCAAGGGCATCTTTCCTTGTGGTCTTTCTTCCTGATGGATGCACACAGTGCACACAGCTGCCACGCTGGTGCGTGTGGTCTTGGAGAGCAAACAAGGGCATGCTCGACTGAAGATGGGAACAACAAGAGATAACAAATGACAAGGAAACACAGAATCAGAGGCTGCCTTGATGATAAAGGTCTCTGTCTGCAGAGATCACATTCCCATCAGTAACACTGCATAACCGCTGAAGCTACAGTTTCACTAAATGAAATACTTTTGTAAAATACTTCTTCTCTCTGATAATGCAGCCCTGTGCTGAACTGCACTGTTTGTGGCAAGAGGGTGCTGCACGGACTTGCTGGAGACAAGGTTCTTGGCCCATCTCCTGCCTGCCCCAGGGCTCTGGGAAACCCAGGAAGGAAGCTGGCAGCACAGCAAGCCCACTCAGACCTCCGAGGCTGACACTTTGCTCCTCTGCACTGCGATATGGCAGTGTCACTTGGATCCTGCTGCAAGAAGATGAGCACCTGCTTGAACGTAAAGAGATGAGCAGTCCCACAGGATGGCAAAAGGGGTTGCTGTCATGCACACACTCAGCTGCGATCCCGAATCTGGGCTGCAGTGAAAGCAGAAGTGATGTATTTAACAGCAGACCTGGAAGCCTCATTATACTGTTTATCCACTTCAACAGTTGAAAATAATTCATTCTCTGAATATGAATGTCTGCAATACTTTATGTTGCTTCTGTGCCAAAGCACAAAGTGGTTTACGAGACTTCCTCCACCCGCATTCTCCTACCATCCTCAAGAGGGAGCAAATGAGAGGAAAAGAGCAAATGAGATTTTTTTTTTTACTCCTTAGTCTCTAGTTCACAAAGGCTCCTTCTCTCCCTCAAATAGGAAATTTCAATTCAAATATATACCGACATGATAATAAATCTATTTAAATATTTTATTGTTTTCCAAAACATCTAGTGCTTTTAGGACAATTGAATTGAAATTTAAATTAACATTTAAAATGTTTGCTTTGAACACACTGCATACATTTCTACTTCCTGACTAGCTGATGTGTTTTAATCACGTTTTCCACAAAAAGTCAAAAAATCATCTACAATGATGAGAAATCAGGACCAGCCCCGAGGCTGGCAGACTTCACCTTTCCTCCTGACACCACCGGAGCTGGCGTCTGTGACACACACTCCAGACGAACAAGAACCAGATGCACAACCAGTACTGACAGGCTCTCAGAAAGGCAGATGGGGTTTGGTTTTGAAGACCACTGAACATTTTCAACTCCCAGGACCAGCACAAAGAGCTGCTCAGTTCTCAGATATCTGCACGGTATCAACGTGCTCACTCCTGACACACACTCCTGCCTGGACTGGCATTTGTACAAGGGAATGAAGGAAAAAAGAAGTGTCCCATCCCCTGGGCTAACCCAATCAGCAGTTTGTTGCTCCATCCCATAATATATCACATGTCACCAACACACAACACACACACGACGAGGCTTGCTTTAAATGGTATCACAGAGCAAAGACATCCTTCCTCAGTTCTCAAGAAAACACCAGAACAGAAAATGCTGCAGGAGCCCACAGCAGACCTGCTGTCTGCTTGCTACGAAGATACCAGAATATTCTTTACATTGTTCTGAGGAAATGATTATTAAACGCAATTTGTCCTGATAAATGTGCAGCGTGCCCTTGGTCTGCACTAGCACAACAAATCACCACGCGATTCTCACTGCTGAAATGTGCTACCCCTTTCACTTGGTCCTTTTCAGAAGAAAAGGAATAAAAAAATACCACACTTGACAGCTGGAAAATAATAGTAATAAAAAACCTATTAAAATTACGTATCTGCCTTTTATGACACCAGATTTCATTTTATAATGCTCCATGAAGCTCTCCACAAGGCTTAACTACAAGAGAAAGGAGGAGATGACCAGACAGGTTAGCCGAGCTAAGTAGAGAAAGCCTCTTGTGTGAGCAGCATCAAATCAAGCCATTCTGAACAACACATGCATGCTAAGGTCATTTCTTGTTTTACCCTCACTCATCAACAGGGATAAATAGAGTTTTGTAAACCTGTTGGTCTCTGATGGTCCAGACTTGGATTCCACCAAAAGCATAAATCAGAAATGACTGCATGGAAGCAGAGTGTTGTACAAATGTCACGTAAGCGAATCAGACCCATAGAATTATGAAATACAGAAACTGAGGCAGACACACGAAAATAATTACTTTTTTTTTTTTTTTTTTTCCTAGCCATAGTGCAAGAACTTAATATTAGTTAACTTCTTCAGTACATACAAATATTTTATCCTCTGGTTGCTGTCCTCCCAGGAAAAGTACCCCAGGACTGGCTCTTCCTGAGTGGCAATGTGAAAAGAGACACTGAACACCCTGTGGACTGCCTTCCTCAATGTGCACTGCTGCACGCCAAGTGTAAGGCCCAACCAGGGACACCCTGGGCTGGGATGGAGGAGGACATCACCTCTAATCCTGCACTTTAACGCCTGTATCAGGCTTCACTCCTGCTTGCAGCACAGCATAGCAATACAGTGCTGCAAATGGCTGCGGGGTCAGAACTTCTGATGTCTATGATGGATAATGCTTTTTAGTTCCAACGTTAAGCAGGGCTTTGCAAGGTGTAGACCTTGGGGGTTGAAACTAGATGATCTTTAAGGTCCTTTACAACCCAGGCCATTCTATGATTCTGTGACCTCCTGCAAGTGAAAAAAGCGCCCATCCCAGCTGGCAAGGGAGCGTATGGGTACAGAGCAGCAGCAAAGGGCTCCACAGCAGGACCACAAGAAAAACAGAAAATAGAAAAAACTTTTTTGCAAAACCTCTAATTCAGCTCAAGTGTCCTTTGCAGCAATACTTAGCTGCTGAGACACAAAGATCTTCCTTGCTCTTAGCCAGTTTTAGCAAAACCATTCTGAGGTCTAAAGACGCTTTCTGCACCGCAGGCTGCACTGCAACACCTCACCCTGTAGCAGCTGACACTAGAGATATATTTGCCTTTTTTACCGTTTAGGCTAAAGTAATAAAATGTTCAAAACAGAAATAGAGAGGAAATTGCAACTTGTAGCATTAAACAGTTGTAATGAAGACCTTTTAACCACAGGGACATCATAGGCACCAGGTATTTGTGCCTTTTGTAATAACATGATCTATTTTTAAAACATACTATTAGAGATATGGAATATTTTTTACTTAATAATTAGTTTACAAATTTCACCCTATCTCAATATATAAATACACAGATACCTCCTGGTCATTTTTTATCAAAATGTGTATGCTTTTGAGAGTTGTCCCCCAAAGGAAATTTGTAAACTCCTCCTGCTAGCACCATATGGGTACAGCAAGGGGATGAGACCAGGAGATGCCCACTCAGCAGAACTGCCTTTCAGACAGTTTTTAACCAACCGTCTCAGCTGACGTGAAAAATTGTCACAGCACCTCAAGGAAGTTTTGGGAGACAGACTTGCAGTATTAGGAAAAGTGATGCATTGACAGCTGCCAGGTGGACCTTGTAGCGTAGCTGGGTCAGAGCAATCTGACTGTCACCAGTCCCAACCAACCAGCCCTGCTGTGTATGAGCTCTGCGGTCACTCACATCTGGGGATGTGGGAACATATTTCTTCCTTTTCTACTGAGCGCATTTTACTGGTGAGAGGTCAGCTTTCACTCAAACAACACAAAGCCTATTTTATACCATCAGCATGCTCAACCCCCTACCGGCTCAAAATTACATTCACATTTTAAGCATTCTTCCCATCATGAAGTCTGTGAGCTGCAAATCCACTTCCTTCACAGAAATTTTGTTTCCTGACTGCAGCACTGCACAAGGAGGCATCGACAGCTTCCTCAAAACACTTCCGCAGAAACTTCTCCCCGTGGGAACAGGGACTGCCCTGGAGTGGGGGTCACAGGGGGCTTGGGTGCCTGCTTGGGCACAGCAAACTTGGTCCCCTGCAGAGTTAAAGTGACCATTAATTTCTGTGGAATAAAACCCCACGCAAACATGGTGCATTGTTGGCACCTACCACGTGGTATCTGTAGTTATATCTGTTCCAAATACTAAAGGATATTAATGTATGGGAGCAGGCACTGCCATCTAATAAGATTTCACTGAAATTCAACATAGAAATCCAGCAGAAAAGCTCATAACTCTCATAACTACTATCTGTGTTTAATCCACCTGGGGAATGGCATTAGATCTAAATCTGACATGCAAATAAATCCTCCAACAACACTCTCTCTTCCCAGTTGTCACTGTAATGTGCCCTCATCTTTACTCCCCCAAAACAAAGACCTGACATAACAAAGCCCTGCCAATAACTTCTGAAAGTCTTTTAATGAAAGACCTGAACGAAGGTCAATCCCATGACATGAGGGCTGCGTTCCTTCACTTCTGCAACGCGTACCAAGCCCGCAAGGTGCAGCTGTGCGTCCTCCCTTCCATCCAGCGGCACGCTGAGGGCCACAGGCTCTCTGATGCTTTTAACAACAGCCTGACTGTATGACAGTGATTTTGAGGCCTTTGTTTTTCCCTAGGAAGCTGTGTATGCTGAACCCTATAAAAATGCACCACCCGATTCCTAGTAGTCCCTGAAGCATTTCCTTTTAGTAGAACTGCATATGTTGTCAAAAAATACTACCCTAAAATGCCTATTTCTTTTTCCTTTTCTTCTTCTTATTTTTTTTTTACAGTGCAGAAGGAGCCATTCTGAGCGTTGCTGAGGCCCAGGAGAGCTCAAACGCTACCAACAGATTCAATTTTGGGTTTGCTCCTTCTACAAAAACAAACAAACAAACAAACAAAAAAAACAGTCACTGATAACATACTCTCAAATATAAGCAGTGGAAAATCATTCCCTCACTGAGAGGGAGGAAAAAAGCTGAATTTAAATTTACTCAAGCCAACTACTCCTGCCGGCAAACCCATCACAGTGGACGTACCCTGAGCGACTTGGGTTGTGATGCCAGGAGCCCCAGAGACAGCAGCAAATGCTTGATCACTCTCATGTTAACAGGAACCTACATTAGGATGTTTACATGCTCCAACAGAAAAACAAACAAACAAACAAACAACAAAAAAAAACACCATAAGAAACTGAGGTGTAACTGTATCTGTCCTGTAGGCACTCCGAGCTCAGCAAGCAGACTGAGCATGGCTTAGTGTGGGTGAGAAAAGGGAAAAANCCTAATTTTAAAACACATATAAACAGAAAATAATCCTCATCATCCCTCCTCAAAAAAACACAAATTAAAAAATGGACATATTCAGAATCATTTTATATTAAATTTAAAAAAATCCTACTATATCTGTTTCTGACATAATATGAGAAAATGTTGGTTTAAATTATGTAGTGTGAAAGCTGACAATATGTTTTGCAGTTTTGTTTAAATAGCTACTGTTCTCACATTACCGTAAATGAGTCTTAACACTAAAAATAATCCATTAAAAAATAATGTGAAATCCAGTTATTCAAGATACTACTGACCAGGAATCATTGCTGCAATACTTTTTCCATTACAGCAGTGAAAAATACTTTTAAGATCAAATTTTGGGTTTTAATTAAAAATAATAAAAATTTAAAAACTAATTTTTTTGGATTGTGAATAAAAGATAATTTTCTTTAAAAAAAAAAAAAAAACACATTTCATTATAGCTTTTCAAACTGAACACTCGTTTTTATGTTTTGCAATTTACCTTGAATTTAAATTCTAAAATGGAAACATAAATGAATGTTTGGTTTGTATTTCTCTATATTTTGAGTTAGAAAACTGGGATTTTGTTATTGACATCAACCTAACCAAACATGGTATGCTACATTACATGCATTTGGAAGAAAAAGTGAAACAAAAGATAGTTTCAGAATGAAAAATATATACTTTACCATCTCAGCAAAGTCAAAACTGCTTTTATTCCAGTAAAACAGGAAGTATTACCAGATGTAATGCATCTCTGGGCAAAAGTTTTTGTTTTTACTAAAGGAACCTTGAAAACCCTTGAAAACATTTTTACCAGCATTGATAAAACAGTGATGTAAGCAGATACCTAATGCTTGTTGCAGACCTCCGAATGAGTTGCCCAGGCTTGGTTCTCCTCAAGAACGCTTAGGAAGAAACACACAGGTTTGTTGTTACTGCATCTGTAATTAAACTCTAGAAGTTTAGGATGCATATGAGCACTGTCAGTGAAACACATGTGAAAACCTGACCAAAAACTGGCGTCTGAAACAGCCACCACTGACCTTCACAGCATTATTAAGGCCACACCTCTGCACTTTTGAGGTTTTTGCAATGGTTTCTCAATGCATCAGGATAAAAATGCTTTCCTTGTTTTAAGGCTTGCTGGCAAAAATCCCCTGTAACTCTTACGGCACAATTCAGTGGCCCTCTGCCCTCAACCTTCTGCACAATTTGCAGTGTCAGGGAAAAACATTTAAAAACATGGTGGTGTTGAAAGATATAACTGCAAAATCAAGTGACCTAAGACAAGAAATGGCTTCAGCACAACCCTAATTGGGCAATTTCTGGACATGGCAGTACACTCTGACAGGCAAAAAGAAGGCAGCTTGGGGCTATGCTCTCAGGCTGATGAGATAATGAAAAGCCATCCAGGGGCTGTATCCATCTTGCCCGTATGAAAATCATTGCAATAACAGCCAAACAAAATGCAGTTTCCCTGGGCTTACAGAGAAGTTACTGAAGATAGCAAAAAAAAAAAAAAAATAAAAAACCAGCTAGCCTGAAGAGCAATGTATCTGTGTTTATTATTAAAGCGCTAGCTCTGAAGTGTAAATATTTTAAATTTAGAGTGATCAGAATGGTCAGAAAGATGAGGAATAAAACAACCCACAGCAAGTGCGAGGCATGCTGCCCTTCGGATCCTCACCTCTGTTCCACTTCTTAAAGCCTTCTTCCTTTCACAACCTGGAGGTAAACACATCGTTTATCTCCAAGAGTCCAGAAACCTGTCTGCACATTTTGGCCACGTGTCCAGCGAGCTCCCTCACCGCACAGGGCGCCCATCCTGCCGCACTTTGCATGACAATCCTTGCCAGCCTTTGCGTTAGACGTGCCATTCCTGTTAGCAGCACTTAGTGTTTTGGCAGGCTCTGGTGGATGACAAAAGGCTTTACTGCTCTTCTTCAGAGTTCATTTAGCCTTGATGTTTTGCTGATTCAGAGTGTTTTCTTTTGCATTTAGCAAGGACCCTGTAAGATTTGCTGGCAAAGCATCTTAAGAAGTGAAATGTACGTATCTCTAAATGATGCATGGAACCCCAGCTCAGAGCCTGGGGTATTGTGGATGCTGCCACTGGTATGCCAAAAAATAAACAAAACAATCTCAAATTGAAATGCCTTAGTTGTTATTGCAGTCACTGCTAAAGAAAAAAAAAATGGTAAAATAATCTCCTGGTAATTAGAAACCACCTCAAATTGTGGTTCTGAAGCATATTTTTGGGGCATAAACACAACTTCACTTCTAAAAACTCACTCCTTTTTCAAAGTGATGGTTGAAGTAATACCCCAGAATGACACAACCGCTGAATTTCAGGACAATCCCTATTCAGATGGATCCTTTTCTAACGTTTCTAACCTCCTGAGCACCGCTCTGTCCCTCCATAAGCAGCAAAGTGGAAGGACCTGCTGTCCTGCTCCTCACCCCAACACACCGCAGGAAGCATGCCACTTCTCAAGAAGGAGCAATTCACATTTTGCAAGTTCAAGCAGTCAAAGGAGGTGCTAATCTCAGTGACTTGTGAGCACATGTGTATTTTTAAAGGTGTGACAAAAGCCCAAGATACTCCGCAGTCAGCACTGAGTAACGTCCATGTCAAACAGCCAAGTAACGCCACTGCAAACAGGAACAAATGCCGATTGGCACGACATCACCTGCTGCCAAAGTGCTGTCCCGCGACACTGACACCCTGCCAGAGGCCATGCAGCCAGCTGTGCGTATGTTTAAACCCGCTCTTTCCCAGAATGATAGCTCTGGGGAGGGTAACCTGGGAAGTTCACTGCCAAGTTCCACTACCTGCACATTTTAGCTCAGTATCCAGAGTCTGAACTCACCAACTGGAGCCTACAGCCATGGAAGACAAATGATTGAACAAATCTGGAGCACCAACAATACCCTCCAACATCCACGTCACTCACTGGCTCCCTCCTGCCTCGCCCATTGCTATCCCTTGTGAGAAAGAAGATCTGAACGTCAGATCAGGAGGTCCTGCAGACAGCACTCTCCTCCCAGCTCTCCTAGCATATGTCTCCAGCTGTCAGACTTCTAGATGGCAAGCTTCCCAGCATGGCCAAAGCACATATTGTCAGTTCAAATACTAACAAAACATGTGATATATCCCTAATAACATTTTTAAACATAACAATGGATTGTATTTCTTGCAGAAAGCCATTTACAATGATTGCCGCTAATTGGCCTAGACAACACTATGCAAGAGAATATATACTTACAGGATGACAAAATCATGGCTCATTGTCACCTACTGCAAATCACTGTTTCTGAAATTCGTGCTTTACCAAACACATTGGGGCCAAATCTCTTGCATTATCTCCTGCTCAGTACCTCGGAAACCCACAGCCTTCTCATGTGATGCAGTTTTACAGCTGTGTCTCCTATTTAACTCTTGCAGTTGATACTGGGGACGTGGTTTTGGAAAGCACCTCTAAGTCAGCTGCCTCTCACAGCAGAACTCTGCCAGTTTGCACACCACCTCTAGAAACTGAGACGAATGAGATTTGTAATTCCCTGTCTCCTGCCCTCTGTGCCCTGTGTAACATCAGAATAAAAAGGTCTTCCATACGCTGCATGGTCTTAACGGAAATCAAGTCATCTCCCTGTTGTAAAAGCATGATAGCTCCACTGATATGTATTAAAAATGATCCTTTATGTACGTGCTGCCATGACAGCAGTGGTTCGCCAGACCTCTGTAGTCACTGGCCTCAAAGTCACAATCTTCCTAGGCAGGGTAGAAACAGAACTTACCTTTCCCATGATTAAGATTTAGAGCACAAGATAGGCCTTTCAGGTAAGATTTAGTGAATACTGGAAAGCTTGGCTCATTTAAGCACTTGATTCACTCCCTTAGCACAGAGGATAGGCTTACATTAAAACAGAACAGAAGAAGCACAGTAAATAACTACTGTTATTTCCCTTCCATTTAGGGAACGAGATAAGCTTACACTTGTCCTTTCCGTTGCCGTGCCAGCAGCACACCGTGTTGCGCAGACAACGATGCACTAACCACCAGAGGGAGTCCCGGGAAACCAGCAGTGGAGGAAACGGAATTAAAATCAATGTTTTGTAGGGTACACGCTGGAATACTAATCAAGACCAACACATAAAGCAATCCATGCAAATCTGATTGACAGTGATTGCTTTCCAGGGTTTGGCTTTTTATCAGCAGGACTGGAGGAGACCTTTAAATGCAGCTTCAAGACATGAATCACGCTGACTTCACTTCAGCTGTGCAGCCGAGCACGTACACGTGCAAAGGCTGCGTACACTTTGTGAACCAAAATCACCTCTTTGCAGATGACTTCCTTCCTGAACTGCAGGACGACCAGAGGCTGCTCTATCTCATCACAGCCGCGGCTCGCTCCCCGCAGTGTTGCAGGGGCTGTGCAGCTTGCTGAGCCACCTTCCTGCAGCACGCCAATCACCTTCGGGTGAGCCGGCCTCTCTCTACAGAGTGTAAAGGAAATGTGCACTATTGCTGTAGTTCAGCTTAAAAACCCATTTTCAGGTAGGTGTATTTCCTCATCGGGATTAACTGGAGAAATGAAAACAGGCACTTCCACAAGGGTTCCAGATTTTGTTTGCAGAATGCCATACAACCTACGTACAACTTCTGGCGCTCTGTCCTGGTAAAAAACAAGATGCTGGATGACCGCACGGAGTCCTTTAAGAAGGCAATTAATAGAATTTGTGTGAGCTCCCTGGGGATTACCAGCCAGCGGCAGAAGCTGCTCTACATGCTGTGCTGGCGGCAGCATATGGCGATGCACTCAGCAGTTTGAATTAAACAGCAGAGCCTGCTGTCAGAGGGCTGCATGGCTCTGCCTGAACTCCTCAACTGCACTGCTCTGTGCTGTGGTCCCAAATGCCATGTGCTTTGACCAGAAATGTATGGTTTTGAATGTTGTTCATGCAGTAAACTGTGGCATTTAACGAAAACAGAATAATAAATAATTAAATAAATAAAAATCATAACACTATCAATTTTATTTTATTAGTGTTTTGACAGGATTTGAAAAATCCTCTCAGCCCAGGACTTATTCCTATCTGTACACTTGTGAATTTCTAAGTTCACTTCTAGTACAAAATGCAAAATTTTGCATGTACAAAGACCATCTGTTTGCAGAGCTCAGGCAGTCAGAGAAGTGATAATCTGATGAGCTTTGCCCATGTGAGTGCACACTCGCGCATGTATCCTTGTGAGTTCTCACCAGCTGTCCCAGGGAAATCTATGGAGCACCACTAAAAATACAGTTTATGTCCTTTCGCTTCAAGTTCTATAACTTATTATTAATTAAACCAGAGGTTTAATTATTATAGTAATTACTGATTATTATAGCCGTAATCAGAAATAATTATTCTATTAACTAGAAAGTTTGAAGAGGATCACAGCAAAATTGTCAATACCAGAGAAGGGTTCTTCACAGCAATCCTTTAAGGTAAGCAAAGAAAAAGACAGAAAACCAGACTGAATTTTGCCAAGAAGGGCCTGATAGAGGCACTTAAAATACAAATCCAAATGTCCTACGAGCATCTGTTTCTCTTCCTTGACCACAAAGACAGCCTTGCTCAGATACAGAAGTCTATACTACAGATGCCTACACTTCCACTCCAGTTGACAGGAGGACTGTGCTCACACAATTATTACTTGTTTGGAATGAGATACAGCTAAGGAAGTGGAAGAATTACTGCTCAGAGACAAGCTATTGTAAGAATATGCTCTAAGCGGGGAGTTCAGAAAATCTACTGAACAAATAGTACCAGGTTTCTTGCCATCTCATCAACTAATAAACCAAAATCTATTGTAATCTTATTATATTTGTGTATCTCATCTCAAGTTAATCACTGATATAAATAAGTTAGTACCCAACAGTTAGCATAGGGTACTCACGAATCGTATAAAAGTAGTATTTGTTTTTGTGGCCAACACAAAATTAGAATTAGAGAGCAATGTAATTATCAGAATGCCTCTTTTTTGCAATATGATTCAAAATGAAAACAGAACAATATTCCTGGGTTAGGCATACTTAGCTACCTATTAACGCTTTAGGAAGCTGGAGATGTCTCTGAGTACAATAGCTTGGAAGTTTTTACAGTTTACTTTTCCAAAAATAGCGAGCACTTGAAGAAGCACAGCACTGTCTTAAAAATCAATCCTTTTTTGGTGATTCAAGTTAGGAATGCCTATTGGTTATCTCTCCACAAATCTGGATCTGTGTAACTACCATCAGAGCACACTGCCTGGCCATTTTTTTCTTTTAAGAATGTCCCTTACATTATTTAAAATAATTCATTTGTTTCCAGTGTTGTTTTTCCTCTTTGCCTCTAGTGAGAACAATTTCACATAACGTCCTTTCCAATATCTGGCTTTAAAGCAGTGCAGAATTGTGTAAAAAAGAGTGGAGCAGAGTTAAAGACAGCATTATCATTCCAAGTAGAATTCCAGCACCTCTAGCTCACGCGAGGTCTGAAGAGGAAGACAAACTACCTTTCTCAAATGCAATTCTTGTTCCAATAGAAATGAAGACATATTAGAATGAAGTTATTTTAGAGACTACCCTAAGACAACAAATATAGGAGCACTTTCAGAATGACAAAAAGTGAACACAATACTGAAAGTTTCCTATAAATATCAAATCTCTTCCAAGGAGCAATTTCTCCTTCATTGAAAGAAAAGAGATGTCCAGTCACTAAACAGAACTCCCATAGTCTGTTAGTGTTGAACAAAACAAAATGCACTGAGACTCGACATGCCAAAGTATGGCTTTGGAAAAGGTAAATAGAAAAACACCGTTTCCACCACAAAAAGCCATTTTTCCTTGCACAACTTAGAAGAGACTGGAACAGGATGCATCAGAAAAAGAGCACAGCACTCAAGCTTGGATCCTGCAAAGGGTCACACGAACAGGGCAGCTGGCCCCTGCATTCCTCGGGCAACCCTATACCAAGGTTATGCTTGGCATAGGCTAGTGACAGATGCTCCTTCTTCTCCCACCTCTTCCCTGGGGAGAGGATGCAGAGGAGGGAGAGTGACACAGCACTGCTTCTGAGTCACAGCACCTCCAAGACCAAGGCAGCTTTCACACTTGGGTGGCTCGAGACTGAGCTACTGGCAAGGCCATTGCTTGACACAGGGTATGGCGTGTCTATAGTCCAGACCAACCTCCAAAACAGAGTTCTTGCCAGCTGGGGGGATGAAGGGGTGTGTTAAGCAATAAAACACCCTACAAATGGTCTCCACAAGAACAATGGCCAAAATCTGGCCTACACTGCTTACATGCAAAACACTGGACTTCTCAAATTCTTGAAATTATTATTTTTTCCAAACTAATACATTCGTCTGTCACTTACTGGTGTCCAGTGAAAAAGCCACATTACATCTTTTACCACTGAGCTCTGGGAACTTTGCCAGCTTTGCACCAGTTTCAGAAAAGCAGGAGTTTGAGGACAATGGTGCTAGGGAATGCCGCTAGCAGGACCCTCTCCTCTCAACATGCACGTCTCCTTTAAATCTCTTAACAGTTTTCGCCCCACACAGTTTCCTTCCTGAAGTGGTTTTCATTTACTGCTGAAGATTTCAGTACAGAAAAAAACATCAGTGAGAGTCTCAAGAGCCGTTAGATTTGTTATGCTCTTCAAAGAACAGAGGCACCTTTTGTTGCTCAAGATGGGTGAGGGCAGATCCGGCGCTGCTCTGCTCTACGCAGGGATAAAGAGAATTCTGCAGAAAGCAGCTACGACTTTTACAAGCAACATGCCATGAGGTTTTATTAGCATAACACTGGGAGAGCACTTCGCTGCCCTGGAAAACTTCTGTCGTGGATGCCTACCATCTGGCGGACTGAGAAACTGAATTGAAGAAATGATGCCTACTTCTTAGCAGCAGAATAACTAAATAATGGTTCGATACTTCCTGGCAGATGAACAATAGCAATGACATTTAAATATGTAATCCCGAAAGTAGTCTCCAAATCCAGTTTATCTGTTCACAAGTAAAGCAACCCACCTCCTGTGCTTCACTCAGCTGGAGCCAATCTAACGGTGTAGATGAATGAGTTCTATTCTCCACTTCCTTTGGCTGGAGCAGTTCTTTCAGCTCTGGGTGAAATGTAAGGATGACATTTAACACACCAATGATGTCTCCTTTTCTTGTAATGAATTTAAGCACATTTCTCTTCATGTAGGCTCAACTTGTGCAGTGTACCCAAGTTCTTAGAAATTCATAGAATCATAGAATACCGTGAGTTAGAAGAGGCCTGCAAAGACCATCAAATCCAACCCCTAGCTCCACACAGAACCACCCAAGCCCAAACCCTGTGTCTGAGAGCGGTGTCCAAACGCTCCTTGAGCTCTGGCAGCTTGGGGCCGTGCCCACTGCCCTGGGGAGCCTGTGCCATGCCCACCACCCTCTGGTGCAGAACCTTTTCCTCACCCCCAGCCTGACCCTCCCCTGACTCAGCTCCATGCCATTCCCTTGGGTCCTGTCGCTGTCCCCAGAGAGCAGAGCTCAGCGCCTGCCCCTCCGCCCCCCTGTGAGGGAGCTGTAGGCCGCCATGAGGCCTCCCCTCAGCCTCCTCTGCTCTGGGCTGAACAAACCAAGGGACCTCAGCCACTCCTCACACGTCTTGTCCTCCAGATTTTTCACCATTTTTGTAGACCTCCTTCAGATGCTCTGTAATACTTTTATGTCTTATGTTGTGGTACTCAAAACTGCACACAGTGCTCGAGGTGAGGCTGTACCAGCGCATAGCAGAGTGGATGCTGGATCCCTAATTCAACGTCTCCATCACAGTAAACCCATGCTAATCTGAGAAGAAGGCACTTAAGCAGTTCTTCAGGAAGGGGAAGCTTGCAAGGCAAGCACCAATAGTGGCAGGAGAAGCACTGGTTATTTTGGAAACATGGGCAGTGGGCTTGTATGAGGACTGTTATCTCCATCAGCACAGTAAGGAAGAGCCCTTGAAGCAAGACATAGCAAGAGATGCTAAGGCTTGAGCTGATGTTTTTCAGCTGAGTCGAAAGGGAGCCCTCCCCTCACAGGACTCGGCAAAGATGGGAATGACTGAAGACGTGTTAATCCACCAGCTGGGGAGTACTCTTCACTGGTTGCTCAAGAAAATTCACACTGTTTTCCTATGTAAAACCTCATTGCTGTCCAGTACGCAAATGATCATCTGAAGGAACCTACTGCTACAGCAAGCAATATACTACAAGATTACTTCTGTCAGGTGGATTTTTCTGGAACAGTCCCAATGATAAAGCAATGCAGATGATGAATGGAAAAAGGTCATCATATTATTTGAATTTTTATTCCCTCTTCATTGACTTAAAAGCACAGCAAGTTAGATTTGGAATTGCCCCATCTGCAGTGCATTTCTGAGCAGCTGAAGTTTACATTGAAACTGGAGAAAGCATGAGGCTGGAAAAACTGTGGAATTTATTTTGCTAAACCTTCCTCTGGTGTTTTTGGAAGATGTCAGTTGGGTAAGATTTATTCCCCTGGGAAAGTTTTGTTTTTTAACGAAGTAAAAGCTTTTTGTATTTTTAACACGTACCCAATTAACCATTGCTTGTGGCTTTCTATTTTTGCTAGCACTGGGCATCTGACTACATGGATCATATTTACACTAGTAAGTTTAAAAGTTTGTTATTTACAAGTTCTCTTTGCATACAACATAAATAGGAACAACTTCTGAGATTATTTGGTTACAAGGCCTGCAGCATAATGGCATGCTTACAGTCCAGCAATGCATAAAACGATATGAGGTTACATCAGTCTTAAGATGTTATTAGCACACTTAGAAGTCAATGTGCACAGAATACCCCATTTTAGCATTTTATGATCTGCACCAACACACCTGATAGCGTGGGAAAGCAGCCTGCAGCTCGTTACGTGAAGTGCTTTGCCTCAGGCACAGATCCCTTTACGCCAGAAAGGCTCTGGAACCAGCTGGCTGCAAACAGGCCTTGTGCTCTGTGGTGGGTCCTCTCCATTATTGATGAGTTATTTTATGTATTATGCAGTACTGTAATGAAGATGCAGTCTTTTGTCTTCCCACACTGTGTCCTCTGTTGTGCTGGGAAGTCTTGGGGCAATATTATCAAATAAAACAGTCACTGCATTGTAGAAGATGAATGCAGCTGACTGACTTTCCCAACAGTTAAACTTTAGCACCACTGAAATATCAAGACTGATGCAGTACTAGCTGGAAAAATTCTGAACTGAATATAACACTACAAAATTGTATCTATAAAAAAATTGCATAGTCCTTCACACGAAATCTGGTGCCCCATAATCTTCACACACATCCCATGCTGACAGAAACACTACAAATACTTCGGGCATCTACCCAGCAGGGAGAACTTATGCTGTATATGCTGCTAGTTTATTGCTGTTTGATTAATCTATGATGTCTTATATTTCTACCCTTATTTTGGAAAGTGTTTTATAAGCAACTTGCTTCCAGCAATATGGAAATAGTCTCTTCTGGACAAGAGTGGAACAACTGAAGGAATCCAAAAAGATCTCAATCTCTGAAACCCACCTTATGGGGAAGGGAGCTGGAGAAATATATTGCAAATAGTCCACAATGGTAGAAAATACAGCAGATCTACAGATGAGAAGAAAAGGAGGAAGGAGGGAGAATCTTCCTGACTACCCAAATACCCTCCTTGCAGAGGTCGAGTTGGGTCTGTGCAGCTCCATGTTGGAACGCACAGAAGCGAATGCTGCACACTTTGTGTCCCATGTCTGTATCATACAATCTGTAAGACATTTATACTCAGGACAAAAAATTGGTTTCTTACAAGAAAAATTATTTACTTTGATCCCATCCACTACTCTCTTTTTCATGCTTTCCACCAACTTGTCCCTACCTAGTCAAATATGGCATCTGACCTCTTTAACAAGCTCTGCAACACAGCCTTCTGTATAAGGCTTTCCAGTACATGACATTTACATTCAGAAATACAAATTATTTTCTTGCATTGCAAGTCAACAACTGCCCAAGTCCCCAGGACAAAGATATCAAAAGAAAAGCAAAAGAAATTCCATAACATATAATATTCATTATGCAATAGGCAGCACTTGCCAGGCTGCATATATGACTCTCCATTCTTCTCCAAGAGGTACCAAGTCTTGAAACCATAGAAATCCAAGATGCTTTCTGACATCCTCACCTCATGGCCTGTTCCAATAACTGTGCTATGCTGTTATCTGTCATTGTATTTGTTAAATCTAAAAGGATGTAGGCGCTGCAGAATACAAACCCTGTCTGCTTAGCAAGCACCAAAAAGCCTGCGAGCACGATCCATGAAAAATGCAGGACAAGAAGGGACATTGCTCTGTCCGCAGTGAAATCCAGCTGCTGGTGACAAGGTGGGCCAGAGACACTCCTTGCATCAAGCAACTTACACCAGTAAACAGGCCTGCCTTCACAAAGTGGACTCCCATGGAAAAAAAAAAAAAAACATAAAACCAGAAGCCATTTGTCATACTAATGGCCTTACTAAACGACACAATTAAACAACCGTAAGCAAGAGATTGGTAATAAGTAAGTCAATGTTATCATTTGCTCTCATTTTGCAGGCTGGCTCAGAACCAGCTCTGCATTTTTTGTTGTAAAGTAGGACAGATTCAAGAGACATATAAGGAAATCAAAGTAATTAGGCATATAAACAAGCTGTCGGGTAAACAATTGTGATTCAGTGAGACAACTGTCTAAAGGATGGTACTCATTTGTACTATTACTTTATATTTATTCTTATTTTATCTCATACTATTCCCAACACAATCATTAGCATCCTTACAAAGCATAAGACTAAGCTGAATACTGCATTCAGTTCCTGCATGGTAAGGAACTGCCTTTACCCCACCTGAGGACACAGCTCCCATCACATCACTGAGAATTTGGACACGTCGGGGATGGTCAGCATTCTGTGAGTTCACCCACTGCAGAAATCAGCCTTGGCAGCAAGTTCTGACTGTGGCTTTTCTCCCTGTTTGCCCAAACTCAGGGCTGTCAGACTCCTGGGAGGAATCCCTCCCCTGGGATGATCTCAGCACATAACCCAGATTAACAGAAGCTCATGAGTCAGCAGCTGGATTTAGGATCTGATTCAGCCCACTTAACCCTAGGCACTTAACGAAGCACTCAGCTTAGCATTCACCAGTGCTTCGTGCAACCAGTGCAGACATGGGCGCCTGTGGTGAATGAGGCTCTTGGGACAGCACAGTGATTCTCAACTCTAGTTCATAACTGTATATTCACTTGAAGTGACTCATTCATTCCAAAGTCAGCACCGCCTAGAAATTATCTCCAACTCCCCCAAACACAGACTGCTACCATTTTTTAAACTCTCTAATTCAGCATAATGTGCTGCTGAAAAAAACCCCACTCCACTGCTTTGTGAAAAAGTCATTTTCCCAGATGCCAGTCTAGTTACAGTACCCTGACTCCACGTCTGCTGAAGATATGACGCAGCCTCAGACTTTCTGCTGTAGTCTAACATGATTCATTTCAGTTTATATAAGTGGGTGGTGAATTGAAGGGAAATGGAAGCCAGAACCTGTGCCCAATGCCTGGGAGATCAGCACTGCCTAAATACAGCAATGTCTCAGTGGGGATATATGAAACAAGTACACAATAAAAAGAGCACATCCCAAGTACTGCACGAAGCATATCCCAAACCGTATTGCTACCAGATAGCTGTGGCAGGCTCTCCTAAGGCTGACAATGCCAGAGGGAACCTCTGTTTACCTCTCTGGTTTTAGCTGAGCACAAGAGCAAAACCGTAATACATGGACACATCAACTGGCACTCTCTGACTTAATTCAGAAATGTAGATGTGGCACTTAGGGACATGGTT
>VXAV01011941.1:55076-69635 GCA_013399715.1 Alectura lathami
CATGGATATAATAAATGCTTTTTTTTTTTTCCTAATGATTTTTGTATTCGAAAAAATCAAACCTTAATGCAGCATGCAGGCAGCTGAATGGATGGCAGGGGCTGTGTCTGAAAAGGTACACAGGCGTGGGCATCTGTGTGAGATCCTTTTTCCATTAATTCATGCCCACTAATATGAGCAATATCCAGGATGAGCATGGCCAGAGCAGAAATTAAAATACACCTTGTATTTTACATCCACTATGCACTTTTGCTGTCACCATTCAAATTTCTAGACAAGTCCACTTCAAGATAGTTTCTTTTATCTCAGTGTAAGAGCAATACACCCTCATCTTGAAACTTGTTTTTCCTCAGTGCGCCCCTCTTGAATAACCTCAAAATCCTGCAAAAACCCCACCCTCTTTGTGTGGGTCAGATTGAAAACATATATATAAACTAAGGGCTTTTGGAAGAAGGACACTCAAAATAGATGTTAAGCCAACCACAATCTCAAGACCATAAGCCAAACATCAGAATTTTGGAGTTTCATCTGGTGATCTAAAAGGACTGAGCATGTATGAGAGACCTTTAGCGGCCAAAGAGCTCTGCACTCTTCAGGCAGACATAAGATTACCACTTGAAGTACTGGCCAGAAGTAATTCCTCCTGAAGTCCTCCTGCTGTGGCACAACACAGCTGAAAAAGATCCAGCTGAAAAAGTTTTAATCCAGTCCTCTGCTTCCAAAACCAGCACAGAATCTTGCTCTTTGATGATTTTAGCATTTGTCAGCTTACTAGCATGAATGGATATATCAAAGGAAAAAAATGTGAACTTTTACATTATAAGTATACTTATTAGTAAGATATATTTGTGCACTGAAGGCTGTCAGGAAACAAGAACGATTAACATTTCAAGCACATTTGTGAGCTCAGTAGCTGGTATAACACGGACAGTTACTGCTCAGCCTCCTCTGTAGGGCTGCTGCTTCACGCCAAAGAACACTGCTGCAAAAATGGAATGGCAGCAAGTGCTGTTAAACTTGAGTCACTGCATTTTCAAAAAGAAATCCGGGCCGGGGTGTACATTTTGGGGGAAAAAAAGGCACCACACAAGGACTGCTTTCTGTTCTCAGCCCATAAACTTCAGAGAGATCCTAGGCACGTAACTCAGGGCTGTACTTAAGTCCATCATCACAGACCAGAATCTGAATTCCATTGAGAAACCAGGATTTCCGTCTGGGCCTTTAGAAGCTGTTGCAATGACCATTTCACAGAAATGTAATCTTCACCACAAGCCTCAGCTGCAGTCAATATAATACTTATGAACAACATCAGTCAATATTCAGAGTATAAGCTTTGCATCTCACTTTACCAAATAAGCAAGATGCTCATGCTCAGAGCCGAGCCACCAGAGCCATTGGCTGTAGCTAACACTTGATGTACTGGAAGTATGAGCTCTACATTCCTCCTCAGAAGTTTTTATAAAAGGCTGCTAATTTTACATCAGATTCTGTTTATTTAACATTATATTCTGCCATCTCATACGTAAGAGTGCATACGTAGATGCGCACAAATCAGTGGGGCTACTTGCCTGCTGAGGCATTCCCAAATAGCTATTGATTTCCTCTTGTGAGTTAAGGTACCATGAAAAATTGGAAGGAAGGACAATAAAACCTGAAAACATGTACAATTCCTACCACATCAAATGCTGACCTAAAAGCTGTCTATCAGACACCAACCCTTTTTTTTTTAGGATAATGTGTTTTATAATGACATACCATCCAACACAACTGCAGCAGGGGACTGATAAGGAGTATCATAAAAATGTCAGATTAATAAAGTGCATGGTGGCTGCTGATTTACCTCCATCTTGTGAATTCATGATATTCAGAGCAAACAGCATTGCATTGGAGAATGTGGTAGCCTCCTCTTTGCTTGCAAAGTTCAAGCCATAGACTTGTCGTGCATCGCGCCATTGATGAAAGGTGGGTGTTGCTTGATTGTACTTCAGTCCTTTCACAATTGAGTAATTAATCACTACCTGTGATATGAAAGAGACGGGCAAAGATTAAACAGAGTTCTGTTTCCAGTGGGGAAAAAAGAAGCCTTTGGTAAACGTTAATTAAATTGGTGGTGGCATTCCCATGGCAGCTTCTCCATGGCCATACAGTAAGGCAGTGTGCATTTGGATGACAGAAGACTCACATGTGTGGGTGAGTTACAACAGTTCAAACCAGCCTCAGGGAATGTAAGCTANTATTGCAGACAGCTGTCACAAGCCAGTGCCCACAGCTGTTGCCATCTTTTTGGGGATGAGCATGCTCACTTGTCAGAAAAGGGGACAGACAGAGCTCTTGGCACTGGCTCTCTGCTACAGCAGATAAATGTTTGACTCATTGCACTGGCTCTGGTTTTCCCTGCCTTTCCTCTACCTGATCACCACCAGCTTGAGAGGTAATTTTTTTTTTTTTTTGTCTAGAATCAGACAGGCAGTGGCAAGCCCAACTAAATATTCCCTCTGTCAACTCCTCCCTTGCTCTACATGCTGTAATTTCCAGGTAAGGGGTGACTGCAGCAGAAGGGTGTTTCTGTGTGTTTTGATTTAACCTGCCAGATATAATGCCCTGTTTATCCTTGGGCAAGGCACATGGGATATCCAGCTGGAATCCAACCAGAAACATCCAATTCTAACACCCAGCACCCCCACAATACCCAGCTGTGGCTTGATAAAGGCGCTCTGTTATGACTCAAATTTAGGAAGCAAAATGAAATGTCAGCAAAAGGCATCACCAGCTGTCCCCATAAACAGGTACTGTGTGGCTGAAGACAGAGAAAGAGCAGGAAATGGAGGCTCTGGTTTCATCAGCCAACAGAGGCTGGGGGCAGAGGGGAAACGGGGACACAGAGACTTAAAATTATGAGCAGGGAAAGACTGAAATTCGTTATTCAGATACAGGAAATCTGGCTTTGAATATTCTATATCGTCCCTATAAATTGAATTATTTTGGCTTGAGTTTTATCAAAAGCCAGAACAATCCCGTAACATCTGTCCTCGTTGAAAGCCAGTCATTGGAAATCCTCCATGAAACTAGTTTGCAGAGCTCATCTGTGAGTTAAGCAGGCTGGACACTGGTGTACAGGAATAGGAAAAGGGACCATGGTACACCTGGTCTCAAGTACAGCATCCTGTACTTGGTAAGACAGGAGCAACAACAGAAAACAAGGGAACAGAGGGCCACTAACTGATAAATGCTGTGCAGAGTGTTCATTGTTACAAATGGGTCCCACACACCAGAGATCCTACTAACGTATCTTTTCTTGCAATCTGATTGACCAGTACTTTGGAAAGTACTTCTATGAAGTTATAATTCTTATATCTTAAAAAAAAAAAAAAAAAAAAAAACAACAGATTTAATTAGATTAAAAATATTTTTACTTCGTTACTGACAATTCATTTTCACCATAAAAGCAGAATTTCAAAACTAATTGTAAAGATGAATGACTCCTAGCTCTAAGAGTTTTAAGTCGATAAAGAAGTTAAATTGGCAAGAAAACATTAAATGAACACCTAATACATAAATAGAGTTGTTTTCCACATGTTCCTCTTTTTGAAGGATGTCGTTGTCTCATTGATATAGTTAACAGATGTCTGATAACTATACTACATTTATGTATAAAAATTATAGAAACCAGTAAAGAAGCCACTACACCACTGGATAACTACAGACAGACTCTATTTATATAATGGATATTACTTAGCCAGTATTAAATGGTAACACAGTAGATAGTCTCTGAAAATTTGATACTAGCTTTGGGCATAAATAATCTTGATGCTTATGGAATATCTGGTATCTGGTCCAAGAGTTGCTCTCAAACCAGTATCATTACTAAGCTTCCCTGTGGATGCACTGGGCAGTGGTCAGATCTACCTGCTTTTTTTTGGCACTTTTCACAGACGGATTCCTCATTGTGATCCAAAGGGAGATGCAGGGCTGCCCAGCACCTTCTCATCCAATGTTTAGTACAGAGGCTGCCAGGAGCTGATCTCCTGAAAATGGGAACCACATCACCAGAACGCTGTGCAGGAAGCCATCTGCCCCAACTGGAACGATGTGGAAAGCATGTCCCTCCAGTTCCAACAAAGTAATGAACTCATTCCTAAGGCTGACAGCTTAGATAGCTCTCTTCTCTTAGAAAACGGTGACACCGCCTCTCTTCTACCACCATGAATGGGAGAGCCTTAAGTTTCAAGGATTATCTGGAGCATGTCCCAATTTTTAAGTTTTCCAGCAACTTCTGAGTACTTTAACCAAGGGAAGGTCCAGCCAGTACCTTTGAGGAAATTCATATTAAGCTTTTGCAGCTTCTTCCAGGCTCTGCAAAAACAGCTGTTCTCCCCTATTGAAATAATCTTTGGTTTCAAAGACAGCACTATTAATGTCGAAAGAGCACCAGAAGGTGTAGTGCTGTTGTATAATGAAAGACAGAAATTGCAAAAAGCTATGCCAAAAAAAAAAAAATTAAGAGAAGTCAGGTAAACTGTTCAAAACTGACTTTCCCTGAACAGCTACTCAAGGAATTCAAAATCTGCTTTATTCTGAGGGTTTGATCGCTTCAGTTGAATAAAGACAGAATTTGAACACTGACCTTCATTAATCATCAGGATGCTTACACAAACACATGCAAAAACTTGTATTTAAATTCAAAGCAGAGCATTTAAAACTGGGGAATTAAACATAAACCAGACTGAATTTCATTTTATCTGCTTTGATTAATGTTTCCAGAAATCAGAAAAAAAGAGGGCAGGTTCTCCTGCTGTTGTTAAAAACGTGTGCACAGAGAAGTCCTGTACAGATGGTACTGAGACTCTGCAAAACACACAGTGCTAAGTGTGTGTTTTGCAGCAGTAATTAAAATAAAGAAGGTCCCACTCTTCGGAGCAGAGGGTTTTTTGTACAGGTATTTCTAAGGGAACTTTACTCTAAAGCTTGATATGTCAGTAGGAGAGTATCTGCCATGCTGAGCAGACCAACGGATCATCTTGTCTAGTTTCCATCTTCAACCGTGTAACAGCTGAATTGGAGAAACTTACTGGAAATCTTGCAGAAAGAAGTAATGGATTTGTCCATAGTAAAAAGTTCCTCTTATAACTCTTCACTCAGAGTTCATCTTAAAAACTGAAACATAACACTCTATATGGCTAATTCTTTTTCTTTTTCAATCCATTTTAATGATTTCTACTCTGAAACAAATTAGTCTTGTTACTCATATAAAAGTCTGCATTGTTCTGAATTGTTAATTCTGAATTTCAATGATACTGTATGGCAAGGAGCATCACAGTGTGCACAGTATTAATATGGTGTTGCCTTTCCCATCACTTTAATGCTAAAAAAAGGTTTGCCTCATTTCTATCCAGTACTCTCCTTCATCATTTCATTTCAGTTTCAAGTGTAAACTCCCTGGAGCACACATGGACCTATAAAAAAGCTCAAAACTGAGAAGCCTTCCCTTTGACTACAGACTGTAGGCTACTGAGTTATAAATTGTCAGCAGCGATGATGGTGGTGGTTGATAGAATTCACAATAACAGGGCTAGAAGGGATGAAGGGTGCCTCAGGACCCCATCACGATGGGTGCTGGGTGCATGACCACCACCAAGCACCTGGGCAGAGGTGCCACATACTTACAGCCCATACTCTTGTTGATCAAGCCAAAAGAAGATCAAGCCAGTGCTTGTTTCTCCAGAACATGAAATGCTTTACAAGTTTGTTATCAGCTCGGGGCCTGATGTGCTCCCAGCACTAACTCCTTCATGGGCAGCAGTTGTAGGTTTGCTAAAGTATGGAGGCTGTGGCGAGCAGCTACAAACTGCCACAACTGAGGCCAATTCTCCATTTTTGCAAGCAGGCCCAAATCTGACTGACTTTAGTAACTTACAGTGGTGATTAACTGGTGCTTGATTTTTCAGAAAAATGTGGTTTAGTTTATATCACAAGAATTCTGTCACCATTTCAGGTTTGGCTTAGGCTCAAACTTAAGAAGACCCACCTCCCCCAAGGCCCTGTTTTTACATTCACTTCTTAGCCACATCAATGCACAAAGCCCTCAGGAGACATGTTTCAATTTTGGCACACATGCTTCTTCCCACCTATGTGTTCAGCGCATGCATTTTGGTGATGAGATAACACTGAGCTGAAACCACTTGACGTAAAATCCCCATTTTAAACTCTCAGCTGATAATGGCAGTGGACGGGGTAGCCACTGCTTGGACACCTCTATGGCTTAGCAGACATCTGCTTGCTTTCACCTTTGCAAATGCCTTGCATGGTGGTTGAAGCCAACATACTTTACCCTTCTAAGGTTAAACTTACAGCTGGCAAGCTGCAAGCTGCAGTAAATTCTTTGCTTGTGACTGTTGGTCTGTGTGGTAGGAGGGAATGAAGGCTGCATGGAGACATTAAAGTTGCTCACGCCAGCATGAGCCTGTGCAGAGCAGAAAGGGGAATTCATTGACTGCAGGTCTGCAGCTCAGCGCTGCTGCACGCAAGCACGCAGTGAGCTCGCAGACACACGAGAACGAGCAGTCTGTTGACCACTTCCTGGTGATGAGAATGGTGCTGCAGTTCTGTGATTCTAAAAACTGTATTTTCTTTGCAGTGAGCTTTTTAGACACCACCAGCTAGAGAACAAGATAAACACACATAAGCAGAATGGGAACAGAGTCTCATGAACATGTGCACCAAAAAAAGGCTAGGAAAAGCACCTAGCAAAGGACAACAAAAGGAGCCTACAGATGAAGATACCCTAAAAAAAAAAAAAAAAAAATTGGATGAAAATCAAAGAGAGAACATATTAAAGATGTAATTAAAAATAAGACAATTTAAAAAGGAAACATTAAAGGCAGGCAAGGGTGACGTCATGAAGATTGCTCTACTCTGCATCTTGCCAAACAGTATGTAATAAAACTTAAGATTGTTCCTATGTGGTATTGTTGTGTTACAAATTTTAAACTAGCTTCTCAACTTCTGGAAATCTGTATAGCTTCATTACATGCCAAATCACATATTAGCTGAAGATTGGTCCTTTTCAGAAAAATATGACTTTCTCTGCAAAATAGCAGCTTTTAATAAAACCTCACTTTCAATGTGACTTAGCACAAGCTGACAGCAAACATGAAATGGCTTCAGTAGAGAATTATTTTTACTGAAATTCGTTTTTGTTCTCATTAAACGCAAATACTTAGGAAGTCAAGCAAGCTTATGTCTCCTTGTGAGACTCATATAAAATATATTAAATTCTGAATCTGAGACTTTCAGAATGTTTGCTGTCTTCACGATACTAGATTTTTGTAATCATGTTTAAGATGCTTTCTTTTACACAGTTTTAAGTGACGAAGGTAGCATGTAATTTTTGTTTGTATTCATGGAGGATTTTTAGTTTTCAAACTCTAGGAAAATATAATTTTATATCTGTTTCCTCCTGAAATGAGAATTTTTAGATGGCATGCAGCCTCTACATAAGCAGGAAAATTTGCAAGTAAATAGAACATTGCAGTTAATATAAAACATATTTAAAATACAGATCAAGATTTGAGTTTTGAAGATATCCCACACAATAAATTGCATACTCTGATTAAGACAGACCTCTGCTACACATATAAAGTCTCCCATAAATATGTAGACTTTATGACTTTTGTTTGCTTTAAGCCAGCTATTCAGATGCATCTTAGATTGTGCTGACATGAATATCATTTACATTCGCCAGCTGGCTACACAAAATAAACAACTAGCACGGCCTGCTCCGGAGCAGTACTGACTCTCACAAGTGACTAAGAAGCCACTGCGTTTCATTCATTTTCAAAAATATCTTCTATTTTTAAAATGAAGTTAAATTAATATTTTGCTTCTGCTGTACTGAAAGGATAAAAACAGAGGCAAAAGACATTGCAGTTTTTTTCAAAAGTATGCTGCAAGGAGCTGAACACCATTAAGGTAAATTTAAAATAAAATAAAATAAAACTCTCCTTCATGAGCACATCGCTCATTTTAACATTTTGGCAGCTGGGAGGTGGCAGTGCTGGCCATCTTCGTGCCCACCAGTGGGACAGTACAAGGAGAGCGTGGGATGGGGCAGCCCAGGCAGCTGGTGGGAGTCCTTGACTCTCAAACTTCTGCTCTAAAATGCCAATACAGGATTACCATATAGCACCATTACTCTACACCAGCATGTTTTTGTTATTTTGTGTACAACCATCAGATTTTGTGCTTCTGATGGCATGCATGGCCTGGTGCACCTGAGAGCAAGGCAGTCACTGGGCTTCGGAGGAGACTCTGATTCCACTTCTGCTTATCTAAATCCCACCTAACTCCTTTAATACCCAGGGAGGTCCTGCAGGCTTAGCCTGCTGTAAATCAGATCACAGCATGCAGCCAGGACTTCAAAATGCATTGTGAGGAATTAATTGCTTATCACAGCAATGTAACAAGCACGCTTTATGAGATGGCAGTGCAAGGTGATATTTCTTCTCTTTTGTATATCCAGTACTAAAACCGAGTGAAATTAGGGGGAGCCTGTGAGCAAAACCTGCAGAATGAAATAAAATTCATTTCACAAACAAAAATGTGTGTGTGTGGGCGGGGGAATATAACAAAATCTCTCTCACATTTACCAAAAGTTCTTTTTGCAAATAAATAGTAATAAATCCTGATATACTCCGTGCCCCCAAAATTAAACAAAACCTGAACGGCTGGAGTAAATGAACACATAGGCACTTCACAGGGAGCAGGAAATGTTGCTAGACTGCACCAGCTACAGAACTGATGGTACCGAAAGAGACCAAAGGTTCATTTACAGGAAGCTTAATGCAGTTACTCACTTGTTGATCTTGCAGTTTAACTCCAACTACCCTGAAGGTGTTCGTAGTCGTGTTGTGGTATATGTTGATTCTGCTGAACCCTTGCTGCCCAGGTTTGATTGGCACCCATTTCTTACTGGTATCGTCATAGACCATAACTGAAGCCCGGGCTTGGCAAATACTCTGTTCACTGGAAGGCAAAAGAAAACCAAAAAAAAAAAAAAAAAAAAAAAANTTTTTGTCTACTAAGAAAAAACATCTCAAGGAAAAGAAGACAACAGAAATTATCAGAACTGCTTAAAATGCATGTTTTGTAACAAATCTGCTAATCCTTTGAATACAATCTGTTAGTTAAATTAAACCTTGCATGTATGTGTTCTTACATATAAAAGACCATCCAGTATGTTACTGAACTGATAACGTATTTTATATAGAAATATTAAGCCCCAAGGAATAACCAGTAGCACACAAATTTTATTAAAACTGTCCAACAGTGAATGCTCCATTTATTTTATGTACCTATTGGCAAGCGAAGCCTTTTACATTTGCATGAAAACTAACTAATATTTTACCGCTTCCTGACAAAATAAACATGATAGACAAAGCTGGGTTACATATTTAAAACTGGAAGCAAGCAGACCTTGAACCAAAAGCCACGTTAGGTAAACTGAAGAAATCAATTACGTTAATCCAGCTAATGCCTAATGCTCAGACCTGGTGACGCACTGACACATCCCAGAATACGCGGTGCAAAACACACAGGAACTCTTTTCTCCTTCACTTTAGTAGCAAAGAAATCCACAGATTTCTGCATTTCAGCGTTACAGTCGATAACTGTTATTTGACAGCATATTAATTCTCAGCTATTTTTGTTCTGTATCCTCACAGAAATTTGTGATTTCCTATGATTAGTAACTAATACAAATATTGATGCTAAAACACATTTTTCATATGAAAGAAATTCCACGGGCAAGTACTGCTGAGGTGACAATTTGGTAATGGATCGAAGCGCTTTACAGCCACAACTGGCAGCATTTTTGGAATGGCAGTGGGGATTTTGATTCCTGGTCTTCTGAAATCTCAGACTCTTTTCTTATACTAGAGAAAATAAGAGTTACACAAAGTAAAAATGAGCCCTCCACATTCTGGAGAACCGGGAGCTTTGAATGTAACAGGGTTTTTCAACAAGTGCACATTAAGCCTAAACAAAACTATTAGGATTTATGTCCTGCAAAAGTTTTAGGTTCGTGGACACCTTATTGACATAAGACCTATATATATTTATATACACCCTTCTTCCCCAGCTCAAGCCATACTAAATAATTTTCAGCAATGCAGTACCAAGTGGTAATCTGCTTTGCATACAAATCTTTTTTTACCCTTCCTGTATACACTTCTTTGGCTTGAATTTCTCTCAGCAGTGCTTCACTTTCACCCAAACAAACACATGCGAAGCTCCTGGCTGATGCTGAGCCATACTGCTGCCCTGCCACCGCACCGAGTGGCACCAACTGTGGGAAACCCAGCCCCACTCAACCCCATCACTTCCATCACATTAATGAAAGGGAGGACACTGCTCTAGGTATTAAGAGGATCTAGGTAGATTACAGCAGAGATTTTCAGTCTTTTCTGATCTATAGGTCTCAAAAATATTTCCATGGCAGATGAAATTTTTGTGAATTCAAGCCTACTGACGTTTGGCTTGTTGTGTTAGTCACTTCCCACAGCCTCCAGGTACTCCACTGACCTCCTCCAGGCTGTGGCAAGAGCCTGAAAATACTTCACAGGGTTTACAGAGGGAGCAATGATACTGGTAGACATCTCCAAAAAGACCAAGGTAAGAAACCAGGAGTTGTAGTTGATGATGTTTCTGGGTCCCTTCCAACTCGGGATATTCTATGATTGTATGAAAATTCAGACCAAAGTGTATTTTTATTATGTAACATAGAAACAGAAGGGGTCATAACATATTCAGATCAGAAAGACTAAACATTTTATTTAGGTTCTTCGGAATTACAAGAACAAGCTTGTCCATCAGCTGCTGATGCTCTGCTGTGTGGGATACCTGGAGAAGGTCTGCACCCTCACTGATGCACTTACCCAGCAAATACCTTGCCATCACATTTTTTAAGGTGAGCTAATGTCATCTGGCAGCTTCTCCATGCATCTGACGCTAGCAGCTAAGGGTTTGAACCTGTTCCAGCCTGCCTAATCCTCCAACTGGTGCAGGAGCCTCAGGCTGGCAGGAGGGGGGACTGTCACCCTGCCTTGCTTCCACAGATGGGGAGGAAGAGAGAGAAATGTAAAATGCAAAAATGCAAGGGCACTGCATTATCTTTGCCATGGGGAAGTGTAACATCTAAGAATAATATCCAGTGGGCTGCTGTGCCTGGATGGTGCACACCTGCCTCTTCAGGTGCCTTTAGGGTGGCTCATGGCACCTCCAGCTCCAGAGCTGCTGGAGAGCATCAGCTGCCCAGTGAGCCTTTGGGCTCCCAGAACACCCTGTCCCTGAAGAGTCACTTGCAGCAAGTGTGACACCAGATCCTGCTCCTCAGGCCTTACTGGTCTCTACAAGCCTATATCAAAGCAAGCAAGAGCATGGCACTGGTTTAAACAGAGCAATGGTGCCTGCATGTGAGACAAACTTTGGAACCCACAATTCCCAAGGGCTTCTTAATGAATCAAAAATAATTGAATGATCCACACTTACCACAGAGAAAACACACCTAACCAGACAGATGTGAAGGCCTTATTGTAGCGTTATTTATCACACCATATCCAGATTCCAATGCACAAAGCAACTTCGCCTTCAGAGTTTGCTGCATTAACTACAGCAAAAACACCCTCTATAACCCCATGACAGAAATACAGATGTAGACCCCAGGAGCAATATTTAATACATGTCAACCACTTGTTACTGTAACATAAAGCAACACATCAAGCTCAATTCCTGCTCCCCCTGCAGTCAATGGAAGTATTTCATCATTCATTTAAATGGAAACAGGATTAAGCCTGTTATCTGGCCTCCAGTGAAATAACAGAAAGGAACATAAAACAAGTACAGCACAAGGGGAATCCTTTCCTGCAAAGCAATTTATCAGTCTTTCAAAACCTAAAATGCCTCCAGGGACGCACTGCTAGTTTGCTGTCTCACCCTAAGTGGAGGTGTAACTCTTTATGCCTCAAGTCTCATCATACCCACAAAAAACACAGCTGTCCTACAGCTGCTTTAAGGGCCTTCCCTGAAAATCATCCAGAAAATGTTCAATCCAACTCTTATAAGGGTCAGTGAGAACTTTTCTATTGCACTCTGTGGATTGCATTATTTTAAATGTAAAACAAACAACGTTGGTTTCACAAGGCTCCAGCAAAAAATCTGTTATTTTTGTAAGCATACTCCACTGATACTTACGTCAACTACATACAACAGGTAATAAACAGGAGTTTAGTAATACCATTGTATATAGTCAAATTCTTTCGCCTCAGAAGAGTCTAGCAGATATCAGTATTTATACACTGTCATGCAGCTTCTAAAAACAGCCTTATTTTCCTAAGAATAGACACAACTTCATTAAAAAATGGTTAAGTCTTAGAAAAGATTCATCATGTTTCACATATCTTTACAAATATTACGAATTCCCCTATTGATTTTTTATGTTACATCAGCGTACAAGCTGACTCATCCACCTGGTTTCCAGCACTGGCAATTATGTGTGAAAAAGAGTATAAGCTGCATCATCATGTGTGGCATGCTTGGACCGACAACGCAGGTTTGTGGTATCCTCCTCGCTTTACTAGCTTGTAGTGTCAGCAGCACTACCATCCTCAAATGAGTCACTGCCAGCTTTAAGGTACCACTCAAGGTACAGAGACTGCCACACTTGGAGAGCAGTTAGGGGTAGCAACAAGGCTGCACGTCAAACCCATGCTGCAATGAAGGTGGCTTCACCCACAAATGTCTCTCCTTTTCGATCAGTGAAGAACTTGAAAAACGCAGCCCTCTTCTTCTTTACGATTAACAAGGACTTGTGGCCAAAAAAGAGCCTCAAAGGAGTATGGATAAGATATGGGTAAGATGAGAGCCTTAGGGAAAATATTTGCTTTTTTTTTAAGAATTACCACATTTTTCATTTTTGTGAATTATCCTTAATGGGGCTGCTTGATGTAACCTGGCTGACTGCAAGTAATTAAATAGCAGGAGGAAAAATGGTGGGGAATGAAAAGACAGAACTGGTTGTGGAGGTTGGAACTGAGGGGGCCACAGATGGGCAAAAAGTCTTCACTTTGCTTAGGCCAGCGGGCTTTCCAAATACAAAAGTAAAAAGCTCAGAACTGAACCACAAAAGAGCCAACACAGAGCATTAACAGGAATAAGAGAGTAAACCTTGAGGCTGACAGCATGAGGCTCTGAGGGGTCTCCAAGGCTTGTGTCTCCAAGGCTTGTGTCTCCCATCCCAGACCGAGGCAAACACAAGAAGCCAAGCTGCATAGGGGCAGAAATTGACTTGGCACCAACTGTGAACGTTTCCCCAACAGACATGCTTGAACTTATTACCAACCCACCATGTTTCAAGCTGCTCACAGCTCTCTCCCCTGCAAACAAGCTGTCTTCTGGTATTCTTAGCAAGCGCAAACAGCTACTTTTGCAAACATTTGCCTTATTTTTAATGTCCATTTCCCATCCATTTCCACTCACTCCCTCTCCTTTAAATAATTAATCATTTAAAATTAGTTTGGATGGATCTAATCATCTGTAATTGATAATATTGCTTTGCCCAAGTCTTGTCGTGTCTGGGAACTAACCCTCAGCATCCAGAACGCGTGAGGTGACTCATAAGCCATTTAACACATCTTGCTCTACTTGTTCACTGGCTACCAAAGACCGTGTGGTTGTACCTGATAAGGAATAGACGCTTACACTGATTTAAGATGCTGACAGAAATTTCTCAATGTTAGCTGCAAAACAGTTAACAAAACTAAAAAATCCTGTACACGTAGATTTGTGGTCTGTGTGACACGTATCTGTGTTAACCTCAGAATTAGTAAGCTGCAACTCATGGTCCTGCAGCACTTACAGTGTGCTGAAAACTCGAGTGGACTAACTTGCTGAACTTTAATGAATTTTACTGCAACAAATACAATCATAGAATCATTAAGGTGGAAAAGACCTCCAAAATCATCCAGTCCAACTGTTAACCCAACACCACCATGCCCATTAAACCATGTCCCCAAGTGCCACATCTACACGTTTCTTGAACACCTCCAGGGAAGAAGAATCCACCACCTCCCTGGGCAGCCTGTTCCAATGCCTGACCACTCTCTCAGAGAAGTTTTTCCTAACATCCAATCTGAAATTCCTGGGCAGCCTGTTCCAATGCCTGACCACTCTCTCAGAGAAGTTTTTCCTAACATCCAATCTGAAATTCCTGGGCAGCCTGTTCCAATGCCTGACCACTCTCTCAGAGAAGTTTTTCCTAATATCCAATCTGAAATTCCCCTGGCACAACTTGACGCCATTACCTCTCATCCTATCACTGTTACCTGGGAGAAGAGGCCGACCCCCACATCACTGCAGCCTCCTTTCAGGTAGCTGTAGAGAGCAATAAGGTCTCTCCTAAGCCTCCTCCAGCCTAAGCAGCCCCAGTTCCCTCAGCCACCCCCCATAAGATTTTCTACTTCAGGCTCTTCACCAACTTTGTTGCCCTTCTTTGGACATGCTCCAGGG
>VXAV01011942.1:6264-23336 GCA_013399715.1 Alectura lathami
AAAAAAAAAAGCTAGAAAACTCCTTACAGCTTCTTTTACAATCTCCCTGAAACCACAGACATTAAAATACTGCCCCAATTGCAATTATAGAAAATAAGTCAGTTGACTTTTACATGAACTTTTTCCATATTGTCAACAAAACAGTCAACATTGGTGTTCCCTGCTATATTGCTTGCTATGAACGAGGACCCATAAAGCCCTCATCTGAATGTAAAGACACCGTATGATCTCAGTGGAGTCTGTCACATGATGCTGTACTGACTGGTGGTGCCATATAAAATGATAGCCCCCTCCCATTCTCAGTAAATACATACACAAAGCTCTGCTCAGAGAGAAATGAATCTTTCAGAGCACCACAGGAATGGCTCTCTTACATCAGGTCAAAGAATAGCTCAAGTCTCTCCTGCTCGTGCTTCACATAGCTGCTGCCATAAGAAGAGTTTATACATTTTATTTCTGCATTTAATTTCAAGATAGTCTCCAGTCACAGTTTTTGTTGTGGATTCCCTTTATAGTGAGTAAATGAAAATTTACATATTATTTACAACTAAGAAGTCAAGATTAGATCAATTTGATAGATCTCCCTTTGAACCTTTTCAGCAGAGAATGGTTTATCGCAGATGTCAGTTTAATCCTCCTTTCAGAACTCAGTGGGTTTTATGCTCTTTGATATTTTCCTCAGTATCATCTTCCCAGTAGCCCAGTGTCCTACATCCTTAACGGACCAGTGACTAGTGTTCCTCACGTCCCTTCTTGCAGCCCCTAATGCAGATCAGTAAAACTCCTTGTGGGTAGTCACTCTCTATTCTGTTCTGCCATTCCTGAAGCAAACTCTGGCATTCAGACAAAAATTCATTGCATTCCTAGCGATTCCTAGCAAGCAACTTTATGGAAACTTTTGATGATAAATGCCAACCACAAGTTTCATTTTCCACAATCCTATGTAGGGATACATGATTAGCTCACCACTTTACCTGACAGTTTTCTCATCTTGCTCTCAAATGGACATCCGTTCAGTTGCCAGATACTTAGCAATGCAATGGCTGAGTAGCTCCAGATCAGTAATGAGGTTCGATAAAGATTAGCCAGAACTCAGAAAAAAAGGTACGATACATTGAAAAGAAGTTAAAACCATGCTCCAGGAGACTAATCCTCACTCTGTACCTGATCTGCTAGATGAACTTATTTATTTCTTGGCTTCCTTTTCCACAATTTGTCTAGAGTGTAAGTTCCATACGGAGAACACTGATCTAACTTGTTTTTCAACTTTTCTGCTGTTTCCAAGATTGCATTTGAAGCAGCATAATGTAAACAAGTGCTACAGGCTACAAAAAGAGGCAGTAGTCACGGGCAGAGATTGGTGCTGTCACAATTGCTGCATTGCCCAAAAGCAAAGGAATTTTTCAAAGGGAAGCTCAAAAGGAAAGAGTCAAGGTGAGGTCATTCCATAGGACTGATTAAGCCAGTGGAAAAAGTGCTGTGCTGAATGTATTTCTCCATATATTCATCAAATTCCACAAACACAGACTTTTCAGGGTTAGGTAATGTCTGTTTAAACCAATGGTTCTCAGTCATTTTAGATGGGCAACATACTTCAAACAGGTTTTAAATGCTAAGGCTTCATTTTTCTGATTTAAAAGTCTTCCACCAGAAAGAATCTTATTTAAAAGCAAGTCTCTTCTCTAATTTTCAGAAAGGCTGTAGGCAAAGCTACAAAAACACATGCGAAGTAAATGAATTTGTTTTAGTCTGATATGTCTGTTGATCTTCTCCATACAAAACGCCCTTTTCATACCAGTGACTCAGGAAGTGCTCCCAAAAATCTACAATTTCTACTGCTTGGAGATCTCCCAGAAACTTCTACTATTTGTTTCAGGACATTTTAGTAACTTATTTTCTTGAATATATTTTGCCATTAAAATTTATATTTACATTGGAAGTATGAAAAATGACCACTATCTGTTTTCAGAGACAAGAATCTTCATTAAAGATTTATTTCTTCTCTGAAGTATAATCCTGAATAAAGATCTAGTTCAACAAAATTTGAAGTTGACTAATGACCTCTTTTGATGAAGATGCACAAAGACAAAGAATCATACATTTCAGTTGCTGTTTTCCTCATGAGAGAGAATATACTTAGTGATGCAGTCCCATAGGTGGCTTCAGGGAACCTGAATCTTAAGAGGCTTTTTACAATATTGTTTAAATTTACAAATAAGTAATCTTTAAAATGTGAGGGAAATTTTTTTTGGGAAAAAATGTAAATTCCACAATTATCTCCAGATTCTGCTCCTATAAATGTTTATAAGTTTTATATATTCTCATTTATAAAAATTTTATTTCTTCCAACCACAGTAAGTGTATTTGTGAAAAAACTTCATTGGCCTGACAGAAGCTGAAGTCACAGTGGAGGTGATGCTAGACCTAGGGGAGGGAAAAACAAGATTCCANAGCATGACCTAGTGGCTGGTTCATTGAGTGGCATTTATGGTAGAAACAGAAAAGACTACTTGTCTGCTCTCCAAGCATCAGCGTAATTGATGTGTATGCAGCTGCTCATTGAGGATTAGATAAAGGGAAAAATACTAGCCTGGAATGAGGTGTGGAGATGAAAGACCCACACTCCCACAGAAATTACCCAGTTGGGACTCATGTGCCTGGCACTTGGACCCACCAAACGCACTCTATTTGGAACTAAACAAAATACTCAAACAGATTTGTACCAAGGATAAAAATCTTTAAGCTTGCTCATTCTTTCCAAAATATTTAATATAAGGCCTACTTGATCTATATAAAGGCTTAATGGTCCAAAAAAATAGACTTAATAGCACAGAGTTAGTATCACTATTAAACCAGAGGATGATGTTTTTTGTATTTTATATTTAAGTTGAATATGACTCTAGTTAGACGAGTGAAAGCCCTGCTAGTAAAATAAATGGTAAAACAGACAATATAATCTATACTGTTTAGGTGTTCAAAATATATCTATATCTTCCCCAAAAAGACTGTACACTTACTCCCTAGACCTACAATAAGTTTCCCCAAAGTCAGCCAAGCTGTTATTTAACTTGTGTACCCTGGTTAAACTATCCGGTACATGTAGCAACTGATGTATGTGTCTATTCAAGCTTTATGGATGCTACTTACATCATAAACATTTAATGTGATTACTTTCAATTTGGAAAACATTAGTTTGTCTTAACTATGAAATAACCTATGTGTGCTATACTCTACACGTTCCAGGCAATAAAAAGTTGTTTGACCTGTGCTAGTCAAACGAAAATGGTAAATCGGAATATGTATTATGTTTTCATTACTAATTTTTAGCTAAATCCCTTGAAATGCAAAACAAACTCACAGAACTGAAGCTGAAACAACTATAATACTGCTGTGTCAACAGATTTTGAATGCCTGTTGATGATGACTGACAGATACAGAAAGATAAATATTCCCAAATAAAATGTCCTAAGCCTCTCATCCTCTTTATCCATGTCTTATAACATTTAACAGGTTTCTGCACCTCCTCATTTTAGTGGTCAAAACACTCAAGACTTCCAGACATTTAAAAAATTGCTTAAATGGGCATTACATCGAGCTACTTAATCTCCACAGCTACTCCTTGACAGTCATTCAACCACAAAACATTTACCTTGCTATACAGATCTGATCTCCAATGAAGATGAAAATCTCTGCTCTGATCTACACCTCTATTCATTCTGCTGTGTTCTCCCCCAATAAATCAAAAAGAATCAAAAGAGAATTAAATTTAATGGTTCAGTCACACTTGCTTATGTTTCAGCAAGATACAGCTTGACCTTGTGTTGATCTTTAGTTCGAAAAATCACAAGCAAAATTAGTAGGTACATAATTCTGCTTATAAATCACAAAAGCCTAAACCTATTGCTTTGACTGTGAGCTCAGATTTTACTCTCCAAATTTTCTTTCAGGCTGCCAGAAAACACTTCATATTAACACAGAAAATATACCATTACAGTGATTACTATACTCATTTCTGAGTAAACGTGTCATTTTAAAAAGGACAGAACACACTGGGAGTGAGTAAATATATTCCAGAAAGTATTAAAATAACATTGCCTTTAGTCCTGATTCCTGAATGGGACATACTGAAAGTCTGGGGAAAAAACAACAACAACAACAACACGCACTATGTCATCTCCCGTTTAACTAATAAAAAATTATTCTTAGTTGAGATAATTCTTCATAACACCACCCTACAGAGTTCCGAAGTCAAATTTATATGCAGTCTCTTTGGATGAGCAAACTGCACAAGGCTACTTACTGTACACAAGCTGCAAATACGTCAGCTAAGGGAAAGGCAAGCCTACTGCACAAAGCCACATATGAAAGAGGAGAAACCTCCACAACAGGAAGTTGTGGAGCTGCCTGTGGGGTGGTAAGTGCATGGAACTAAGTTCCTTGCCACCCACACACTCAAATTTTACTGGAGCCAGGTACAGTATCTTGTATGATTTCCTTCTGTGTGTCAGTGCTTCAGTAACTTTCCTGAGCGAGCCTGCATGCATAAAGGACCTACTCTGTTAATTTGCTTAGGGGATGAAGAGAAAGTGAGGAACATTTTGTGGTGAGGAATAATGCCTTGATTTCCCTTCCCTCCCTCACTCCTTCCCCAACTGTCATTTTGTTTTACTTGGATTTGTTACAATGAAATGGCCAATACTCTTCTGCACAGAACATCGACAGCTATGCAGTCATCATTAGCCTCCACATTTCACGTGAATAGAATTAGACAGCACCAGCAAACCCACCTCAGTAAAGATAGCCCTTGGTACATGTAGTGACATAATTAGGCTGACCTTTGCGCACCATAAATATGTCACTAAGAGCGAGCCTCCCACACCTGTGTTACCGGTACAGTTCTCCGTATTTTTGCCCAGCTCCTCCATGTCTTACAGTATACGCCCATTTGCTCTCTAAACCCACATGTTACATGCAGTTGGTGGCAGCAATTAAAGTCCACACTGTGCTTTTGCTTGTGCTGGACCCCCCACGTTTGCAGTAAGGCCGGTCTTTCACACTTCTCACCAGAAGACAGGCGAGTTCTTCTGCAGAACAGCTAAATAACTGCGAAAGAATCCAAGTGTATCCGCACAGAGGGCCACGCAGACTGCACAAATAAGAGCACACCACTGCATTTGTGTGAACGGATAAGGCCCAACTAACTTGTTCCATAGACCCTCTCGACTGATATTTACTTGAGCAGTTGGTTAGCTGGGCAACTGTAGAGGGCTATTTGCTGTAACAAGGCAGGAGGAAAAGAAAGAGGATGAGAAGAAAGCAACCACAAATGAGCAAAGAACTCTGATTCATGAATGAGAAAACACTGATCTTGGCAGTGTTACAAAAGTAATATTTTCACTAGAATGAACTGTTCTCAAACAATTTCTCCAATATGCTAGATACAAACAAGTTCTCCTTCAGTATTAGGCATGCATGTCATCTCTTTCCACCTCTTTTTTTCAGTTCCAAAACCAAATTTATTGTGGCCAAAAGTTCTTTAAAACTCCCAGTCTCTGTTTGTATTTTAGCTATGTTTCTCTCTGATGGTATACCAGAGCAGTGACGCAGAATGGGATCTCATTCCAGAACAATATTTCTTTTTCTCTCTCCTTCCCTTTTAATAGTCCCTCGCCATAGAGAAACTACTAGCATTTAGTGAGTTTCTATGCCAGTAGTACTCAGCTCTGGAAATGAATGAGATTTTCTTTGTCTCTCAGTGATATTAGTAACTCAAAGAAATACTAATGCTTTGACAAATTCATAGTAACCAATAACATGTTATGGATTACTTAAACCACAAGTGAAACATAACTGCCTGTGGGAGGAAATGTGGCAATTGTTAAATAGCGGTTAGCTTCAGAAACACTTCTAAAATTTAGACAAGAAGCGAAGCAAAGAACTAAACTTAACTGAAACTAAAAAGGGGATACAGACAGGCAAATCAAAGCTGAGCTTGACCACAATGGATCCCCCTGCTTTTGTAGATACAGTTTAAAAACTGCATATGCTGGATGCCACCAGTTTACGTTTCTGAGGAAACCCAAATTAGCTGTTATCTAAAGGGATGCAATTCCAACTGTTTCCAGGGGGAGACTGAATATGGCCCTGTATTAGGTGATTTATCTGGCTATTGATTCAGCAAAGCTGCTCAGAAGGGCAGCCTGGTGGACTTCCACGTACAGATTTTGTACGTAAGAATTACGTACTATCTCTTCATTGCCTTGGGAAGAGAGGAGCACTAGCAGCGAACAGCTTCTTGTTGGATATCATCAGTGCAGGTTTTGATTACATTTTAGAGTGGATGGCAGGGGCAGAACTACTGGGGAACTACTCCTCTACTGTTTTAGCTACATCTTCACCACTGCTTATCAGGGCGGCATTACTAGAAGCGCTGTAATTCAGGTTCCATTCACCTCTAGCACTGAAGAAAGGGTTTGATTTTGTTTCTTTTAAGGGAGAGCAGAAGTTTTATCCTCCATCCCCAGAATAAAAGCAGTTTAACAGTACTTACTGTTAGAATAGAAAATAGATAACTTCCAAAGCTAGCAATAAATAAAGCCAGTAGTTTAATTAAAGTGCTCAAAAGAGCTGAACTGACAACCCTGGCCTACAATTGTCTTGTGTTATGCTACCTTACAGCTTTGCTTCAAAACTAAGACTTTTGTCAGTTAAAACTTTAAACAAACAAAAGCATTTATTACTATGGGCAGACATTTTACAGTGTTAAAAAATGCACTGAATCCTAACACTGAAAAAAATCTAATGTTCAGAATTACAACATCAGAAACTTCCACTCTTCGGAGATCACACAGAACCATCTGAATAGTTTCCCAATTTCAAGACTTCTGAGATTCTTAGAAGCTCCATAAAGCAAGTATGTCTACTGAGAACGAATCTGATGTCTTTAAAAGCAAAAACAAGCAACTATGAGACATAGTATTACACTGATTGACAAAGTCTCCTTTTAGTGGATGTAATTCCTATTTATTACTTGAAAAACTCATAAACTCGAGAAAGTCTTAAAATACCTCTTGCAAGAAGGCAGCACATTTAAATATATTTTAGTATAGTATAGCTTTGAACACTTCATTTTCATTGACACCTTCATTACAGCTCTGAAGGGATCTTCAGAGATCATCTAGTCAGATGTGGGGCATCAGCCACCTCTCTAGGAAGCCTGTTGCAGTGTCTGACCACCCTCATGGAAAAGAAATTGCTCCTAATGTCCTGAATGTCCTGTCTGAACAACCCCAGGTGCAGCTTTGTGCTGCTCCTGTACATCCTGCCACTGAGTATCAGGGAGCAGAGCCCAGCACCTCCCTCTGCATCCCCTCCTCAGGGAGTTGCTCTCGGCCTCCTCCAGACTGGACAACCCGAGTGCCCCAGCCTCTCCCCACAGGACATGTCTTCCGGCCCTGTTCCCAGCTTTGCTGTCCTCCTGTGTACAATTTCAAGTATCTTAAGCTCCAGTCATGCCCATGATTTGGAGTGACCAAACCACTGCTCCAAAACACACTGTGAAATAACAACAAGACTGTCACATTGTGAATCTAAAGCAAATATGTGAAGCTTTACAAGATTTGAAAAGAACAGGGAACAGTCATGAAAATATATAGGTATTAGAAAATTAGATGAAAATCAGCAAATGAGTTACTACACGTACACAATCTGAACATATTCGCCTCTTTTTTTTTTTTTTTTAAATTGGCATAATTGTCTTAAATACATTTATCTGGGCAATACCAGGAAGTAAAACCTGGCAGAGAGAAGTCTTGGTGGCAATGACTTCCATAGCAGGAAATAAACTGAAAGCAGTGAAAGGTTTGAGAAAAGAATCTGAGATTAAGAATGCAAAGAAATGCACAGTAAGACAGAGTTGCCAGTGAATTCACATCATCACTGTTACCTTAAGATCCCCTACAATGGAAATCTCAGAGGTAAAGAGGTAAAGCAAGTATTGCCTGCTCTGCCATTGAGTTAGCACTACATCACCCACGTAACTACTAGTTGAGATTATGAGCTCTTTACATACACTAACAAGGAAATGACTGAATATTCTAATTGAAAATCATTATTGTCCATGAAGCACAGGTTCTCAGAACTTTGGCTAGAGTCTCACAATGTTGTATAACAGCTATCTACCACATATTTTCCTGGCTACATAATAGTGAAATTAATGGTAATACTTTACATCACTGCAATTTAGCATTTTGCATTGCTGAACAATAAACATAGGGTAGAAAGTATGGCACAAGATCAAAAAGGAGTTTTGTTGTCTAGCTTCCACGGTATATTTAACACAGGAATCTTACTGGAAATTTCCAAAGAATAATAGTATCACTATACACAGGAATAGCGTGTGAAGCGTGCAAGTAAATTGAATGAAGCAGAAAAATGCACAAAAACCCTACAGATACAAGGAAGTATCTTATTTGTCATGTAATGCTAATTAATCACTTCCCACCATTTCATATGCAATTATCATTATCCTTCTGATGATGCATGTACACTCCAGCAGTATCTTAGATTAAAACTGTATTTTCCTATGCATGCAATAAAATACATAGCACAGTCCAGCACCATGTGCCAAGTTCATATCATTTTCCAGAGATTACAAAGCCCAGCCTTTCACCTGCATGTTGGACTAATTCATTCCTAGCATCACTTTTCTGCAATGGGCCAGGAAGGAACAGAAGTCTGACTGTTATTTTGAATATATTTATAATGCGATGGAATAGGGACAAAGGGACACTCAGGAAACGCAGTGGCTAGCTTGTACTTGCTTCATGCAAGTTACTGCAAAATCACTAAGAAAGAGATGTGGTGGAAGCTACTTACAGGAATTATTCTGATACTGGGAGTAAAATCTGGTCATTCAGGACACTAGTGAGACTCTTCAGGGACTTTCTGAAGAATATACCCAATGACTTTCGAGAAATGTCTAACATACTGCTCACGTCAGCAGTGCTCAACTCCTTGTTATGTACAAATAGTGACAGAAAGAACTGGAGACTGTAGCCATAAATTATACATAAACATGAAGAAATCAATGTTCTCATTCAGAAGGTCTTTGGTACAAAGAGAGCACTTTGACAAATGTGATACATGCAGCAGAAGTTTGAGTCCTTTATTTCTCTTCCTCTCTCCATGTGCACGTCCCAGGAGATTTTCTAAACACCAGCCTTTAAGCGTTTGTAGGCTCTCTTGCACTGAACCTGTTCCACTGTGCATTAACATTTAAATATTTATTAACGAGGGAAAAGGTGCTCCTACAGTCCCAAAGACTGGGGGGAACTCACCAAGAAAGAGGTGCCATTCCTTCCATGCCAATGACAGTTGAAGTTCTCAGGCTCTGTAGGCAGGACAGAGAGCAATGACTGTTTTACAAATCCTGACGGGATGTTAGCACAAGCGATGTAGCTATTTATTTAGGACAGACTAGAGTCAGGCAATTTTAGACCTGAACATAACAAATATTCAGGACATTTTAGAGAGGAAAATTCAAGCGGCTGGGGGCATTGCACACTGTCACCAGTAGCAAAAACTAAGGGCTTTGATTATAAAAATTTCAGATCCAGTTAGCAAAAGTGAGTTGCTAACACTGTAAGACCACAAGAAAATAAGAAATGATCTACGTGGTCAGAGAACAGTCCATCTGTCTCTCCGTTCAGTGGAAGTAACAGATGCTATTTCAGGATGGTACTCAAGCTCGTCCCCTGTCTGTAGGTATCCTTTTGTAAAGCCTAACTTAATGACATTGTCAATATTGTATGCTGTTACTAAACATGCTTATTTTATAAGTAACAAGAAGTTGGAAAGAAATTGTGCATGATTCCAAAACACAGATCAATGTGCAATACAAAGCGAAAGGATTTCTCTCGCTGTTTCCATTGCAAGTTTGTGCGAGCAAATAGTCTTCTAATTATAAATACAAAAAATACAAAAAAATACTGATCAGCTAGCACATATTTTAAAAGCGCCTACTTCAAAGTAGCAGGAATAGCTTAATAAATTCTGGGTCCTAAAGATACACTTATTTTCTGAACAAGTAAATCAAAACATCCATTTAGATCAGTATCAAAACGCTGCTCATCAGCATGTTTATATGTTGCTTCCATTTCATGAAGGCTACTAAAATTCAATGGAATTTCAGATATTCTCCACACTGACTAAACTCATCTGTTATTGAACTCAGTTGGGAATTCTTTTGAATGTCCCACTTACAAGAGAACAATTTCCCCAGCCCATCCTTGTCTCCAAAAGCCAGAGTTCCAGTGCAGTAGCTTGCTGTTACGATTTAAATATTTCCATAAAACCAAATGTCAGAGGATTTTTTGACAGTAGAATATGTGGTGAAAATTGAAAACATATTATAAACAGACTGAATTATTGTATAATTAGGATTTCCAACAAGGCAGCTTGCAGGCTAGTCAGCATTTTAAAGATGCAGAAATAATAAATAATGGGGTTGTTCACATGGTCCGTTTCCAATAACTACAGGCCTGTTCACACAAATCCAGGTGCCATTGATCCAACATTTTATGCCTTTCCTGAATCAGAATTTCTTAGCCTGTGGTTCCATCTGCTTTATCAAAAAAAATAGCAGAGTCTATCAATGTGAAGTCTTTACACAGTATGAAATGACCAGCAGTTCCACAGTACTGTGGAACTTCCTCTTGCACAGAGCAACAAGTGCAACTGGCTAAGCGTGGGGTCAGAACATTTTTCAGCTAATTCTCATTATAAATGTGCCACTCGCTTTTATGTGGTGTCTCTGTAAAATATACCTAGATGCACTCTTCCTGGTCTGATTGTGCAAGCCCACATTCAGCGAGCTCTGCTAAACCAGAAACCTGGAGTTAAAGAATACCATATGCCAGCCACATTTTGTAATCTATAGAAACACTGCTGGCCTCCTTTACAGGTTTGTAGTCCCACTCTCTCCCTGAAAATTTCTGTCTACCGCAGTGGCAGATTTCACTCCGCTGAACTGTAGCAAGATGATATTTTTGGATTTGTTTGACCTGACTTATCTCACACCCTTACTGTTGGAAGGGAACAAGGATCAACCTTAAGATGCTGGTAACAAATGGTTATATTAAATTGTTCAAAGTTTTACTTCTAACTAAGAATAAGCCTGCACATTAAGCCTGTAGTAGAATTGCAGGAATGGAAAATAACGATCAAAGTTTACAGACATAAACTGTCTTCCTGTTTTAACTTGGCTAAGGAGTAGGGACTCCCATCACACTTCTGCTTGATTTATCCAGACAACAGCTGTCAGCCAGAGCAGCAATTCAGTGCTCCAATTTCAGAACTTATTGCTGATAAAAGCTATAAAATAAATAATTCTCTAGAACATAAAGTGATATATGCAGTGTATCCCAGTGATGAACCGACTGCGAAGTCTCAAGTCACCTTCCTTCAAACTTCAAAACACCTTCCTTCCCAATGCTCCCATAACTTCAGTGGATGTAAATGTAAGCCCTGGAACAATATTAATATCACTGGAGTACACATCTTTTTCTTTTTTGTTCAAAATTATACATAAGAATAAATAATTACCAGTTCTTATGCTCTTAAGCATTGAAAATAGATGAGAGTTACGGTTTTTATTTCACTGCATGGGGCTGATGTTGTTCAGGTGAGTAATTTGAACATACTACTTACTATGTGTTGCACTTTGCTTTTAAAATACTGAAATAAATGAAAAGCCTGTAACACCTTAATCCTGCCACCTTATTAAGGGCATGAAATATCACAGAAACTATGACTGCACGGCACTGCAAGAGTAGGCTGTAAAACGCCTGTCATCTCCCCACACTACTTTCCACACATCTCAAGAGATGCATTATACCCACAAGAACCTGTCCTTAGCAGTAAAACCTGCGTATATCACCTCTTCCTCCAGAGCGATGTCTGATCAAGCGCAAATGGTACTTCTTTTTGCGAGATGATTCCAAATCTGATACTCCTGTACTTAAATGTGAAACCACAAGCAATAAATACGAGTATTTGCATCAAAAGGTTCAGGTACCGAACCGATCAATCACAGAATTCAAAGAACTTTTATAAATCAAGCTCCTATGCACTCATGTCATTGATGTCTCTTAGGGACAATATAAAGGTGGCCATCTGCCTCTGACAACCATATTGACCATGACTGTATCTGTTGTAGCAGCATGTTCCTATGACTATTCTTGTCATGTCTGGCACTATAGAAGTTATTTCATCAAATTGTATTTGTAATGCACTTATATCAGCTATGTATGGAGCAACCATGTAAATACGATGATTTCTTTTGTTTCTCCCAACTTTAGTTCTTTTTTCTTGAGCTACTAGATCCCTTTAATAGTTTAAATATAGTTTTTTTTTTTTTTTTTTTTAAATTGGTAACCATGTGGTTGATAGATCAAAACTATAAGCAAAACTTACACCTTGCACACAAGCAAATGTGAGGTACATATTGCTATCAAGAACAGCTTTGTGAAAAATATGACAACTTATAACAGAGAACATAGCAGAGAAATACAGCAACCTGCCAGAGCCAAGAAACATCGAAAATATTCTGAGAAATCCTAAGTACTTCTACATGGACCACCCATTTACAAAGCTCACATGTCTTCAAAGAGGGGTTGATGGCGAGTCAAAGGAGATCTATTCCAGCAATTAGCTGACTGATAACAGGAAAGAATGCTGCCAAGAACAGTGACATCCCTCTGAATGATGAGTGAGGACATTCACGGTATGTCCTCATGTCAAGCTGAATGCAGCAAGGAAGCAGCACTTTCTCTTCCTGTTGAGCAACGAGGAAATTCTGCTTCTTCTGGACCTCTCTGAGGCTGGAAACAACAGCATCAGAGAAGCTGAACTGTTTTCTCTTACTTATTGGCATGTATTCTTTCAAGTTTCTTGTTACTTTACTGCATTTACTACTGAGTAGTAAAATGTGGGAAAACCTTGGTTAATCTCCTTGTTGTGACAAAAGGCAAATACAAAATGCATATATGATTAACAAAAGATACTCAGTTCCACAAAATTGTGCTAACAGATGGAAACAAAATGTAAAATTTCACTTTAAAAGTACTGTCTTCTAAGATTCGATGCTTTCACAACCTGCTTTTGAAACAACAGAATGTACCAGCAATAGCAAGATCCCTTTCTCTACAGTGGTCATCCATTACATAAACTGATACAAAAGTTGGAAGGATTTACTACCAACATTGCCTTGATGTTTAGTCAGAGTGATATCATAGTTTTAATAACATTTTCCTTCAGTTTCAAACTCCAATTATTCATTATAAAGGCATTCCGAAAGAGATTAACATCATACCCCATATCAGCTGCTCATCTGAAGACTCCCTGGCAGTGATTGGCTCACTATTTCAAAACTCTTCTTAAGAGCGGATACTAAACATAATGAGGTCATGATTCTTTTCCGACAAGATAATTATTCATCGAGTCTCTCCTTTATCAACACAAGGAAACAGATGAAAAGAGTTATGCATGTTGGTAAATATTAATGGCTTTAGGCTTCTGATTACATTCGTGTTACTCCAGAAGTATTTCATATGAAAGAACAGCTAAAATTTTGGGTAGCGAAGCCCGGCATCTCCTAGCATCATGTATCGTGGTTAAGACTGACAATTTTTCAGAACTATTTTTACGTCATTTTCTGTCTCCTCAAAGAATCAATTGTCAGTGGCAAAGTCAAAATAACAAAAATTAAATGTTTTAATGTAAAGTTACTCCATCTCTAATTTGCATATTTTGTTATGTCCTTTTAGCTGCCAATTTTATAACAAAATGATAAATTGATCCTCCTAAGGGATTTATTTCAATTAAGCTTGGCTTCAGGGTGGTCCTTATTTCAGTCAAAACTAGAAAACTGATGCTTGATTTCCAAAGCAAAAGCCACACCAAGCTGCACAAAAATAATTCATTCTAACATTTTCCAGAGTTCCACTCATGTGTATTCATGGTATGTTCCACATTTTAATAATTGTTTATGTATTTTAGTTCTGTATTTCCAACAATCTATAAAAGCTCTTTAAATGTGGCTACAAGAAATAGCACAGTTTACATGTCCTTTAATTTCTTCTTCTTCTTCTAACACAGAATTTTTCAGGGATAGTTCTTTTAGGCTTACAAGACTTTTCAAAAAAAAATAAGGCTGCTACATAATAATCTAAAATATTCAAACCATTAATGTAAATACAATGAGAATAAATTACAGAAACTTTCCTTCTTCAGTCAAGCATCACTAGAAAAAGAAAAAGCATAAGGAATCAAACTAGCAAATATAAGACATCAGAATACAGCAAATATATTTTAATGCTTATATACAAATGAAAAGCAGAAGGTTTGCTGGCTCATCTTAAAATTCAACATTACATCTCAAGAAAATGTTTTTGAATGAACATGTTTTTGAATAAACATGATGGGTTTCAAATAATTTGTGATATTTCTAAAAATCTTATTTACTTCATATTTCTCATATAAACAGATATCAAGCAACCCTTCCTCCTTCCTTCTGGCACAATATTTACAAATTTGTTGAAATCAGAACCTCTGCTGGGAAAATGCCAATGCAATAAAAACTACTTTAGATTAACCTCTCCAGTCTCAATTGCATTGCAAGTGAACTAATAACAGCTGAGACATACTAATACCTTTTCTCATGTGAAGTAAAACACATTTGTTGGGATGCATTTTATTACATTGTTTAATCATCTCAGCCATTATTTTTGCAAATCAGTCTCTCTTGTCACTTGCAACCATCTGGTGCAGGAAAGCCATATGAAAATATAAATTTGCCTTCTTTAAGAAGCAGCCAAGTCACTTCCGCCCCAAAACAAAGAACATTAACTTGCCACCAGAAATCTTCATGTTTTCATACATATAGCACATGCTGTCGAACCCCACCCTTTACCTACTCTGGTAGCTCTGAATATATATAAGTATTTTATCTGAAGGTTTGAAGTTGCACATATACTTCCATTTGCGCTCAGAGGTGGTCCACTTCTTTTGGACCACCTTTACTAATGTGGATTAAAGATGTTCAGCACTTTAATAAAACTATTTCTAGCTCCTTCACAGACAGCTCCAAAATGCTAGCAGATACAAGGAGACAGAGAAGACAATAGCATACAAAATAATTTATATGAAGAGCCATTCCGATGGCCATATATAGCTGGTTCACAGCTTTAGTAGATCTTAGAAAATATTCTGCAGAGTTGTGGAAATAAGCTTGAAGATATACATAGGCATATACTGTATATGTGCATACTTATTTTGGACCCAAAATATATTTGTGTTTTGGCAGCCCTGTCTCTAGCTATCAATTCATAGCTTAATGCTTTGCTTACTCACACAATTACTGTACCCTTGGGGGAGGGGGAAAGCAATTTCATTCTCCTGTATAACTACATCTGTACACATCTAGAGGTGACTGTCCAAAGTGACAGAGACTCCCACGCAGATCACAGAAAATAAAAATACAAGGAAGCCAACTAAGACTAGTCTTTACTAAGACTAAAAACATACTAGTACAATCAGATAATTAAGCTTTTGAATGTGATCATCCACACAAACGACTGATTTTATTTCCAACTCGCAATAATCAAAAGTTCACGCTGTATTTCAAAGAAATTAGGCTCCTTGGATTTAAACATCAGTGTTTCAGAAAGTAATGATAACTTTTCAGATAAGACTGCATCATTTACTGATGCCAAATAAATGGTATTACCAGTGTGTGTTACCACAGGTTGTAGGACAGTAAGTCCACTTATTTCTACTGTAGTCAAATAACTATTTATCTTACTTTTTGTCAATTGAAATAGTCTCTCCAAACATCTTCAATAATTTGGTTTACCATGTAAATACTCTTTCTGAAAGCAAGTATTAAAGATTTTAAAACTCATACAAAACCAGCATTTTTAGCAAAATGAAAGAAACAGAAATTGTAAGTAATTTTCTGTTACTCTAGTTTGTTTAAAAAGCACAGTATGAAGATTAAGAGATGAAAAACTCCTGGATGGTGTAATGTTATTGTTTCAGCAAGTGTCTTACTCAAAACAATTATGCCAGTCATGCTAGAATATGCTAGTTACGAATAAAGAAATGGGCCTCAATAAGTCTCACTTACCATTTAACGTAACTATACATCAAGTTCCTGAAGACTGGATAAATATTATCTCATCATCTACCCTTGTAATTAGCAACTGCATGACATTACAAGCAGTACCTCCCATCAGTTCAATTTCAGCCAAAGGAAACAAGAACTACTCCTCCAGATAAAAATTAAAACTGTACCAGTGTGTCCTTAGATATAAACAGAGAAGCTCCAGACATTCTCCAAGGAATGAAAGGCATCACATTCATATCTCAAGACCAACTCTGAACAAATTAAGAAAGTAGCTATGCCAGAGGAGTGCTACAATTAAAACCTAGAAGTTGCTTCAGGACCTCAGGCTATTTACTCCCTCAACATATGTGTACAGAGGATAAGTCAGGGGCAGGCCTGGGGCTGACTGTTTGCACAATGGGGTTCCATAATGTAAGACCATGCAAGTATGCTGGAAAAATAACACAAGTAAGAGACACTGCAGGATTGTGGTTCCAGAACTTATCTGAGGGCTCTCAGCTCTCACCCTGATTGGAATTGCTATCTGCCTTAGTGACAGCAGCAGCAATTCTTTTTGCCATCCTGTCCTGGCAGCTGTTGCATCTACTAGTGACCTGAAAAAAATTTTTGCATGAAAATCACTAAACAGTCTGAGTCCTCTTTTGGTGCTTCAGTGCTCACCAATGTGTCAGGAGAACTAGTTCTACTAGGTTTCTTTCCATAACTATTAGGGAAGGTAGAAGTCCGCAAACGGTTATCTTAGCTTATCTTCTCCAAGTCCAGTTTACTCTGATACTCTGATCTTTGGCTGCCACCTGTATCTCTACACTGGCTCTCTGTATTTACCATCTGCCCTCACAGTACAGTGAAGGGACATGCTATAAAATGTCTTCATCTCTGCCAGTGG
>VXAV01011942.1:42491-54832 GCA_013399715.1 Alectura lathami
GGAAAAAAAAAAAAAAAAAAAGAAAGAAAAGAAATTCCTTTCCTGCAGGACATATGGAATTTGAAGCATCCAGGACAGCAAATAGGAGAAGTATCACTTCGGGGTCCTTTGGATTTGTTGAACTCTCCCTACTGTTATGGCCAGCAACACAGTCAAAATCCTAGGTATTTCCATAGCATCTTTAAGTCATCACTTTTTAAAGTGGCTGTATCTGAAGTGATGCCATGGAAATGACAGTGACCACTACCTCTCAGTGACCGTGCTTCTCTACCAAAGCTCTTAAGTTTGCAGGTGGTACAGCACTAGGTTCCATTCTTTAAGTCCCAGTGCTAACAGTATAATCTGAAAAGGATGCCATATTTTTCTGGTTCACTCATCAATTACTAGTAATAATAACATATCTGTATTTGGGACTTAAAGTAATGAGTACAGTAACTCAGTACAAGAGAGTCTGGGTAGCACAGAGGACATCAAAGATAGTGGACAGAAACTGGATTCCCCTTTGGCTGGCAGGATTAAACTATACCACCTTTCCTTTTTTTGCCATACCATGACACTTTAATATTCTAAAACAATAATACACAAGCTAGAGCACAAGCCAATTTTTCTTGTTTTGTGGGTATGGTTTTGCTTTTCAAAGAAAATAGCACTGAAGGTTTTCTTTACAGAAAGTCCCTGGGGCAGATTCTTAGGTAGTAGAAGTTATTATAACTGAAATCAATATAGAGACATTACTATTTTGAACAGCTGATGAGCCTCCTCTTCTCTTCTAGGAGTGGATTTTGAATATGGCCAGAAACGGATCAAAGAAAGTCCCATCACAGATTTCCTATGTCTCATATGTCCAGGAAAAAATTCTGTCTCTCCTACAGGTTTTAGCAAATGTGATACTGATTTTAATGAAGCCCAGAAGTACCTCCTTATATTTTAGAGCATGAACACCTCAAAAGCTTAGAATTTTTCAATTTTGCTGTAAATTAAAAAATTTCAGTCTCTTAAGAGATGCAAAGGGATATGGTTTCCTTTCACAAATTTAAAATTCACATTAGGATCTAGTTAAGCAATAAGCAATGTATTAATTTATTATTTCCCTTTTTTCATTACATGCAATCTTTGCTAAGTTACTTAGGATTATTCATAGGGGAAAACCAAGAAATCACTATTCTAAATACTGTCTGTAGCTCAGATTTTACACTAGAATTCAACAAGTCTCAAATCGTACCTACATATGTTTAATTTAGTAACAGAAGAAAGCGAGTACTTTCTCCATGTACAACACTAATCAATGTCACTCCTCTAATCTCTACACTTCCATAGTTTCTTTAAAATTTACTCTAATATTGACTGATTACCCTACTGACTACTGTAATATGAATTAGATGACATAATCAAATGTAGATTGCCACAGTCCAGGGTAACATATAAATAAACGTACAATACAGATGACAAATTCAGTTTCAAGGGTCTTAAAAGGCCAGAAATAAACTGACATAGATAATGAAGGCTTTGAGAATAATTCTATTCAGGTTTCTATTTCATTACGTGCCTCATTCCAGTATCATCACTGTAACCAGTAAATTTCCAAAAGCTAGCTGACTCAGAAATTTTCATCCCTGCCACCAAGTGAAAATAAAATTAATTTTGATGTACATTGTACCTGAAACTCAGTACAGGTCCAGCAAATAGTCTGCCGTAGCAATACCTGCATTTTTCATTGTCAACAAAAGTTTTTGAGTGAAAACTAATTACCCATTCTCAGTATGAAACATCGATGGAGTTGGCGGTGGAATCATACTTGGGCAGCAGCGCTCCTCACCATCTCAGCCAAAATTCACACAGCCAAGGGTGTTGGCTACCTGCAAGACAGTGATATCATCATTTCCAATTGTCTCATTTGAAAAGATATGTAAACAAAATCATAGTATCAAGCAATACGGCTCTTAGCAAAGCTTTATTTCCACAAGCAAAGGAAAATTGAGAAATTGCAGCTGCAGAATATTATACATGTTTTGAAAATGTAAAACAGGGACTACAAAAAAAGCAAAGGAATTTTTATCAGTCACTTGAAGAGGAATATTTGAGTATTCACTCACTTCTGACATATATTGATCCAACACAACCTCAGCTCTTTTTCATCAGGTTAATAATAGATATTCTAAAATGTTTACCAGTGTACAGACTCAGAAAGCATTAAACCTATACGACAAAGCATAAGCTGTCTCAGTTTTTGTTGCTTTATGTTAAAATGGAGCACTTCACACTGATGAAAAATGCATGTTTACCATGTATAATAATTTAGTAACATAAACTGCACTGCTACAGTTCTTTCCTACTTTATGGATTTTCATACACCGTGAGTGCCTATATCTTACATGCCAAATAAAGCAATGAAACATTCATTATTCCCATTTAAACACCGGAACGCTCCAGCATAGCCTGGTTAAACCAACTTCCAGGAAGACCTCAGTATGGCAACTAGAATACACAAAAGATTTCCTCTTATAAGACAGCACTTAGCACTTCTGTAGTGCTTTGCATTTTCACAATACTCCCCAATCAAGCGAGGAAGCATTGTACTCATTGTACAAGTAAGGTCACTAACTCCTCTGAGAAAGGTTAAAAAATAAATGTTTTCTCAAATAAGAATCAGAGTACATTGCAATAGCTTGTTTCAGAGCTAACCAGAAAACAGCTTCCTTAACAGATCGAAAGATAATGGTGCATAAACCAATTTCATTGTCCTACCAATGCATGACTGAAAATATTCTGTATCAATGTAATATTAATAACAACTATAAAAATGAAGGTAAGAACAGGCAGATAGCTAAACAGATTTTGTGTGCGACCACTGCACTCACAATAGTGTCAAGCTGTTATAATGCTGAAGTTTGGGTCTGGGTTAGAAGGACGTAAATAATAAGGGAGTGATCAAGAAAGAACTGATAAATTTAGGGGAACAGGTCATGATTGAAAGGATAAAGCATGTCTGATAGAACCTTTATTTCTTCATTCATTTTTCCTTCTCTATCTTTTTTTTTTTTATTTCCTACTTTTCAGTGATGGCCTTATTTTCCTTTTATTCAAGAAATTTTATTTTCTTCAGAGAAAAGAATCATAGGTATCTTAGTGATACCCAACAATAGGCAAATATCTGCCTACTTTGAAAAGTGATGTCAAAAATGATAATTAGTTCATTTAAATGTTATGTCATCAGAATTCACTGTCATCCTAGTGGCTGTAACATCAATAAGAAACAAAAGCAAAAGACTGTTTGCCTGTCAAGACTCCTTTATAGAAGTGCCCCTTGTGTGTCTCATAGGGCTCCCTCCTTGTAGCAAACCAGAAAGAGAAATAACTCATAATTACTACCTCATCTGCTTCAAACCACATTTCTTCCATGACGTTAAAAATTACTATTTAAACTTTTAAAAACTGCTTCCTACAAAAATCTACTAGCAACTCCAGAATTATTACCGGTCTGCTATGATATGTCAAAACATTTTTAATCCTGCAAACTGCCAGACTGGGTCATTGATTTCTTGGTACAACAGCACTCTCAGGGAACAAAGCTGTCACCCAGAAGAAGTGTTCCCCAAAGTTTTGTCTGCACAGATTACTTGCTCCTGAGACAAACAAGTGCCCTTGATGTTAGAGTTCAAACCCTTTGGAAAGCCATGCTTGGTGGAGCGACACGCAAACCTCCCAGAAGAACCGACCATTCGGTGTGAGGTTATATGGAAACACGTAGGTCCAGGGAGAACAGCCCACACAGTCCCACAGTTCCTTCAAGCTGCCAGAGGCACAGGATGCCCTCGGGGCCTTCCACCATCACAGAGATTCAGGAAAGTTTACCACAAACAATTCCACCGAAAGTACAATGCCAGCAACTCAGCGCTGATACCAGAGGAAGAGTTAGTATTAGAAAACAAACCCTGACTGCTAGAAGTATTCCCTTGTAAACAATCAGCTGACCCTTGATTTTCCAAAAAACATTGCACACTAGCAGAAACTCACTGGACTCCCACCTGTACCTGACTGACCAGCTAGCAAAATTCACCAACCAGTCCATTGTCCTGCAAACTATGCAATTCCCATACTGAAATGCGTTACAGTTGGCAGGTCTGAAAACTGGCACTGGTCGCCATCCTTTATGGAAGTCAGCACTGAATCCATTGGACGCTGCTATCATACCTGACCTCCCAGACACAGAGAGTGGTTTGCAACTTTGTATCACCCCTGGAACCTACCATTCCTGTTTTAAATCATCATTCAGACTCTACTCTTAAAAATTGTGTGGTGAGTAGGAAAGGTCAAATCGCTGGAATCAAACAGTTTAAATTATGTTTTTGCCAGGATCAGAACCAGACCTCTGCCGTACGGGTTAAGTGCATCCTGTTTGCCTCATTCAAACAGCGTCTAGTCTGCAGTGACCATTCCTTGGGAAATCAGGGATTCTCTCACATCTGTGATGAATTACGCGGAACAGTACAGCTCATCCTTAAAGTTCATTTGATATTGACTGTAATACATGCCTTTAGGTTTGGATGGAATAATCACTTGACTTACACAGAATTTCAAATCCTGTACAAGCTAGGCTGCATATAAAAGTTCTGGGATCAAGGACAACTCACCCGGACTTCTGGGCCTTTGTTATTCCTATCTCACAACAGGCAGAACACATTCATGCAGAGAATACTACAAAATGAACTGCACATCTCATGTGACATCTTACATGATTTTGAAATGCCATATTCATTAGATCTCAGCTGTTGCTCCCTCCTCCAGGAAATGGCTTAGCATGCAATACATATACTGGACACATTGACCACATCGTAACCGGACAACTGAAGGATCCTGAAGTTGGATTTTTCTTCTTGATGCAGTATTTACTTTAACATTATTATGACAGAAACAAACAAAAACGACCAGTTCATGTGCCACCAAGGAAGAGGTTCCCTGAAGAATATTTTCATGTTGGGCTAAAGCAATGAACTCTTCTATGTAATGACTTTGACTCCTGAAGACAGAGATGACAGCAATGAGAGATTGGTTTGTGGGTTGCCCCTGACAGATCTGTGCCAGTTTTGGCGCTTTGCTCTTCAGTTCTGTCAGTAAGACACCCTTCAGCTCTATTTGCAGCTGTCTTACAGATCCTGTCCTGTGGGCCTCCCTACAGCGGGAAAACTTGAGAGAATGGGGCTGCTTGTGCACACAGAAGGTGCAGCACATTCTTCTGCAATCCACAGTCATCTAACAGAGACTGGAATAAGATTTCCGTCTGACCTGTCCAGGAACAGTTCCAGCCTCTACTGCTGTGTCTCCTTACCCTGAGTTATTCATTTATTCCTTAATAAATTAAATATTAAATTCTTTAATATTCTTTAATAACCTTAAGTTCAGTCAAAGTTCATCTGGCACCCACATCAGNTACCCTGAGTTATTCATTTATTCCTTAATAAATTAAATATTAAATTCTTTAATATTCTTTAATAACCTTAAGTTCAGTCAAAGTTCATCTGGCACCCACATCAGTTTGTATCTTCATCCAAGGATCTTCTTTGTTCACACATATTTCAGTCAAATGAAAGAAATGATTCACACATTGCCACCTGCGTGTGCACCTACCACCTACTTAGATTTATTTCTCACCAAGGTTAACAGAGTCTTCACATCAAGGTTTAGAAGAACGTGCATGGTTCAATCTGTCTTTGCCAGCCACATTCCTGGCAAAAGAATACCGGCCTGCAGAACCAGATAGTTCGAAACCTAATGGGCGGCCACTGCTCCATGCACACAAAGTAGCTTTATGACCACATGCTAAACTCCTAGCCAAACCGGTGTCTATCTCTCGTTTTAATCACAACTAAGTCAAGCACCACTTTCTAGTTGAAGGTTGACTATTGTAATCTAAGATCCACATGCTTGAAACTCGATGTGCATCACGAGAGTGTGACGGAGGGAAGCAGACCAAGCTCAGTCACTCCAGTGATGGGTGCCCAAAAACCAGCCTCTGTAAGAACTAGCTGTTTACCACATCACCTATCTATGTCTTCCAGCTTTTTCTGTGCATGACTGGGACTCAGACTATAGCTTTAATTCTCTCCAGACTGATCTCATACAGTCGGGATTTAGGCTGCTAACACGATGCTTCCAATGCCCCCTCAGGGAAGCAAGACAGAAAAAGTTACTAAGGGTAAAATTTGTAACTTCAGGTCAGTGCAGGCTAAACGGACACTTCAAAAAGATGACACTACGCATGCACTACACTGGCACAGACATGAAGCCTAGATGCGCACAAGAGCCTGCAAAAGCATGTGCGATGCCAGAAATGTGAGGTACTTTTCAGCACCATTGTGAAATCATTTAACATGAGCCAAAAACACTGTCTTCGAAGCACGTTGCTAGCATGCGTCTGAAAATGATTGCTAGGTACACGAGTACCTTCCTCCATATGCTCAGGGACCTGGCAGTTCTGAGAATGATGTGTCGGGAGGCGTATGTTTTTGTGATGAACTCCCTGCCTTCCTAAGACAAATGATGCTACTGAATTAGCTAAATCTTCCTTCTGAAAGCTAAATTACACATATAAATTACGCATATATTTTTCTAGGAAAATATTTGACAACGGCTACTGATTCCAACGTTATTTCCTACCAGTAGGGAAAAACACTTTTTACTATTTGGAAAGCACAGTTCACACAGACTATAGGTTCTATATGCAGCGATGTAGTGCATGGTGCTCAGCATTTATTACGCAAAAGCTACTATGAAGAATTTCCCACACCAGAGCTTCCATATCAAATATGAATTGATTCACACTGATTTATGTAACAGAGTGAAATGCACACGCACCACATGGCCACAGAGAAAATCTGTGGAATCCTATCTGAGAGGCCAGTCACCAAGCACAGCAGCTCACAGTGCAGTTTTGTGACTGCTTGGTTTTAACGCTGCCACGCTATGACATCCGTCCTCGCCCTTGGCAGGCGACAAATTACACCATGCACAAGTATTTAGGCCCTTATTTAGTTCTGTCATACACAATATCACTTATTCAGAAAGACTTTTATCCCTCTGATAACTGTTAAAAGCATTTCAGAGTTTCCTTGATTGCATCTTATACGAAGTGTTCTACAGGAATTCAGGATGCTTGCTCCAAAGGCTGGAGCAAGGGTTGGCACACACGTGGCTGGTGAACTGCAGTCTGCAGTGGGGTCACACAGTTCCTGCTAAGACAGAAAGGTTTTTCCATGGCGGCTCCCTTTGTCTCTCCATAACACGCATAGAGACATGTTGTTGAGGTGAATTACAGCAGGCAGTAAAAGTATGGATTGGCAAGAAGGCCTCTTGAGTCTTCATTCCTTCACAAAATGGTTTGCTTTATCTGCCTTCTAGTTAGCCTCGCTTACGTTGCAAAACTGAACACAGGTAATTGAAGGTTTGTGTCAGCAGTCGACGTGATGTGCTAAAATAATCTGCAGTTCACATTCCCTGATGGGCCAATCGAGTGGAATTAACATCAGCCGAATACTGCTTCTGTACCCAGACAGGGCTCAGGCTTTTTGAAGTCATGTTTAGAGACCAGACACATTGGTTTATAGTCCCAAATGGTCCAGGTGCCTTCAGCTGGTTTAGAGGATTTCTGTTAAGAGCCTAGGGGAACTCTGTGGTAAAGACATACTCTAAAAACTTGTCTGTGACTGTCTGGGCACCTATTTTCCCATAAAACATATCCTAACAAGTCCTGTTCATTCATGTTACACCAGCTTTCACACCTCGTATTTGTGGTATGCAAAGACAAGCAGCATGTTATTCTCAGCACCATGAAATGATGTGGGCTATAGTATATGGCTGATAGAACCAACCAGAAATGTTCTGACCAAACTGAAAAATTCTGTTACATCACAAGCAGAAACATAAGCAAAAATATAATGGTTTTATAAACTTCTGACTAACCGCAAGATGCTTTAATGAAACCATTCCAGCAGTTTTCCTTCTTCACGACCAGAGTTGCTGCTGAAGCAAATGGACTTGAAGAGTTCACAGCTGTGGGGAACTCCTGCCATAAGACTGCCTCGGAGTCAGGGTTTCCTGATGTTCCAGGTCTCTGCCCTGAAGCCACAGGAACCCTAGCCCCAGTGATGCAGCAGAGAGCCAGAAAAAACTCTCCACTTCTAATGGGACTCTCAGGACAGTCAGGCTTTCACCCAAAAAAACACAGAAGTGCAGAAGCCCAGACTGCCAAACCTTGAAACGGCTGCCCAAGTTCTCGCTCCAAATTTCCAGATTCCTGGGTCTCTGTCCTTCCAGTTGACAGGGAAACAGGGAGATGGGACCATTAAGTTTCAGAAGCCACAGCTGAGGCAAAAGCCTCTGATCTTGGACTCATAAGCTCCGTTTCATTTCAAAGTAACTTAAAATGAATTTTCTGACTACTTCAGAAAGATTTTTCCACTTTCCTTTCTGAGTGAAACACTACATTCAAAATTCAAGGCTTTTTCCAGAACTTAATCTGGAAGAACACTAACTTTGAGGACATACACTGGAGAATCCACAACTGAGTGTTTCTCGCACCATGGTTTCTATGATACAGAGTGACCCCAACGAGAACATGAATAAATAAGAAATACAGCAGAATCACACACCCCACAGCTCAGGGAGAGCGCTTTAAATAACAAGAGTAATGTTGCAATGGAGTCGCTGAAAAGTGTAATGTTGATGAGAGATTCCATTCTCATTTCATCTAATACTGAGCTGGTCCTGAAAACAGCTTTTTTTCTTAAAATAAATGGCAAGGTAAAACCGTGTTTGAGATGTTCAGCTCAAATGCCAGCTAAAACAAAGCAGAGCCATGCTCCGAGAGCTGAAGTCCCCTTGTTTCACCTAGTGAAATGGCGCTGACCAAGGGCTGATCTTCCCGTACCAGTCAGTGTCTTAAATACCCTAACTTCCCAGATGCAAACCAAGGGCAGTGTTGGCTTGTCTCCTGTCCTGCGTCAACGCTGCAACTTCCACCTCACGGCATGTCAGGTGTTTTCCACCTGTATGGAAGGACAGAATTTAGCCTTGCTCTCGCTGTTAAACTTACATGGCCTAGCTATAAAAGTGAGGTGGACTTCTGTCAAGTTCTTCTGTGAATCGTAAGAATACATAAAGGTGTGCTGTCAGACAACATCTGTTGGCAGTTTAGGAATAATCTGATGCTTCCATAATTTGAGTACTTCCGTCTGACCTAATCCTCACGATGCCCCGAGATCCCTTTGCCCAGCTTCTGTTCCCATCTGTTAACTCGTATGATAACTGTACTTCCTCAACCTGACACCAGCTGCTACACGTATTTCCTTTTCTGTTCAAAATACTAAGGAATTCACTAACTTTAAATCTTAAAGCAGGTTTCCTGGCACATTTAAATTTCCCCACAAAATATTTATGATGGTTAAAATTCAAATGCTGAGCCACAGAAATGAAAAAGAGAACAAACATAACCGAAAAACAGTGAGTAGTAACTTTAAGTGCATGCCACAGTCTTAGCCTTATGCTTGCTGAAGGGTATTCCTGGAGCATTTAACTCACACTATGCAGATATCATGACGTGTTCTGATACAGACAATAAAAAAGATAATAAAGGTAGTGGTATCAATAGGCACAGTCTGCTTATCTCCTGGACAAAACTAGAGGAAAATGCAGCTACATTCTAGTAGCTGTACTGCAGCTGCATTACAGCTGCATTCCTGTAGCAGCAACATCTTCCTTTCCCTTGCTAACCCTTTCACACACAACTGTATCATACTCCAAAGGTTCTCATCATCTACATCCTGCATACTCTGAGCAAATTACAGAATTTGTTCATCTCAACTTATGGCATTGCCGTGCTTAATCGTTTCCAGTAATGAACTTCACATGACAGAATCCAGGTTGCATTAAAAGACTGATGTGTTTATTAACCATATTTCCTATGTATATGTTTCTACTTCGTAAGTATTCCCTTATCTCTGTTTATGAGAGGCTGAAAGTCACCTGAAGTCGACACTCTGAAATGGTACATACTAACAGTGACCTTAACTCTGCGTTATTAAAAAGGTTTATAAGTAAATTCCTGTACCAACCAGTTTGAAAAAAATACTTTGTTAAAGAAGCCATCATGTACTCTTCTGAAGCGCAGAAAAGAACACAAGATTAAACTAGGTCTTCTTGCACAAAAAAACACAAGATCAGCAATTTCTGTTCAGAGGTTTTAAAGAACATTCAACCTTCTTCAAGGCTTGCTTACACATCCTTATATCCCTCTATCGCTACAGAGCTTAAAGCTTGGAGCACTTCACATTATACAAGGTCAATAGTACATTCCACAGAATTTCTGGGAAATGTCTCCATCGTAGATCTGTATAGAATTTCTGTGCAGAATCTGACCTTCACAGACTGTCAGCTCTTTCCTAGTTTGGCAACTTCCCATTTCGGGAAATCATTCTCTATTTAATTAATACACCTCAATCTCACCTTCTCTGAGCACTGGTGCAGGTACACATAGAAACGGATATTTATGCAGGCAGAACTTGAAGGAGGAAGAAAGATTATTTACTAATAGCCGTATTACTTTGATCATATAGATTTATATTCCTCACTTCCTCTCTCCTTCAGAGAGACAGGAACTGCGAGGACCGCGCTGCAACTGCTCAACAGAAATTTTCACTGAACGTTTGTTTTTTCAAGAGGGTATCTGCCCCACAGTCACTTCTTTCCACTGAGGTCCAGTTTCCCATTCCAGTAAGTGCGAAGCAGTGCAAAAGCAGGCACTCTGCTGGAAAAGTATGAGCACCTGCCTACACAGGGAAAGGGACAGACGGGCCTTCAGCTGCGTCCTTTTGCCACTACAATTCTAGGGTAAACCCTGTTGGGGTAACTGCTTGGGAATAAAGGTGACTTCACTCTGTATTGTTATTCTGGTATTACACTCCAGAATTACTTTTATTTCAGAATAACCTACGTAATAATCCTGAGCAACAAACATGGCACAGCCGTCACATTATAGCGATAACGCTACAGCTCTGCCAGTCAGGTTGCTCACGGAACGAGTTCCCGTACTGCCGAGCAGTACTTTTTTCTAACACAACAGAGGAGAAGGCTGTGTCACCAGTGCTGGTGTTACTCTAAGGGTGCCCTACCGACCTGACTCATCAGCGCGAGTGCTGGGGCCCACGCTGCACTGGGGCACGCTCGTTACCCTTGATGCGGCTCAGGCCTTAGTCAAGAACATTTTCAGCCAAAGGAGAGTCAGAAGCAAGACGAGTGGTGGTCATGAGTTAAGGAACCACCAGGCTTCATGAAATACACTTAATAGGAGAGGAAACAGGTTTTATGTCTACACAACGATTTATCTGATGTACTCCTTGTCCACGCCAAATTCCTACTTAGTTCAGTGTGGGCTGTTTAAGGATAAGAGTTCAAAAGTAAATCAGAAGAGACTCATTTTCCTTGGTTAAAAATAAACGTGAGGACAACAGTAACAGGCCCTAGTTTCTGCAGAAACATCAGCGCCCGTAAGGCACTCCCTGCGATCCTTTTCCTTTCTCCCTCCCAAGCAGGCTCTTTGGGTGCAAGGCACTTTTTCTCCATGTCAGCGTACACCACCAAGCCCCAGTAAGCGCACCCAGGGGCCCTATCTGCCCACCTGCCCTTCCTCCCTCAGCGGCGGTTGTGGCCGCACCTGCGGCGCAGCTTGCTCTGAGGACGCCCCGTTCCCCCAGTTCCCCCATTTCCCCCACAGGAAGAAGCTAACACCTCCACTCCACGCTCCAGCTTCCCCTTCCCACCTGCAGGGCTCTGGGCCGCCTCCCTTCGAGGCACCCCAGGCTCCACCCTGGCCAGGCGTTCTGCGGGCTCTCAGTTCCCCTCTCCCCAAACTCTCCACCCCTGTTCACACAGGGCCGCCCTTCTCAGCCGGCCCTGGCTGCACCCCCGTCACCCAGCCCATGCACAGGCCTCCTGCTGCAGCAGGTGCGCACTCCCCCCAGCCATTTCCCCCTGCTGCTGGGCGCTACGTTAGCTGCCACGATTCATCAGTGTCTGGTATTTACAACTCATTTAGGCCTCTCCCTGCGGATCTCACAGCTCGCCCCTGTCGGCGCGGGCCTGGCCGCCGCCACCCTACAGCGTTCCCTGAAACCTGGCTATTAACCGGAGCTGGCAACGGGCACGGCCGAGGGGACCGGGAGAGCACGAGGCCTTCGCCACGCTGCCGGGGCTCTTCCGCCGAGCCTCCCTCCGGCCGCCTCAGCCGTCGGGGGAGCAGCACCCACCTACAGCGCTCGCCTTCCGCCGGACACCCGCGCGGCTCCGCCGCT
>VXAV01011943.1:4574-24692 GCA_013399715.1 Alectura lathami
TTTTTTTTAGGGGAAAGGCCACAGTGCCAAGGTGGCAGAGTATGTTACTCCGTTCCCAGAGAAATCTCCTCTCAGTGTACGCACAGGGTAAACATCTAACTGAGCTTTTTCTGGAACAAAGAGACTCATAACAACAGCAGTACAATTTACTCTGTAGACTGACAAACATTTCTAAGCTTTTTGTAAGCATCACTTCAGCATGCATTTTTTATTTGGTGCACCTCTGAAGTTAGCAATAATACAAAACTTGAGAAAACTGGTACTTATGACTGAGTCTCGGCATTAAAAAAAATAACATCAGTTCTTTAAGTAAGCAGTTTGTTAAACAGTTTGGATTGATAACAATTTAAGGAGGAAACTAATGATGGTCAGCATTAATCTGCCCCTGTTAAAGACACTTACCTCCCTCCTCCGCCTGACAAACAGCCATGCAGAGACTGCACCCACTCCTCCCCACACCAACAACCCCCACAGGCAGGCACTTTGGGTCACAAGCGTGCTGCATTTCCTCTGAGGCAATCGGCATTTCACCCTCATTCACTGCGGAGCTCTGCAGCACAACACAGCAGAACGGGAGCCCAGGCTGCCCCCCGTCAGAGGCCTTCCTGTGGGCGGCTGCGCGTCATTTCTCTGCAACTGAACGCTGCGTTCCCCCGCTGATTCAGACACGCAACCGAAGTAATTTGGTTTTTCTCCTCTGTGCACAGGCAGACTGCTTTCCAGTAGCTCACGCAAACGCAAGCAAATCCTTACAGAGCCATCCACATACCACCCTAGTGTTCCAGGAACACTCCATACATCCTAGCTGCACCATTAAGACCCTCCAGTATCGAGGCTCTGGTGTCAAAGAACGGCTCTCCTTGCTCTGCTGGAAGAGGCAGGGACAGCCCATACCAGGGACACTCGCGGCTGAAGTGGTCACCGAGTTCCCACGATGCCAGCGGACAGTGCGGGCGCTCCAGCTGGCTGTGACCTGCAGCCACACAACTGCTGCTGCGTGCTCCCGGGCTCTGAGCCACGTTCGCTGCCCCAGAGGGAGCCTGCTCACTCCGGCCCTCAGCACACCGCTTGCTCCTGCCCTGCCCGCCTGCTGGCTGCCAGCTCCCAAGCCCTCTGGCCTCTCTGCCAGCACCATCTCTAATTCAGGCTTTTCCTCCCCTGTTCACTTCTTCCTCTCTCCCTCACCTCCTGTTCCCTTGCCTGGCTGTTCACGCTGGCAGTAAAACCAGCTAGCTTCACCCCTAAAGAGAGGCCTTGCTTCCTTCTCCTGAAATGCCGACTGGGAGTTGCATTCTCCTTCCCTCTGCAATAATCCCATTCCAACGCACCCCGAGTTCCTTCAGTAAATCCCTCTGCTCATCAGCATGTTTCCAGAAGAGATGTTCCCCCTGCACCTCCTTGGTGGTCCCACTGCCGTTACTCTTTTGGAGACGTGGTCACTGTTTCAGATCTCACAACGGGTTCCCAGTACACTTCTGTATCCTGCACACAAATGGGACTGCCGCTGGATTTCAGGTACTTAAGGGTTAGGCCTTGCTCTTGCTCTGTTCTATCTGTGCTGGTCACACTCTGACTGAAGGAAGTGATCTGTTTTTTATGCATGCAGGAAAACACTGAGAAAGGCAGCCAGCACTGCTGCCAGTGCACAAACCCACAGAATTCTCAGTAACCCGTGAGATCACATAAACACAAGCAGGTGCCACCACGCATGGTGCTGAAGGTTTTATATGCTAACGGGCATATTCCTTCCAGCCACCGAAGAACTTTGGCAAATTGCTTTCTTCGTAGAGATGCAGAATTGTGAGAGATTGTGTTAAACTGAGGTTTTCACGTTACTTGTAAACCCAAATCATTCAGCTCTGCTATCAGAACCACTGTGGAGAATTTCGCGATGAAGAACCCCACACTGGTTTTCTGTTGAAGAAAAAAACTGCAGCTGTGATGTAAAGATTTCTCTGAACACAAAATGGTTGTTCCACAGTCTGAACAGATACTTCCGCACTAGAGACTCGTACTAAAATTAACAAGACGGTGACAGTTCCACTTTGCACATACTTCTGCCATTGACCAGAGCGTACCAAGATTTCTTCTGGAGCAACTTCATTGTCAAAATTCAGTGATGACTGCAAGGTAAGGGCATATGGTTGCATTTATGCTTTGCCTAAAGCAGCCTTTTCCTTCAAAAGATATGAAGGAATTCACATGATTCATGAGCTCATTGCTGCTTGCAGGGTTTGCAGAAGCCACTGCTGAACAGCCGCCAGATCTGCCCTTTCTAGTGGCAGGCAAAAGGCATGACCAATTACCCTCGGCTGCGCTGACAGCTGCCATTACAGTGCCTCATAGGCAGCATGTGGAATAAAGGCGTAGCTCTGCATTGCAGGATGTGGGGATTTACCCCACTGCTAGAATGACAGCTGTCTCGCACTCAGATGCCCTCATTCACGTGTGCTGCGCTGCTGTGCAGGAACACACACGTGGAACACGTCTAGCCTGCCCCACTGTCCCAGCAGGGCTCGTGGGCACAGCGCGCAGTGGCTAAACAGTGCTTCACATACTAGAAGAGCCCCACATGCATGCATGCAAAGACTGAAAACATTGGCGAAGAACAGGAGAAATCACCTTGTATGCAGACAGCAGGCACACTGCAGAGCATCAGGAGTCAGGTGGCATTTTTGGCCCCTGCCAAAGGGCAAAATGCAGCTTTCCCAAGAATGCCACAAGATTCTTAACACTGGCTTGCGGCAGGAACGTGGCCAGCAGCACGGCAGTACCTGGTGGTTCTCCCCAGTCTGCCACAGGAAGCTAGAAGTTCCTTTTATAGGCCCAAAACTGGGAATTTCCAGAACTCTCAGCACAGCTAATCAATCCTCTGAATCGCAGTATTTACTGTAATTTTTGCAATGCATATCTGACAAAACCATGCAGCAGCATCAGGATTACTCTATGAATAATGAGCTCGGGCTCCCAAAGATTAAGGAGGCTTACTTCAATTAAAGTAAACGCATCTATCTTGCCACTGGGAAGAGGTGCGCTCTGCCGTGAGTCAGCACAGTGAGTCACGAGCAAACAGTAGTTACTCATCTTATCTCAGCATATTCCATCTTTCAGTCAAATGCTGATTTTAGGCTGGAAGAAGGACTACTTCCAACTGTTATTCAGCTGCCACTTTGCCAAGAGACTACAACTACTTGCGAGAAAAATGTGTAAGTAGTACACGGATCTCACCAGAGTTGTGATTTTCCTGAAAACGAACGCATTTGAACCAGCACTGCCAGCTTCCTTCCAAACATCCTGAACTGGAACAGTTAATGCAATGGACACTAGGGAGTTTCAATACCCAAAAATACTTTGCACTCAGCTTTCAGCACATGAGGCCATGCAAATCTTCTGCAATACGGAAGGAATTATAACTGGCCACAAGCCGTTAATGCCTCTAAAGCAGGAGACGGCATGACGACTGGCTGAGAGAATCACAGGAACACGTTTGGCAAAAGAAACAAAAATTAAGAAAACACCAGAAAAACCTTTCAAAGCCTCCTGTAACTTGCTATTCTGTATCTATTTACACTGAATTCATCTGCTGATATCACAGGGGGAATGACATATTAACAAACAAGATAAAAGCTAACAGTCATTTTGACTTGATGGCAAGCAACTGCAAGAAATATCCATGACACCCATGACGGTGCTCTCACACCCTGCATCTCTGACACCTTCCCAGCCTAGGTACAGGCTAACACGTATGGGCTGGAAGTCATTTTGAGCATGATGCAGTCGGTTCTGTCTTTGTTTTTTTTTTGCTTCTCAGTGAACGAGACAGCTTGAAGCCATCAAACCATCACCTTAAAGTGGTGCCTCTTCTGGACAGCGATTGTGCTGGAGCATCCACAGCTGTCACTGGGGCACTTGGGTAAAATGGATGTTGGCATAGCAGCAGTTCAGAAGGAAGGCACGAGCAGCTCCTCCATCAGCCAGGACAGCTGGACACTTTCCTCCTCCTCCAGCCACCAGCCCCACGCCACTGTTGGTAACGCCATCAACGCTACCAGTGAAGCTCCTCAGGCTGATTCTGCGTGTCTGTAACTCCACGCTGCTAATGAAAACAGCGGCACAAAGCACTAACTACTCCTGCTGTTCCTATTTGCACCAGCTCTCATTTTTTTCCCTGACCACTCCTGAAACCCTGTAGCAAGCTGCAGCTCCTCAGATACAACTTGCCAAGCATGTGCTGGCTGGGTGGGAGCAATCTGTAAACCGACGTTTTTCTCCCCATTGGGCATCCTGACTCTCCGAACCTTCTGGGGCAGAGCTGTAGGACATACCTGAGAAAACCACCCACCTTCACCACGAGTTCAGCAGGAAAAGACAACGTAGTCCCGCTATGTGACATGCACGATAGCTCTGAGAAAGCAGAAGTGGGGAAGCTGGAGATAAATGTAGGAAGGATGGACAGGGTTGCCGTGGGTATGGCCCTCCCTTTCTATGAATCGCTTAAAATAAGCAGTGAATGGGCAGAGAAACTGCAAGTAGAACAAAATACGCACAGTGTATGGACTTGGGACACTGGTGGAGGGGAGGAAAGGGAGGAAAAGGAAGATAATTTGAAGAAGGGCTGCCACAAAGAGTAGCCAAAATAAAGTCTTTCCACAGACAACTCTGCTGCAATTCTTTAATTGCCTTCTGGCAGCTCCATACTGCTGAAGCAGACAGAGCAGATGCATGATGTGCTTTGGCATCTATCATCTATAATTTACTGAATAAGTGAAAGATCAAGCTATGTTATGAAAAACTAAACAGCGAACATTTGGATTCTCTTAGAAGCACTGTCAACCTTCTGAAAAGGATTAAAAAAAAACATCTGAGAACACATTGCAGATACTTTTCTGAAAAGCATATAACCACAGGACAAAAAAAATAAAATAAAAAGGAAAGAAAAACGACACCCAAACAACCAAGCAGAAGCAAGGAGAGCAATACTTAGAAAAAATGACCAGTTACAACCAAGCAGCAAACTGAAGGCTCTCCTCTGAGCTGCTGGTTAATAACAGCCCCTCCCCTACAGGCTGGCACAGGGTTACTCTGCTGGCTGTGCCCCCATTTCCATTACACTACTCAAAACAAGAGCAGGAGAAGCTCAGCGTTCCCAGTCAGCAAACCCAGGCCAACACAAGACAGCGGATACACGGCAGCCCTTCTCCAGTCACAGGCAGAGCCTGATGAAGCACCCTGCACGACCGAGGTCTCTGAGGGGCTCCAGCCACAGGAGCAAGGGGACCCCTCCATCACCACACACTGCATTCACAAGCTGTTGGCAGTCAGCAGGGCATCTGCTTCCTACTGCCCTCCCAGCAGGTGCAGATACCGGCACAAGACTTTGCAGCCTACCCCCAGCCCCAGAAGTTGCTCTGTTTGCAGGGTACCTTTCCCTCAAGGCTGCACCCCCTCACCAGCAGGCCCCAGAGCTGCAGAGCACGACCAGACCACGTGTGCACAGCCTGGTTACAAATTCCTGATGCATTCTCTTGCCTGCAATCATTGCAGCTGCTTTATCTTTGTTTACAAGCTACCACGAAGGTGCAGATTTTAGTGCACTACAGTGGACACTGGACCAAAATCACAAGCTGATAAAGGCGAAGGCATGGGAACAGGTTCAGCCCTTAAGAGCTTCAAGTACAGGCTAGTTAAACTTTTGTGTGAAAACCTGAAAAAAACTTGAATGCTTCCTTTCAGACGGCAGTGTTTGAAGGCCGGTGCAGAGGTTATAAATTTGTAATTACCATTGATTGCCTCCAGACAGTACTGCTCTGTTGCTCAGCCCCCTTCTAACCTTCATTGACTGAAGTAAAATGCTTATATTACAGTATTCCCTGATTTGCAAAATTGATCTCCTCTGTGCTACAGCCAGCATTGATTCCGGACAGCACAAATTGTTTGTTCTGATATATGCATTCCAAAGCACTTTCACAGAGATGTCCGCTGCCTCGAGGTCCTTGGAAACAGCCCGGTCACAACGTTACCAGCCCACCTGTACCATGCTCCCAGCACACAGCCCTTCCAGGCAGCAGACATCTACACAACGGTTAGCGCTTGCTACTCCATCATGCAGCGCACAATAGATAGTAAATAAGTTCATTCCAGATTAACTTCTGAGGGGAAAAAAACCCTCAAGTCAGAGTTTGATGAGGAACAAACAGAAAAAGGGACTGACTGGAATCCTGTATCTTCTGCTGAAGCGAGTTACACTTGACCAAGCATGTGCTCACACCGGTACTTTCATCTTAAAGATCCTTTTCTTTAAGAAGGGAAAAATAACTTCGTTGCTTAGCAGAAAATTGGTCCTACTACTTGATTTTGTTTCAGTTGTGAACCGTTTGCATTTCTTTAATGAAATCCTGTTTTATTTAAAGCGTTCACAACGTCAGCGCAATCCAGAGGAACACAGACTTCTCATTTCAACCCACAATTCCCAACAAACAGGGCACAACGTGCAGAAGCCTACAAAAGGACTGAGTATTTGAAGTTCATGACAATTTTTTATTCCAAAAAGCTTGTGAAGGTGTATTTATGTTTTTCATTTTTGGTGATTCATATGGAGAATGATCTCTAGTGAAAGAAACAAAAGTTTCAAAACTTTTCAGCAAAACGTGAAGGTTTTTAAGAACAAGAAATTCGTGCAGTTTCCCCAAACGGCTCTGCCTTGCCATTAATGCAGTTTATATTTAGCACAAGACCGCAAACAGACCAAGTGCTGGACTGCACTCAGGGAAGAGCAGAGCACTCTGCTCTCCCCTCGCGGCGTCGCTAAAATACAAAGCGTGGCAGTAACACGGAAAACACAAAACAGAAAAATATCCCGTTTCAGTCACGCTGAAACCACGCCCAACAGAAGACAACAACAGCAACGGCTCTCTCTGCCAAGAACAAGGGATGGAGACGACAAAAATTGCGCCTGCCTCGCTGCCATCCCTTCCGTCTGCTCGCTCTCCTGTTTGCTTGGCTGAGGGGAACGAGGCACAAACATCTCCAGACCATGCCTCTGCGTAACGGCATCAACCCCACAGCGCGTGGCTGGAGGAACGGCCTTGGAGCCCCGCGGTGCGGTACTTGCTGACGGAAAGGGAACACAGCCTGCAGCTGCCGTGAAGCCATTCAGCAGTCTAAGCTTGCTGAGCAGCTCCGTGCTTCCGAGCCTGTGGAACTTCACGCATTTAATTTTACAGTAGGCTTTACCTGGGGACAAGGCCCTTCTTCACATGTATCATCAAATACTTACCGTCTCAGCCTTCCAACGTTTTTGTGAGAGGTGAAAGCCATTAGAATACATTATTAATTTCGACGGCATTAATTCGAAACACTCACTGACTTCAAAAGCATCTTTGAAACAAAGGAGCTCTGAAGGCAGTGAGGCTGGGTTTGAGGTATTTGATGTGACAAAAAGCAAAGCCGCCTTATATTCAGAACTGAAGCATGCCAGAAGTACAACAGGACACTTCAACTCGGAAAAACTTAAAATGCTTAAAACCATTCACACCTTAAAGTATAACTCCTTGCTTATGCTAGGGTGAGAGCTGTAACTGGACCACAACACGATCACTTTTGGAAAAACCAAGAGAACCGACCAGCCACTACTGACCCCTTCCTCAGAAGAAAAGGGTACATTCACTAAAAAAAGACCTGTTGTGCTCCTGAAGTCATCAGCAGAAAGTACACTACGTGACAAAAGGAGGGCAGGCAAACCTCAGAGTGCTCTGAGGTGATGGGCTGGTTTTGTGTGGTTGGGGTTTTGTTTTTTTTATGAATAAGAGAGGAAATAATTACTATTCTAATTTTCATTGTTTCTAAATTGTCACTACACTTGCTGTTTTGCCCCACTCAAAGTCTCACCATTCTCATCCCCAAATGCCCCATGCAAGCCACTTTAACTACTCAACAGCCTTCACTGGGCTCACTCCTAAGCAAGAATATACCACTTTGTTTTAGAGCTCTACAGAGCGCCTTAAGAGTAGGGAACCTTTTCTACACAGAAAGATTTATTTATAAAGAAGTGAACCTGATCATTCTCATATGCTGCCAGGCTTTGGACTGATGAATGCTTCCAAAGAGCTGGCACGTCTGCTTTGGGTAGGAGTGGGTGGAATACTACAAGATTCTCCTTCCCTCCCCCTCAAAGCAAGGTCTGGTCTCTATTAAAGGCATTTCAGCTCTAATGCCACAGCATTACAGCAAAAAGCAAAATCTGCTTTTATGCAGACAGTGTCGCAATTCCTAAAGCCATCCCTAATGCTGATGAGATCCTGTTCCAAGCCTGGCAATTTCAAGTTTCACTGTACTGCCATGCTTAGTGGGAAAGAAATCCCACTGCTGCCCAGAGCAGCTGTGCGTGCCCCATCCCTGGGGGTGCTAAGGACCAGGCTGGGTGGGCTTTTGGGCAGCCTGATCTGGGGGGTGGCAGCCAGCCCCCGGCAGATTTGGGGCTGGTGGGGCTGTAAAGTCCCTTCCAGCCCAACCATTCTGCGGTCCCATGCTGTGGGGAACTCTGTATGTAGTTTAACTGACCAAAATTCACTCTGCATGCTTAGAATCCACCTTTTCTAACTGCCCCATAAAAACCTTCAAGTGCCATCTCTGTAGTGCAACCAAAGACACAATGTGACCCACTGAACTCAACACAAGTGCTCAATGACACAGTTTGCACTACCACTGTTAACTGCCAAACCATGTTTTCAGGCTGATTGAGATTGTAAGCACTAGAAAACCCAACAGAGGCCATAAATACAGCAAAAGTGTGAATGCACACTTCAGGATCTTATGATGGTCACAAGCACCTCACTGAAGTGCTTTCTAGTTAAGGTTCATCTGATTCTGCCCGAGTGCTGCTTTAGAATACAACTGCAACGAACGTCAGGCAAACAGTGAATGATTTAGAAACCCGATTCCTCCTGAGGAATGCATTGTAAGTCTATTCCCTAACCCCCAGATCTTGATTTTTATGCAGTCTTGAGACCCAAAGTGGTTATACATATTAAAACACATACAGTAAAATCAAAAACAAAATGCACATAACAAAATGTGTTGTGAGTATTTAAAAAAACCTGCAGTTGACATCACAAATTTGAGTTCATTTGGCATTTTTGTCCTTCTGCTTGAAGGCATTTCAAGTCAGCCATTGGTCCTTTGCTTCCTTTCTGTAGGTGATCCACGCCAGTGCTTCAGAGATGGGACAACGACTGCTCTTATATAACAAAAAAACAGTACAGGCACCTAATAAGGACATCACTTAGTAACAACTGCCTGCTCTCTTATTAACAGACAGAATATTTTCTGAAGTTACTGAACCCAGTTCCTGCAGCTGGCCAGGGATGTTGTTTTTGTGTGTCTCACTGTCACAAGCTTTGATGTCTGTCATGAAGACCCAGATGCTCGATTACCCCAATCTCACTGTTAGTTTAGAGTTTCTATTTATCTTAGCTGCAAAATAAGTGGTTTCCAGGGTGTGGGGTTGGGGGGGGCTGTAAGGTCCCTTCCAACCCAACCATGCTGTGATTCTATGATTCTGTGAAAAAGGTCAGACTGTACTGATAAAACAAGGTACAATAAAATGTTTTTTCCCTCGTCTCTCCCTGACCTACAGGCTGCCTTAACTTGCCAGCCCTCCTGATGTATTGCTCATTCTCTCACAGCTCCTGCCTTTCACACATCTTCAAGCAGCTGGTTTGCATTCCCCTTCCTGGCTGCTCCTGTCTTGATCCCAATGATTTCTACCCTAATTGAAAACGATTTAAGACTGGGGGACCCTAAAGAAGCAAAGGTAATGTTTTCCGCAGCACGGTATAGCCAGCTACAAGATTATCTGCCAGCATCTCTGCAAGCCATATCTGTGTCCATGGGAGGCTCCTGGGGCGAAAGATCCCCGCCTGCCAGAGATATGGCAGCTCTGTGAAGAAGAGCAGTCTTACAGATTAAGTACCCACAAAATAAGACCATCTACAGAGAGGAATAAAGGCTAGAAATCAGAATTCTTGGCAAAACTTCAAATATTTGGAAGTCCTTTTTTTAGGAGAGTTAGAAGCAACACATTTTGCAATCTTTACACGACAAAATTGAACAACAAACACAAAATCCACAACAATGCACACACAGACAAATTAATGCAAACAAGCTAAAGTTTTGGGAAAGTACTAACCAGTTACTGACAGCAGCTGTGAAACCCTCACCTCCATTTCCTCCCGATGAGACCTGTCTCTATCTTCAAATTCACGAGTTCTTCTCCGAGCTTCTTCAAAGGCTTGCTGTGCCAATGCATCCTCCTGCTACCAAATCAGAAGACACAAAGTGACACAGAGGGTCACCCTTCTTTCCACCACATTATATTTCTTCTGAATGTTAGGGATCACTTGACAAAAGCAAGTATGTTGTGCAGAACTGATCACAGATCCGGCGATTGCTGTTGTAGCTTACTGAATTGCTACCTCCCTTCATCACTACTGCAGAGATAACCAGAGCTGCTACACAGCTATTACTTAAATACATGATTTATATAATGGTAATTTAAGTCTCTTCCTTTTGGGAAATATATATGTAAGTTACAGACCAATTAAACCCTCCATTTTATCAAAAGTTACGGAAGATGCACCAGTATGAACACTGATAAACATTGCCTATTTAAATAATTTAAACTTAGCTGCAAAACACAAAGTAGAAATTATTCCTCAACTGATTTGTGCACATGCACATACAACGTAGAGGAAACCTACAGATTTTCAACAATCCTATTGCTTAGTTTATTTTAACAGTGGGTTATGCATAGGTGTAATAAGTTAATGCTTAAAATGTCAAGAAAATGGTAAGGGATAAGCAGTATTACTGCTTCTCTCTCCTCATAACTTTCCAGCCATAATCATTGCTGACCCTGCTTATCATTCCCACATACACACACTATTTTCAAGTTCTCTTTAAAAAAAATAAAAATCCTAACCTTGACTGTTAGAGGACAAAAACATTGTGAGAAACCAACTAAATATTAATACACCAAGGGATTAAGTGCATAAATTTTTTAATTTCAGATAAAACACCTCTAGTCTGAGAGAACGTTAAATTGCTTTTTTCGCCCACGGCACAAGCACGCACCCTGAAGCTACCCTGTGAAATGGTGCGAGTGCCCCTGGTGGCCCAGCACAGTTCAATACAACCAGCTGCCAGCCAGCAGCAGCGCAGGCGGGTCCCCAGGAAGCCGTACTGAAAGGCAATGCCCAAAGCTGCCCGAAAGTCTGACACCAGAGCTTGAAAAAGTGGAACTCGGCCCTTTATAGTTATCTCAGCGTTGGTGCAACACACAGCTACTGGGGTCAGGCAGCAGAAAGTAATTCTGCTCTTAATCACGTGGAAGAGATGAAATAGATAGGTCTGTCCCTCTGATGACTGCAGAAAAGCTGCCTTATTTCTGATTTACAGAAGCTACCTACAATGCCGTGATTACCTTTTTACTTCTGGCGGGGGACAACCAAAAAACAGATTTTTCTGTACAAGATTTTTGCACTTTACCATGATTTGAAGAGGTCATGTAATAAGAAGCTAAAAGCCTCAGCCAGAATATTTAAGAAAAAAAAAAAAAAAAACGCTGCAAGCCAGAAACAGCTACCTTAGAATTTCAGAGAAGAATCAGCATGCTGGTATCCAGAACAAACACGCTGGCAGCTGAAACACTCATTTATTCATGTCAAATGGAAGGGAGTAAACGCCACAATCTCACTTTTAAGTGAAAAAAAAATTCTGCTTTGGCCTCGGTGATGCGTTATGAAAGAAGTTTAAACGTCTCAGAGTCTTGTACAATAGGAGTTTAACAACCCTTTTCCGAATGTCCCCCAAATCTACTAATTACAGCCCAAACTGGGTGATAAGAAACCCAGTCCTCCATCCACCTTAGTTTTATTCAGAAAAATGCTTCCGGTGTGAGCCTACCAATAAAAAGCAGCAGCAAAACATGAACCTTATCAAACAAGAGAACAGAGCAAAACAGCCCCCAGCCAAGAAAGAAAAAAAAAGAAAAAAAAAAAAAAAAAAAGAGGCTTACCCACACCCCCACCACAACAGCCCAGAACAGTTTTAACTACAGAAACTACTTAGCAAGAATAGGGCACTACAGAAGAGATACAGAAGTACAGAAGACAAGAATAGTTTTCACAAGACTCCAGGCAGATACCAACCCCAGGGACGTGGAGAAGAAACCCAAACACCGTGTGTGTGCGCGCGCGCGTGTGTGTGCACGTGTGTCAGCCCAACACAAAGCTGAGCAAGCAGCTGAGGCAAGGCCTCCAGCAACACAAGGTAAGGCGGCTTAGTAGGAAGACACTGACGTGCTGGGAACTACAGACGAAGCACACTAACTTGAGAGCCACGATTCAAGCACTTTATTATGCACGTGGCTCTCCTTCCCGAGGTGTTTTCTGACCTGATGAAGGATAGAATTTTTCCTTGTTGCCACAGTTTTGAAATTCTATGATCCCAATGTTAATAAGAAGAGATAAGAGACAGAAAAATACAAATTTAATGCTCCTGTATGAGGCAAGCTCTCCTGAAAATGGAAGGAGTGAGGGACGATGAATGCCTTTAAGACCCCACACAACAAAAAAGGGGACACCACAGGCACTGTACTGCACAGATGGAAGCACCTGGCCCCAACCCAGCACCAGTGTTGTTCTGGGATCAACATCAGCAGTCGGACCAATTGCCACTGGTAATATCAGAACGCTTTCAGGAAAGGAAGCTGATGACAGACACAGGGAGGAAGAAACTAAACAAAAGATTGCCCAAAGGTTTACAACACTAACAAACACAGACCAATATATCTGAAGTCTCACCTGTTAAATTTGAATTCGTTTTTGTTTTCTCTGACTTGCACTATACCTAACCTTAATTGCTGAAGCTAAGAAGCACAAATAGATTTGAAAATAGATTACATGCTTGTGATCGAGTGCAAACGTAGCTGTGTAGGTACAGTCTGTAGCATTTCCAGCTCAGCACCCTAAACTTGAAACACAAGAAAGCACTGACACCTGAGAGCATGTAAATTCCCTTGAAAATAAATAAATAAATCACATGCTCAGGGCACAAATATTCAGCATGCAAAAACATGTCACGGAATTAGAAGAGAAGAACCAGACCCAAAGGTCACTTGACCACCCTCCTTTTTGGGAGGGTGCCCACGTTTTTCAGGAGCTATGCAGTTTTGGAGAAGAGCTATCTCCTCCTAAGCACACGTCCCAGTCAGTCTCCTCTCAGCTCCGTCACAGGCTGCGTGCTGTCAAAGACAGTGTTTTGACACAAAGTGTTTGTATTTAAGGCAGAACACAGTCACAATAACATGATCTCACTAATGTGCAGATTGGTTTCTTAGAGTCTGGGAGAGGCGAGGCTCCACAAAGCTTGCACACATCTCCACACAAAACCTGATCTGAGTAATTTCAGCTCCTGAACAGAGACGAATTAATCAGTATGCCCTCTAGTCCTGCACACATGGCACACAAGTGCTCTTTGCATTTAGGTAGAACAAAAGGGTTCCAACTTGTTACGCAGTGACCACCTGTGGCTATAGAATGACTCAAAGGAAAACCCCAGGGATGGCTGAGAAGTAGATGCACACAGTGCAACAAGCAAGGTCTGTCTTAAGCCTGACTAAATCAGGGAACCCTGCAGCTGCATAAGTGAAGCTTATGTATGTGATATGCACTTAAAGTGATTTCCTCTGTGTCCACTTTTGTTCTTGTGCATGTCCAAAGATTCAGCAGCTAGAGAAAGTCGCTTTGGTGGTAGGAAGCAGGTTTCTCAGAAGCTGCCACGCCCTAACAACGCAGCCTACCACTGCTACAGAAAACAAATGAAAAAGCCCTATCAATCCCACTCCTCCCCTGCCCTATGTCCCTCTGTTCTCTTCCCTCCCCACCAAGTAGTAAAACAAAAAGGCTACTTTGGAAAAAAAAGAAACAAAAAGCTAGAGTAATCAGCTAGAAAAGACTTGCCAGTTGAATTGTTTCTAGTTACACTAATAGCTTTTCAAATAGTTCTAAATTTACTACTCTGTAGCATAGTACTAAGGCTAAGTCATACCACAAAGCTGAAAGCTAGGGAAGAATCCTGCCCCAATGCTTTGCTCTAATTACAACACAGGTTTAGCTACAAGCATGCGTTTCTGAACTGCTGTACTGTAAGTTTTCTTTGGAATTTGTACACAAAGCGAAAGCAGAAAGCATGAAAATTAGAACATGAAATTGCTACCTGAGCTCACGTGTTCCTCCAGGAGGAGTGTCTAAGTCACAGCAGCTTGGGCAGGCTGTCTTACCTGTGCTCTCTCTTCATCAAATTCCAGGCAGCCCATACCATCCAGTCTCTGCAGATCTATCCAGCCTTTCCAGATTACACAGACACCATTGAGAATCATAGGTGCCTTCAAGTACACCTGAAATAAAAGCAAAGCACATGCTGTAAATTTGAAAGCATTACACACATGCCTGCGCAGTGAGAACAGCAGTGAGGGAAGCTTCTATATGTATTCTTAGAGGAACATCCAAGCCAACTGGTAACACGAGACTGCCCTTAACTGCTCCTCCTGCCTCCTTTCCAAGAACTCATTTTAATCAAATGAATGCTGCAGCTCCTGCCTGCTGTACTGGGTGGAACAAATGTGAGCTGTGCTCTCACTTGATGAGCTGGCACGCACCAGGATTTGGTCAGAATTCCCTTACTGCTTTCAAACTGAGGTAACTGTTTCTCTCATCATCATACCTTTGTGTCACACTGGAAGCAGCACACTGCCAGACAGGGAAGCTCCTTCACAGCATATTTATATCTTTAAATGAATGGGTTTTTTTTGTTTTGTTTTGTTTTCCCCCCAAAAAGCACTGTATTTTACCCCACATGTGAGTTATTTCAACAAAGAGCAAGTACCACTTCCAGTCCTCCTTCACAACCCAGAATTCAGTGAAATCCATTATACATGCACACCATGCTGAAAACAAAGCAGCCTTCCCTTGTGTATTCCAGCATTTGTGAAAGGCTTTACAGAAGCAACAGCAGATGATCAAAAACCACCTCCAGCTTCCATCTGCATGGCGCCCTGAGCAGGGCTTAGCACCCTACAGCTGGATAATGGTAGATGATGCAGTGATTTAAAACAGAGGCATTTCAGCCTTCTACAGACCAGAGACTGATCACCACACAAGAAATTTAAGCAGCAGCAAATACAACACTACACAAGTTTGACACCCTGCACTGAATAAGATCAGTCTTAACGCACACACGCACAAAAACCCCAGCAGCTCACACAGCTAAATTACCCGAGTCATGAGGAAAAGTCAGCCTCCAGTAGTTATTTCAGCCTACTTGGCAAGTCAGACTGCTCATGGAACAGAAGCCTGTCTATGCTGAGTTGCCAGGAAGGCAAACCACGCACAGGCCAGCACCCGCTCCAGATGTGAAGGCTGCCGAGACATTCCAAACTGCAGCCTTCAGGAAGGGCCCTGCCAGCCAGGGGAAGTTTCACGCAGCGTCTCCTCTAATCGCACTCAATTCATCCTCTGGCAAAACCCCATCGGCAAACTGTAACTGATGTTCAGCGCTACGGCGTGCTGCAAAGCACCCTGACTGCGCCTGCCTGCTCAGCTCCGCTGTGAGCAGCTGAGGTCATCGAGCAGAGAAAGGGAAGGCCAGGAGCTCCAGGCTGCACAGGAGGAAGGTAACGAAGAAAAAGAAAAGGTCACTTCAAGCACATCATCTTTGTGTCAGCCCTCCTGCTGCAGGGTCTCCACTGAGAGACTCACACGGGTTTTCTGTCCCTGTGCTCCCAGCCACCCAGGCCATCACACCTCTGCCTGCTGCAGCGCACCACGCAGAGCGGGGACCCAGCAGCCCGAGCCTGGCAAGCAGAGGAGGCAGAACTAGTGTGAGTAAGATGTGAACTACCAGGGAACCTCCTCCCACCCTTTCAAGATGAATCATTTCAGACACACTCAATACAAATCATTCCCTTTCAACAGTCTCCACTCATTCATCCCACCAGAAAGACATGATGCGCACGCCGTCAATTTAGTTGATGCCTTTAATTGGTTTAAAAGTGGAGAACAGACAGTTAAAGAGACCAATTGAATCAAGAGTCATTCCCTGGTAAGAAAGAAAAAAAATCAAAGAAAAAAAACACCCTAAATCTAACCATGGGTCTGTAAAGACCAGTCAGTCTGCACTCTGAAATAGTTATGTTCTGCACAAAGAAACCAGCATTTGCTGATCTCCATTTAGGGTTTACCTTTCACTTGGCTTCCCCAATCCTTTGGCTCAACAAAATCTGGCAAATCAGGAGTGACACAGGACTTCCCACAGACTACAAAACGTAGCTTTTCACGCTGCCCAGAATGCATGGCTGTACTTTTTGCTTCTTTCTTTGACTGGGAACCTTACACTGACTGCCGTGTTTCAGCAGCTGTCCTTCAGCTGCCTTGGTCTCTGCAGCTGCCACAGCCTAAGGTGCCCACTTCAGGCAGCTCAGTGCAAACAGCAGGTGGCTCAGAGGCAGGCGCTGAGGGCTCAGCACTCCAAATCCAATGCCTTAAGCATCACCTGAACACTGAGCAGTGCTGGAAACACTGAAGCCATCAGAAATCAAGGGGGGGAAAGGGAAACAAGTTGACAGGACTGATGTGATTCCTGGTGCCTACTATCTGCCCCAGGCACACTGACCAGCAGCTGGGCTGCTGACAAAGCAGCCTGTGAACCACCAGCACGCAGCCTGACCCTTGAAGATATGGCATAAGGTGCCCCTGCTCCTCAATCAGAGCCCTGAAACCACTGGTTTCAGTAGGTCTTCATTCCCACTGGCATTATAACCCAGATAGTAAACATTTTTCACTTCTGAAAGGGTGAATTTCTCAACAAGGCATTTGAGTTCTGAAGTTACCATATAATCACTCAAATGTAGCGCAATTCACCGCATGTGCTTATGCAGGAACTTTTCTCTCGTTAAAACACACAATAAAGCAAACTGGCGCTTTTTCCTTTATTGCTCAGAAAGGAATTTAGGCTCTTTTTCCCCCCTCTCCTCTTTCTGGGCAATGGAAACCACCTAAGACTGTAGCCAAAACCGTTGAACCACATGTTTCCTTCTTTTCAGATAAAGCCATGCTGGTTCCTTTTCAATGTCCAAACTTAACAGAACATTAATAAATTACTGCTTGTGTCTACGATCACACAGCGCTAGCACGCCCCAAAACCCAGCATGAAGTTATCTTCTAAAAACTTTCAGAGTTCTTTATTCTGAAAATTGCCTTAATACAACCACAGGAAGACAGCAAAAGGGAAAAGCCACCTGATTTCTATAACGACCCTGATTTCCCCCAAACTATAAACCTGGATTAAAACCAGATAAAAGGATGACTTTGTTAGAAGAGCTCTTGCACAGTTTTGTTGCTAACCCCAGATTAACTGCATTTATATAATCTTAAAACCATCCCCGACCCATCTGCTGCTTTCCATAACAGTGTTTGGAAGCCAGACTGGTGAGACTCTGACTGCTAGACTTTGAGACCCAGCTAAGCTGCCACGCATTGAGACTGCACTTTTTACTAGTTTATACCAGCTGAAATTTTATTCAGGTGGCTGTTATGCAAAAACATTTCACTTCAGACTAGATTTTCCACTTCTAACTCCCACTATAAATCACTGTAGCATTAGAATATTTATATTTTTAAAAAACAAGAGAAGCAGAGACGCTACTTTCATGTCAAAACCAGGTTCCCAGTGTTAGAGCAAACACTCTGCCTGCTGACTGAACAACCAGCATGGGGGAACACACTTATCTCCTGGCAGATTATCTGGCTCAAGGATGAACGACACCACACACACACAGCGTGGGAAGATGCTGCTCCCACCTGTTGGGCTCAAAGCAGCTGAGCTGCGTTAGTGCTTTCCTGACCTACCAGCAGCCCTCTGTGCCACACCTTCACCCAGTGTCTTCCCTTTCCATACTTTGAGCTATTCTGCCTTACTTCTCTTCATTTGTGTTTGAATAAGCAGCCCTCTCCTCCAACTCCAACTGACTGAGAGTTTGCTGTTAAAAAAAAAAAAAAAATAGCAGGGGCTTGGCTCGTGTAACTCCTTGCATTCATATTCTAAAAGCCAAACTTGATTTGAATATAGTGAAGCAGGCAGTCAACAATTCCCAATGACTTACAGCCAGAAAAAAAAAAAAAAGAAAAAAAGCTGTTTTAGTTGAGCACAAGATGTAAAACCTCAGTTTCACATCCTATTTTTGTCCTCTAGTAAATTCTTATCTTGTGACGGCAGGGCACCTCACCAGATATGCTATCTGCGCGCTCCATCCACGCGTCCCGCAGTTACGGCAGCACTCCCCCTCCGCCAGCAGCCGAGACATCTCCTCCCCCACGCACGGGGACAGACCTCACCCCCCAGGCAATGCCAGACCCTCCTCTCCCGTCCTCACTCTCCCGTCAGGCTGGAGCAGAGCCGTCCCTCTGACTCACCCTCTGCCCGCTCACGCCAGCTGCCTCTGGGTCTGGTCACATCTGTCCGCTCCCATCCTGATCCCACCTTCCCCAGAACCACCCCCCACTTGTAACATTCCAACTGCAGTCTCCCCAGTGACTGCCTACACAGCACGCTGACCACTGAGAAAGAGACTGCTGTGAACGTCTGGCCCGAGCTCATCACTTCAGCTTCTCCTACGCTGCTGAGTAAAGGGAGAGCTATCCAAATAGGAAATTCTATACTCATCAGCTTCCTTTAACAGAATTCTCAAAGGAATACACACGTTTTCATAAATAAGACGCTGTGGTCTTTTCATGCATCTTTGGCATGGCTTGAGCCACTCTCCCCTCCCCAGACACCGTGGCTCCCACGTGAGTACCCTAATCAGAGAGGGGTTCCACAGCCCAGGCTCCACTAAGAGGGCAGAGCGTGAGAGAGGAAGCAAACTATGGAATTAAAAGGAAAAAAATAAAAGAAAACCAAAAATATCTTCTAAAACTTCACAACAGCATATACACACTAAAATCATGTGTTGATCATAGTTCCAATGAATGTAACGGTACCTAGGTTAGTTAAGCAGCTCTGAAGGGACAGTAAAAGCTGACAGCTCCACACAGGGCTTCAGACAACACTTTGAGAGCACAAGTTACCGCACCTAAGAGAAACTGATGAAAAATAACCAAGCCAAGAATGGGGCTGACAGCAGCTACCAGACTGTCAGTTGTTAACAAATACTGATACAGGACAACTCTGTACTCAGCTCTGAAACAAAACCCTCGTAACACAGTTTTACCTGGGGCTGTCACAGCAAATAAAACCAGAGGAAAAGAATCCCACTTCAGAAGGCACCAGGAGTGCAATCGCCTTTTTGGTGCTTTCCACCTGACAACACATGTTGCTACAGCACATGGGCTCCTCCCCTACCAGCTGGATGACCCAGCCGTGGCTCGCAGGACAGACACAGCCCACAGCTCCCCCAGGGCTGGCACCTGGGTCACAGCAGCCCCACAGCGCAGGACCGCAGGGCCACAGCAATGGGCACGGGGCACCCTGCAGCTGATGCCGACACCTCGCTGCCCGTCACAGGCTCCCCACAGCCCTTCCTTCCGCTCACACACACAGGTGTGACACTTGGAAGCCTCCCAACAGCTTACTGACAGAGATTCAAGGCTGGGAGCGATCAGGCCTACTGCAGGATACGAAATCTTGATGGCAAAAAGCCCTTTTCAGCCTGAGTTTTCCCCTTTATGTTAGCTACACAGGCCATGAAAGCAGACAAACAAATTCTTCCTAGAAGAACTTCTGGAAGAAAGTTGAACATTAAGAATGAAAGATGGTTGCTCTATTTCAACAGCTATGACAAAGGTCGGTTCCTTACACAAACCAGCATTAACAAAGCCCTCTGCTTGCTCAGAGTCTCAATCGAGGCTGTTATGCGTCAAAAAAGAGAAGAAAATAAATTTCTAATGCAGCCTTTCATACTACAATGTTTTAAGATCACCAAAAAAAAAAAAATCTGAGAAGTCTCTCTCAACTGAAATACTACAGACAAACTACTTGGTTTCTCCAAGTTTTTTTTCTAAAAAG
>VXAV01011943.1:38686-56643 GCA_013399715.1 Alectura lathami
GCAAAAACTCGGGGGGCTGCGTCGGGGCCGAGGGCGCGCAGCGCAGCGCAGCGCTCCAGCTCCAGCTCCGTGCCCGAGGCTCCGCGGCCGAGCTCCGCTCTGCTTCCCGGGCGGGGCCGAGCTCGGGCATCGCCTGCCCCTAAACCCTTTTATTGCGTCCTGACCTTGATTATTACTTTACTCCTCGATTATTATTTTTTTCCTACAACCCTCCCCTGCTCGCCAGCAGCCCGAGAGTGCCGTAAGGGTAGGTGCACTCGCCAAAAAGCAATGGGATGGTGCGGTGCCTATTGCCAGCATAAAAATATTAGAGTGTATTAGATCTGGTGATAAAGAAATGAGGTTTTCTAATCTCTCCGCGTTACAATCTTAACTTTACACGTACTCATGCAAATTGCAAGAGGGCAATGCTAAGGTTAGCCAGAAGGCATGATTTGAATCAAGTACGAGCAAATTAATAAAAATGAGGGAAGCGTCTGTATTCCTTAACTATTTGTATACGGACTTCATTTAAAAAGTGCTGAAGTTTTGTTTTGTTTTGCATTTTCTAAATGTAGAAAATAGTCTACAGGAAGTTTAATGCTTTTAGGCAATAACTCCCGCTGTGTTTAAGCTGTATCTTCCCATTTTCAGTATGTTACTGTAATGCAGATATACAAGTAAATTTGGAAGTTAAAAGAAGTTGTAAAACATTTCTGCAGGAATAACCAAACCTGACATGAAACTGCACTGAGATGAAAACATATAAATGTTATATATTAGCTTGATTAATCTAGATTAATACCAACCCTTTAGCAAACTTCTCATGAATGCCAAGCATATTTAGAGGTCCCCAAAAAAGAATTTTTTAAAAAAAATCCATATCACTATTCATCTTAAAGCAAGATCAATACCAAGTGCATAACCCTACAGGAGAGCTGCCAAGTTCATAAGGCAGAAATCTGCCTTCTTCACCTCCAGTAATCTTTCACTGCTTTCTACTACATCACCGAGTTCCTGCCTCCCCCCCAACACCAACTAAATGTGCCTTTTTCCATACAACATTTGCAAAAATAAAATAAATAAATAAATAAATAAATTACCAAGGTCAAAAGAAAAACGAGTGGTTGCAAATCCCTAAAATAAGAAACAGGAGTCATAATCACCTGGCAAGGTTTTGTTTTGTTTTGTTTTTAGTTTAGTTTTTTGTTCTGTTTTTTGTTTTATCTGTCCTCGGACTGTATTTTTCAAGACTTTGTTTGGAAACATCAAATTTGACTGCTTTCCTCCCCACAGCCCTTTGTTTAGCATTTGTCATCCTGGGGTTTTCATCTCTTCACTGCAAAGTTTTTGTTTTAAATAAAGTGACTCAGTATTATTGGAAAGTCTGTAACAGATCAGTCACTGCCTCCATCTGTCGCCTCCCTTGGTCTGATGCAGAAACAGAATAGCAGGAAGGGGTGAGATGGAAAACAGTCCCACAGTATCATGCTATTCCTCTGGATTTATCCAGTTTCTCTAGGCTGAGATGACTTCAAAAAAATGAGCTTCTGCTCTGAAGGATACCTCTCTGGTGAAGGGATCAATTCCTTTCTACGACAACAGATGCAGCTGGGGGCTGGAGGGGAACACAATGATTCAGACCTGTTTTCTCATCACAGGGCCAGCTGTTCCCCTCACTACCCCCATGCAGCCCCAGACACTCAATAAGGCAATTCAGGTCTTAGAGACAGAGGAGTTCCTCCTTTTTTTTTGTTCCCAGCCAGGTAGAGGAGAGGCACACAGACTGACGCCTTTGCTGCATGAAAGGCTGCGCATAATCTCGGTGGGAATTCACCCTGTTTGGCCACAGTCGCTGGCCCCCGGCCAGGCGGCAGCGTGCATGGGGATCAGAAGCAGCTTCGCAGGTGGTGGCTGGGGGACGTGGGAGGGAAGGCTGAAGTTACGGTGCCGGAGATGGGATACAAACTTGTGGGGATTCTGCAGCTCACCGCACTGTTTCTTACTTCTACTTTTCAGTGCTGTATCAGCAAGCCAGAATCTTCTTGCTCGTGCGTTACCAAACACAAATTGTTCCTAAAGGATCCTCTGGTATTTCTGCAGACTCTCTCAGTGTGGCTCAGGCTGCTCAAGTGTTAGCAGACTTACCTTGTGCTGCTGTTCACAGGACGAGAACTCAGTCTGTTCATCAGGCCCCTGGATGAGTCACCCTCAGAAAATAGAAATGGTCAAACTCGGAGGCAGGCTGCTTTCAGAGCCTTTTCTCAGGACGGGGCTCTTTTCAAAATAAGATCTGATGTGTTTACAGTGCGTGGATAACCGAGGAAGAATGCCACTTAAAGACCTACAGAGTGGATGTTTTTGAGAATTTTCTTCAAATGGCAAATCTCACATACACTACTCTTACTATAACCCCTCCCTACCACGTCTTCAGAATTCCTGGTTTCCCCTGGCCGCAGTATTTGATGAACAACTGCCTGGTACCGATGCTGTGTTATTCTCTAGACTTTCTGCGTGTGAGACACTGACAAGCAAGACTCTTGTGTATCCATTGATCTATGGCAGCTGCAGCATAACCAAGCACCCCTGTTGTGTACACACAAGGCACTCTGTGATTATATGTCCATTAATAAACTGTTTGCAAGGTGTAATTATGCACATTAAGTGTGAAATGCAATCCCCTTACGCAAGGTCTATGCTCATGAGCTATACAAAACTCAGGGGGAGAGGGAGAAACAGAGCAGATGGACTGATATCTGCCCCAGACTGGATTGTAGTTCCTTACAACTGATGCTCCCAACTGGGATATCCTCACTGAAGCCTCCCCACCCCTGGCCTGGGGTATTGCTGATCAGCTCGGGGAGACACAGTCACAAGCAGAAGCCATCCTGAAGCGTTCCACCCACCTACAGGGCAGCCTTTCATGCCTAGCCTGCATTAATCAGCATTTGGGTCTTACTTGTCTTAATCACAGCTCCCAGACTAATCCTGATGAGGCACATGGGCAGCGCGGGGGGACCACAGGCTGTCAAAGTCAGTTCTTGTCTGTAGCAGCACGTTACCGAGGGATTAATACAGGTACCCCAAATGCAACAATGTGCAGCTTTTCAGGGCTTGGCTAAGCCCGAAGTTAAGACCTCAACATCTTACACAGCACACAAAGATAAGAGCCATACCACAACAGCTAAACAAAACCTGATTTCACATACTGAGTGGGAAGCTGCCTACCAGTCAAAAAATGCTAAGCATGGCAGGTATGAGTGAGGAAGCAGCACCTGATCTCTCTTTTCTCTAAACCAGGCTACAAGAGAGGTGCATCTGTCCACTCCAGATACCAAACCTGGAGCCATTTTCCTATAACAAGCTGCCAGCAGCCCTGCTTGAAACACCTCAGTGGGCCTCTCCCCTATGGGAACGTGACTCCTGCCTGCCCTTGTTGCCCCCAGGCGTTTGGAGTACTCATCCAGGACGTGGGAGACCCTTCCCACGCTGAAGTGCCCTCGTCACCACGACCCCAGCGCAGCAGGAGCTGTGTTCACGCCCTTGCTTCGACATGGGTCACCGCCACCGGGCAGCAAAAGAGCCAGGTCCTCGTGGGCAAGCCTAAATGGAAAGCCAGTAAAAACAACCAGCCTGGCGATCTGGAGACTCCCAAGGGCCTGCGCCATCCACCTGAACACACTCTTCTGGCACTTGCATACCAACAGCCGAGCACAAAAAGACTGGGGACGTGTGCGACTGCACAAGTACAGTGTCACACCAGGTACACGAGTACGGTGCAGCGAAGGCAGCCTCTGGTCACTGAGCTTGGCGCTGTATCAGGAAAACACGACGTCATAACGAATTGAAAATCTGTTTAAATTCTTTCAGTTAACCAGGGGAATACAGACATTTTTCTAGAAACCAACACGAAATGAAACTTGAGAACATCAGAACCAATTAATCCTCCGATGAGGCAATGGGGGCTGAACTGCACAACAGGGAACTAAAGCAGATTGTCCCAGAGGGCTGCTTGACCTCCGTGCTGAAGTTAGGAACAGCCATGGTGAGTGAAGTAGGTAGGCTTTTCCAGGATTCTGTGCAATCTCTGTGTGTTCTGGCAGTGGAGATATGCAGCTTTCCTACCAGAAACCCTTTTCCATTTCACCAATCGCAGCACGAAGTGAAAAGAAGCACTGTGTGAAACCGGAGTCTCCATGGCCCGGTGAGCAGAGGGCAGGGCTGGGTGCCCCGTCCTGCTTTGCCTACAGCCTGCTAAGTGACTTCGGGCACCTCTCTTCACCTCTGATCCCTCAGTTCCCCCAGCCATCAATGGAAAACCAGTAAAAACAACCATCCTTTGGTTCTGAGGTTTCGTCCTCAGGAGGAATTTTCACTGAGCACAGGGCATGACAAGAACAGCAAGCACACGACGTAAGGGCGTTGGGCAGGCCCCGTCATCTCGTTCCTGAAGCCCTTGCAGGTGTTCAGATCTCAGAAAGCAGCAGGAGGATGCCTTCTCTGTGGTCAGAGAAGCAAACTCCTAGCTGCAATCAAGAATTTAAGACCTTGCCCTGCTGAAATGCAAGCACTGATAAACTTCGTGGTAGGGGAGATCAGTCACAGATGTATCGTAGCTGAAAATGTTTTGTTGGTGAGAAACAAAGAAGTTTATGCACAAAAACCCTCCCTTTCCAACATGCCTTGTTTGTTTAGAGGAGTCAGACACCACTCCAGAGGATCTATTGGCACATTTTACGTCAATCTTTGTTTAAATCCCTTATTCTGTTTTTAGGAACGTGTCCTGAAGACAGTAGAAGTTAAAGTTTTCTACCTTACTCAGCCCTCTTGCTCACTGACCCCTGATCTGCCTTTACATGTGTGCCCAGCTTTAAATTTGCCCCATAACAGGCAGCAAAACATCAACCTTCACACCACCAGGTGTGCGTGAAAATCTTTTCCTTAAAGAATGAGTTTCATTTTCAAGGGGAAAGTTGCATTTTGGAACGGAGCAGAGTTCAGCCTTGCCGCACACTGAACGCTCCACCAAAACATAAATTCTCGTCCATCTAACACCCCAGGCAGCCGCATCGTATCCCAGCAAACGCATCACGCGCTGCTTCCCTGTGCTCTCGGAGAAATCAGTGCTGCACAGGGCTGGGGAGACGCGGCCACGCAGCACGCTGTCCGAGCAGAGCTCCCAGGGCAGGAGGAGATGCCACCACCTACAGATGGGTCCCGGAGAGGTGGATCCTCTTGCTGAAAATGCTGAAAATTAGCGATATTTAAATTTGTGTCTCCAACCGAGTCCACAAGGAAATTTTCCTCTTTATCAGCACATTCCATCGCGGGCAGGTTTGGAGCGCGCTGGCGCAGGGGGATGCAGACCGCTGCTTTCATTGCAGAGTCTGCAAAGAAAGCTGAAAAAAAAATGAAATACCTGGCTGCTGCTTTGGGGCTCTACCTAACCCCGCCTGCCTCATGCCAGTGCAGGGAAAGCAAAGCAACGCAAAGCCCGCTCCTTGGGCGTGTGCTGCTGAGGGAGCTGCCTTTTCACCTTCTTTTAATACAGTGCTGTTATTGTTTTTGTTCGCATTGATCTTATCCTTTGAGAATTTGGAAGGGATTTCAAAGAGGCAGGGTGTTGATAGTAACTTTGTTGTCGTGCTTCTCCCCGGTTGCTGCAGCTATTTGTTTTCACTGACTAGGAATGAGGATGGCCCCGGCCCTGCTGCTTGGTCTGAACGCGCCAGAACGAAGCCTCAAGCTTCCCCTCGGCCCCGTGAGAGCGCAAGACTCTCCCCACGCAGATGTGATTGCGTGTTCCAGGTTGGAGGGTGTGTTTACAGCCACCTCTCTGCCTTCTTCATGGCCCAAGAGAGATTCCTCAGCACGCTCTGCTGCAGGATTTTCCTGTTAGATGTGGATTTTCCCCTCCAATTCTTTGGCACTGTAATTTCTCCGCTGCGTTTTCGTGCCCCGCTCCCCCTGCCCAGACAGGAGAGCAGCAAGATGTTTATGAGCCAATGCTACAAACAGCAGCAGCAAAAAAAAAAAAAAAAAATCAGGCACAGAGCAGCAAGAGGCTGTTCTTCACCTCTCCATCACCTCTGTGGTCTCCGTTAGCAGCTGCAGCGTTTGTAGATGTCCAGGGAAGCTCGAGCCTGACCCGCAGCACAGGGAGAAGCAAAGGGCACTTCCACAGCTTCACTAGGAAGAAATTCCAGTGGCTGCTCAAACCCCGTAATCCAGACATGACGAATGTGTATCGAAGGCAGATCTGGTTTCATTGGAGATCCTGGGTTGGGAGCAGTCTTGACTGTTGGGGGAGAAAAAGACCTGAAAGCTGAAGGAGGAAAAATAGAGCTCGCGTACAAAGTCAGATCCTGCGGCAAGATCTTTAGCAAATGACAGTGTTGTTCTACACAAAGACGAGCTGCTCAGGGAGCATGAAAACAAAGGTGGGCTGGTTTCCCTGGGATTTGTGCCTCCGTTCTCCCCTCTCGCCCACACCACCTACGTTTAAGCCTTTTGCAGGAATTTCTCTGAAAGCCCCTTTCCCTCCCACCCTCAAATTTGCTCAAATTTGACCTGCGGACTCAGCGATTTTTGGCGTAGGAGGATCGAAAAGGGGAAAAAAAAAAAACACAGGCGTAGCAATCTCCCACACTTTGCTTTGCTCTGAAGCCAGCATCAAACCCAGCTGCAGCAGGGCGAGACTCCTAGGACAGAAAGGCCTTTCGGGACAAGGAGGGTGGAACGACTCCTCGTGGGAAACACCCCGTTATCGGACTGACAGCCACTGACCCGTGTCCGCAATGAGTGCTGGCACCGTGGGGCTGGCACCTGGCGGGCTGATCCCTGAGCCACAGCCCCGCTCCCACACCTCACAGCCCTCTTCCTGAGCTCTTCCCGAAATAGCCCAGCGCCGAGATTCTCCCTAACACAGCGGCGGCGTTCCCTAACCTCGCGCTCAGGAGCAGCTGAGATTTTTGGCTGCGTTTTAAAACAAAAAGGCAAAGAGGAGGAAGAGAAAGAAGGGGGTGGAAAACAGCTCGAGGGAAATGCCTGGCGTGGAAAAGCTTTTGCCTGAATAGCTTTGGCAAAGCTGTAGGCAGTCAGACTGCTTCTCACAACGGCACCCTCGGCCGGCGCGTCCCCACTGACAGGAACGCAGACGCCACCGGTCCCTGCAGAAACCCGCGGCAGATAAGGGCGAGCCGTAATGAGCGGGTGCTCGTAGCAGCAGCGAGATTGAGGCGAGGTAAGAGGAGAACACCCGACCCTAAAGATACTTGGGGCCTGGGATAGCTCCCTGGGAGACACCGGCTTCCGTCGCGGGAGGCTGTTGGAAGCCGATGGAGCAGAACCAGCCCTGCGGTGGCAAGGGGCAGCTGGGAAGTGAGCAGGTGACACATCCAGACGCCCTGTGGCTTCCCTACGTGCACGCTAGCCATCAGCAGCGATGCTCTTCCCTTCATGGGAGGAATTTAAAACTGCTGATCTGCTGCCCACGCCCCTGTTTTTTAACTGAGATCGTTTCACCAGCATTTAGAGCTCTGCCCTCGTCACTTCTCAGCCCAAATTGTTCTCCCTGGGAATTTCAGAAAAGTTCACACACACGTTTTCACAGCCACTGGTTGGTGGAGTTCCTTCTTCTGGCTGCTGCTTCTGCTCTGGAGTTCATCTGAGCCCAGAGCCCTAGGATCTCCTTGCAGCTACCTCATCCTCTCTTTCTTCTTTTCTCCAGCCAGGGGATTTCCACGCTGCTGTCAGACACAAGCGTGCAGACACCCCTTTTATCTAGCAGTCTTCTGTGCTCCGTCTTTCAGAGGAGAAATCCTGGATCAGAGTTTCCTCCCCATTTTCAACATCTAGCTTTCTTTCAACTCCTTCCCTCGCTTCCAACCTGGCAGGTCCTCACAGGATGCCTACCTTCCTGAAACAGGAATTCCTCTTCATTTGCTGTTCCTTCTCTCTCAAAGCCACACTTTAATTGCAGAAGCTCAAACAGAAATCCTTTGGGAAACACAGCAAGCCACTTGAGAGCACCAGGGTATTCAGCAGGGGACGTCCTGCTGCTGCCCAGCTGAGGGTGTCTGGTGGGCAGCTGGGGACCCTGGGAACAGCTTCGCTCCTCACCACTTCTCTTTTGCTTTAACAACAGCTTCCTCGTTGTTGTCGCCTACCAGCACATCTATGAGCATCAGTTTTGAGCTCCACAGATCTTCTGAGATCCAGAAGCGTTTCGTTCCTCCCAACCCGCTGTCTTTTAGGCTTCCTATTTAGGTTAATTTTCTCAGCAGCACCAAATTGTTCACCTGTTTTTCTTTCGTTTGCCTCCAGATGGGAAACAGCTACCCTTCACCCAGGAGCCCGTCTCCCCTTGCACTCTGCCGATTTCCCACAGCCTTGGATCCCAGCCTCCCTCACATCTGCTCTCGCTCAGTCTGGCAACGCGCTCGTTTCCCACCGCGGTGTCTTAATGAGTCTTTTCTGCTCTTGGAAAGAGTCTGCTGCCATTTCTGAGTTCTGTCCCTTCTTGTGCGTTTATCTGGCAGGAAGCTGAAGTAGCCTTCATATCCCAGGGTGAAAAACAGGTGTGCCTCGTGTGCTTTAGGGTCTAAAAGGGCTAAGTTTGGCCACTAGGTTTAGCCTCCTGCCTACAGGGCAAGCCAAGCACAGATTCAGGGGATCCACACCTTTGGCTTCGCCATTATCAGTCTGGATGCAGACGTGCTGAGGACAACACGTGGCAGCACTTGTGGATTGCTCTCCTGCCAGGTCCTCCACCACCTCCCAGCTAAAGCCTGCAGAGTCTCATAAAAGGGAAAGCAAGTTCGCCCACCCATTATTCTGCAGCTCTGTTTCTCTCCACCAGAAGCCTGGGCACCAGGAGCCGACAGCCCACAAACTTGTTCCTAGAAGAGATGGAGCTGAGCACTTCTGGCTTTCTGGTAAGAGCTGCCAACAAAGTGTTTCAGAGCAGAGCTGTGCGGTCCGGCTCTGTTCCAAGGCGTGTCATTACCCATGCATCGTATGACTCGGCTGCAAAAGGCTGAATTTCAGCAGGTTTTCTCCCCTCTGCATGGTTGGAGGATTTTTTCCCCAGAGAAGAATACCCAGAATTGTCTCCCAGAAGCAAATTCCCCCAAAAACCACGAAGCCAGGAAAAGCCTCCACCTTCTGCCCGCTGCAAAAACCACCCATCACCTTCAAATCAATTAACCCCAGCCCCCGAAACAATCGCTTCTGAGCCTGATGGCATTAAAGCCGGCTGAGCCAGCCTGTCTCTTTGGGTAACGAGAGCTTGGTGTCAAAGCCACACACCACCGCTGCCGTCCCCACCCAGGCGAGGGAGAACACCGAGTCCTGTCGGTGCCCTCCCACGAGGCCGTTTCCCAGCGCTTGCCACCAACAGCGCATTCAGCAAAAGCAACGCTGCCAGCGAGCAGCCCAGGAGCAGCGCGCGGTGCTTTCACCCGCCACTCGCTCCTCTGCCCGTGCACGGCTTCGTGCAAAGAGCATGCCAAGTGCTGCGCAAGTCGGGTCTGCGCCTTGCTTTCTCCCCGAAGCCACCTGTGGTCCGACTTTTTTTTATGCTTGCGCAGGCAAAACCGAGCGCCCTGGGTGAGTAGCTGCAGTCCTGAGCAGAGGCAGGCAGCTCGCGGTGTGAAGGCAGCAGCCTCCTCCGCTCTGTTGCTCAAACACCGGTATTTAATGACAAACACAGGCCTTCCTCCAAGGAAAGCAATGCTCATAAAAGTGAGAAAACAGGATCCCCAGCCCCGCGTTGCTAAGCACGAGAGGCTGCGCTCCAAGCGCAAAGCAGAGGTGTGCATGAATATGGACATGAGGACGCATCGCTCCGCAGCGCCGGTGCCTCCGAGCCGCCTTTGAACTGAGGAGGAAGTGCTTGTGGCAGTGCAGGATGCGAAGCTGAGCGCGCCCTTCTCGGTAAGAAAACCCACCCAGCATCCTGAGAGCAGGGGCAGGGGACGGGGCCGCAGCTTCTGCTGCTGCTCAGCTGCGCGCAGGGGCCGCAGCGGCGGCCGCCGTGCAGGGCTGCACGCCTGGGCTCCAGATCCCCTCTGAACCAAGGCCTGAGGGACGGGGCACTCTTTCTGCTCGTTCAAACGCTGAAACCTCAGACTGCGGCAGAGCCCATGGAAGCGTCCCTCGCTGCCGCTCCGGCAGCTCATGAATCTGGAGGAAAGGACGTGGCGTACAGGTCGCTGCGAAAGCCGAGCTCTGCATTCGTCTTCCCACAGCACGCCTTACGGACCAAGATGGATGGCATTTTCTTGCGCTCAGGGTGAGCAAAGTTTTGGAAGCTTGTGGCACATGGTGGACTCAGATGTTTGCCTTGGACTGAGGATCGGGTTGCATTCTGATTGGGAGAAATATATCCCGGTGGAAGTCAGGCAATGATGGATTAACAATTTCCTATCGCTTTCTCAGGCTTGCTATTCATTTCAGGTGGAACAAATTTGTGTCAGCTGAATAATTCCATAGAGGCATTGATTTATTTGGAATTTAAAAGTCTAGTAAGGAAAGCATTCAAAGAGTTTTAATCAAAGAGTATAGGTTTAATTAACTTCAGAATTTTTAAAAAAGCCCCACAGGAGTAGCTGCTTCCCAAGCGGCAGCAATTTCCAAAGATCTCTCTATCTCAGCACGGTTCAGGTTGGGCACTCCGGTTTTCTACCACGCAAACTAACCCCAAGCGCCCTGCTCTGTCCCGCTCTGCTCAGGGAGTATTTCTAACTAAAATACGCCACCCACCCCACCCCAAGCTGAAGCAGGGAAGCTTAAGACAAAACTGGAGTCCCCCACTGGAGCACGAGCGTGTTTCCCCGGCGGCCGTTACCCTCTCGAGAAGGCTTTGCACAGGGCCGTTTACAACAAAAATGTCCAGCACTCCCAGGGATGAGACAGTTGCGCTATATTTAGGCTGAAATACAGAGCCGAGGTTTAAGCAAAGGTTTGAATCATGGGTGGTGTTGCAACCTTTGCAGGCAACAAAGGCTTCAGTCAAGTTCGCCCTCCTCTAATTAAGAAAGGCTCTGTCTTCTTCCAGGTTAAATATCCTCGCCTAAATAATGAGCTCTCAATGCGCACGGCCCAATAAATACAGCCTCAGGACTGCATATTTACTGTCCTCAATAAATAAAGCCTAATTTCTGCTACCGACTGGTCACAAATAGCAGCTTACAGGAACAACACAGCCGTCGCTGGCGCTCAGGTGCAAACCCCAAACGGCTTTTCACGTTCTGAAGCTGCTGTAGACGGCCGCTATCAGGAGCCCTCCTACAGCCACCGGCTCCCTACCCCAGATTCCCACCTCCAGGAATCCGGGCAGAACCTCGCCTTCGGAATCCAGCCGATGGGGGCAGGCGATGGCTCTGTTGGCGGAGGCTCGCCAGCTCCTTTGCCCGTGCCTAATTGGCGCTGCGCTGACGACAGTCTGCTCTCATCAGAGCCTCCTGTTTGCATTGCGGCCCTCTAATAATATATCCTCTGTCTTGGAGCGCATGAGGAAAAATATGACCCTTTGCAACTCATCTACTGGCTAAAATTAGTGATTTTGAGTGGTAATACATTTCTTAAATTATGTCCAGTGGGGCAGAAAGAGCCTCAAAAATACTTCTCTCCGGAGGGTCATTTATTCTGACAGCAACGCTAAGGCAATAGATCTTTCTGTCAAGGCTCTGGCCCTCAGAAGAATCTCTAGATACAGCATTGCTGCTTTATTTCTTTCGTTTAAACAACATTAATTGCCTCCGCAGCCCTCTCGGCTGAAAACAAGCGTCTGGGGTCAGCCTGCAGGGCTGTTGTTTCCATCCCCGCTGCGCCAGGCGCGGGCTCATTACGGAGCCTGGCTGCCGGCCCCTGCTCCCCTCCCCGAGCTGCTCAACAGGTTTGATCCTGAGCCGCAGGGAAGGCAAATCCCAGCTCCCCAGCAAGGCAGAGCTCGGGGAGCATGAGCGCGCCCTGATTTCACAGCTGGGGCCCTGTGCTTGAGCAGCCCCGAGTAAAGCAGGAGAGCAGAGAAAATGGGCAAGGCTGCAGGTGGGAGCCTGCAGGGTGGACGGGCTGGGGGAGAGGTGAACCAAGATTCGCACCCTGCGCTGGGTGGGCACGGGGATGGGGACACCCGACACGGGGATGGGACAGGGCGAGCTGCTCTCCCCACGTGCCACAACGAGCGGTGCAGGGCACCCAGCGGCTCCTTAGCGGTGGGAAAATCCATGGGGTGCACAGAGGGAAGGCACGGGAGAGCCTGAAAGCGCCGTATTTGCATGGATAATGGCTGTGTTTGCTTCTCCCTCCCCTACTCCCCCTCACCATCCCCTCCCTGCTTCTGCTGCCATAAATCAGGCAGCAGGCACGGGGCACGCTGGTTCGGCTGAGGCAGGGCGTAGCTGCGGCATGCAAATGGCTCCTGCTTCCTCCTCTGCCCTGTGGGAGCCCGTGCACCCCAAATCCCCGCGCCCTGCCCTGGCTGGGAAGGTGGCATCGGGCCAGGGCACCCGACCCCGCGCTCCCTCCAGCCCTGCATGTGTCCCGGCAGCTCCTGCCCCGCACCCCAGGTGCCGGCTGCCCGCTGGCTCCTTCATGCTGCAGCCAAATCGGGGCCAGACATCAAAATAACCACGGCTGATGCCTGCAGGCCTCCTCTGGGCGAGCTGAACTCGCTCCTCTTGCTGGGATACAGACCTCCAGCAAGAGGAGCACCCCGGGGGAAGCTGCACGTCCCGGGTGACTGGTGTTTACCTGGTTTGCACCATTTCTCCCCCTTCTGCAGGGAGCAGATGCTCAAGCAGCTCCTCAGCCTGCCGTCGTGCAGAAGGGCAGGGCCATCACAGCTGCCTCCAGCAGACACCAGTTCGGAGCTTTCCAGCCCCAAACCCACAAAGACCCTGACTCTGGGCGCGGGCACAGCTGTGGGCAGGAGCCCAGCCTGACCGCAGCCTTTACGGCGATTGCTGAAGGCAGCAGGGGCCAGGGGTGCGCACAGCGCAGCTCCCGCAGCCCTTTGGAGGGCGTCGCAGGCACCCCACAGCTCGGGCGTGTGACTTGGACGGAGCCAGGCCAGCTCCGCCGTGTGAAACTGCGCAGACTGAAACAACAGGCCTGTGTGGGGCTGGGTTGTTTTGTTTTTTGTTTTGTTTTGTTTTGTTTTTTGGTAGAAGTGCTTTAGATCTCTCATTGGGGAAAGCTGGGAGATGACTCATCTCTGGTCTTTCAGACCTAAAAAAAAAAAAAAAAAGGAAGAAGAAGAAGCAAACAACAACCAAACAACAAAACTCGTTTTCTAACCAAATTTTCCACCCGCTTGCTGCCTGGGTGCCTGCAGGATGCTCCTTGTGCTTCTGCCCTGGGAAGGGCCGGGATGCCTCTCGCTTCCCACCCACGGGAACGCGTCCCTGTGAGCATCCCGGTGCCGTGGAGCGGGGCACGCAGCCTGCACCCAGCTGGGCTGGGCAGGAGGGGTGGGTCCAGGTTTCGTTTCAAGCCCCCCAGGAGCAATCACATCCCACCGCGGTCCGCAGTGCCCCTGGGCTTAGCGTGGCCTTGGGCACACGGAGGGGTGTCTCCACACCGTGGGGACCCCAAAATCAGCATCAAGGTGAGCAGAGGGAAGCTGCCGTGCTCCCGAAGCCTCTGGGACGCTCTGAGCTCTTAATAGATCGTTGCTTAATAAAGCAGCAAAACATGTTTTCTGCGTGGACTTTTGGCATCGCCGGCTGCAGGTGGCGTTCCTGGAGGACCCCAGAGCATCCCTGAGCCCACATCCTTGGGGACTGGGGAGAAGGGCGCTGCTGGGGACTTTCCAGCCCTTTTCCCCCCTTTTTAGTCCCTTTTTAGCATCGGTGCCCTGGTGCCGGCAGCACGATGCAGCAGCTCCACCAGACAGTGCCGCCTCCCCTGCGCAGCGAGGAGGAGAACAAACCCCATCCTCAGAGAGGATGCCATCGTGCCAGGCTGCAGGTAAACAGGGCCGTGCTTGCCCACGCCCACACCCTGCCGTACGTACATTATGGGCACCTGCATCCCTGCCAGCGCACTGCCCTGCAAACGCCGCCGTGTTCCTTCCCGCATCCGCACCCCATCCCAGCCCGTGCTGCTGCAGGCTGCGCCCAGGGAGGCAGAGCCCGGGGAAAAGGTGCGTCCCCCCCGAGAGCCCCTTTGGAGAGCTCTGAAACTTGCCCTGTAAAAGGCGGGGGGGGCATCGTGTTGGTAAGGGCGTTGGCATGCTGGGCTGGGTGCAGGGGTGCAGGGGTGCGCGTGGGAGCTAAAGCATGTATGGGTGCAAGGGTGTGCGCGGGTGCGGGGGTGTGCGGCACGCATGCACCGAGGGCAGCTCTCCTCTGCCAGGCGGGAGCAGGGATGCGCAGGGCTCGGCCCCACAGCCCGGCAGCACCATCCATCTCTGCGCGTCACCCACATGTCCCCACATCCCATGTCCAGAGCGCAGCACCACATCCCCAGCAAAACCCACTCGGACCCGAAGCAGCCTCATTTCCCTCTGTTTCCCAGCAGCAATTCTTCCTTCCTGCTTCTCTGCACTCTCAGCCTGCACCAAAGCAGGCGTGGCTCACCCTCCCAGCTCCCTGATCCCAAGGACCGCTCTCCTTTACCCCGGACCCCATGGCACATCCTTGTGCCTGCTTTGGTGCAGCTTCAGCACCCAGAGGCAGCCCCGTTGCAGTGGGCTTGGCAGCAGCTTTGATCCCGAGGAGTTTTCCAGGAGGCCGGGTGAATGGGGTGTTTGTCTCCTGGCTCTACACAGTTTTTCCAGCGAGGTTTTTTATCAGGGAGTGGCTGGGACTGCACTGCCCGAGCTGGCTCTGAGGGATGCCGTTCCCAGCGACAAAATAAATCCAGGGCTTGAGCCTCGTCTGAGAGCACCGCGGCACCGCTGGAAACCACACGGTGCAGAATTTTCCTCTGTTTTGAGGTTTTATTGCAGATCTATGACAAAGCTGGGATTTGTCAGACATTTCATTTTAATTCCAGCATTAAAAAATAATATTAATAATAATAATAAAAAAAAACCACCCCGAACCCTGTACCAAAAATAAAGAAAAAAACCACACACACACACAAAACAGCTGATCCCCAGGGCAATGCTGGGGCTGCACAGGTGTTGACCCAGCGTGCAGAGCCTGCTGCGTGGCACTTATTCTTCTTGGGGTGGGTGCCGGCAGTCGCTGGTGGCAGCTCCGGGGCGCGGTGTCTTGGTGCTCTTTGGGCAGAGGGAAGCCAGCGTCAGGTGGCCCCCATGGGACCGATGGCTCTGAGAAAAGTCTCCCTGGGCTGCAGCACTTTTACCCTGACGAAGCCGATGGTCTGGTACTTGCCCAAGGGAAGGGAGATGGGAGTTTTGCCACCGAGAGGCTCAAAGGAGCGGATTTTACAAAGTGCATGGGGGTCCGTCCAGGATCGTGCGTCTCCTCGGGATGCACGCGGCCGCCCCGTGCAAGCCCCGCTTCCTGCCCGCCCGCTTTGTGCAGCAGCGGCACAAACCCTATCTGGTGTTCCAAACAAAATCTGGAGCTCGTTAGAAGAGAAACCCGCAGATTGGGAACCCGGCACTTCTGAGGGCTCACACAAAGGCGCTTCGTGGGGGTGTCAGCGACGTTTTCTCCAGGGCCCGAATTATCAGAGGCTCCAGATGTGCTTGCTGGCTCCTCCTGGGGTGGGCGTGCAGCGCGCCAGGAGCTCTGCGCAGCAAGGACAGACCCAGGCCTCGTCCCCGGAGGGTTCGTGGGGCTGGGACATGGTGCTGTCACCCGGGTCCTTGGGTGGGGGCAACGGAGACCTGCAGGGTCCCCTAATGGTGCTCAGGGAATGAGGGCAAGCGCATCCCGAACGCATCCCAAACACATCCTGAGCACATCCCAGACACATCCCAAACGCATCCCGGATGCATCCGCCCCGTGCCGTCAGCAGGTTAAGCTGTGAGCTGGCTTCTGGTGAGCGCAGCCCTGCCAGATCCATCCAAACACAACACATGGGATGGATTAAAAATAAAAATGCCATTAAGTGCTTCCAGGATGTGAAGTTTAACAAAAGGGCTGTTGTGCGCGAAGCAGAGGGAGCCGCGGGGCAAGAGCGTGCCGAGCTGGGCGCTTTGTGGGAGCACCTGGGGTCCCCCCTGTCCCTCCCTTGGTCCACCCTGTCCCACCTCGGGTCCATCCCATCCCACCTCAGGTCCATCCTACTTCTGGCCAGCACACGCAGGGTTCACTTTGTGCCAAACACGGGAAATCAGCTTTCCATCGATCGCCGTTTCTCCTAACGCATTCTCGCAAGCGCTCATTAAATTTTCATTCCATTATCCCGGGCTGTGTTGCGCTGGTGGTTTTTTCACCCCCACCCTTTCCAGCTCCAAGCGTGCTGGACCCGCCTGCGAGGCCCACGCACCCCAGACGCCCCCGTTGCTCCTGCAGCCAACGTGCAAGCAAGCGTTCAGTGTCGGGAGGACCCACTGGCGGCTGCTGCCGGCTGCATCGTGCAGACCCTGGGCGCAGCGGGGCAGGCAGGAGCTCTGCCCTCCCTCCCTGCCGCCCGGTGAACCTGGCAGGAGCCGTGCACGCTGCGGCCCTTGGCCAACACATGCCCTGCAGAGCAGGGAAGGGGCAGGGGGAGGGATTCCTCCCGCACCCAACAGGAGCGAGCCCGTCAGCAGGGCCGGGAGCTCGTTCCCTGGGTGCTTGCGGTGAGCTCCATTACCGCCCCGCGCCTCGATGCGCGCTGGTCGCTGTCCTTCCTAACGCAATTAGTCCGCAATAATCTTGAAATGGAACGCAATTAGGGGGCTGGGGGGAGCGGGTGGCTGCACGGCTCGGGGCTGGGTGTGCTCTGCCTGAACAGATGTGTAAATTCCCAGCAGATGTGTAAATAGAAGGTTCCCCCCCTCCTCTTTAAATGAAAAATAATGAGGCTGGGAAGTGCTCAGGAAAGCTCCGAGCTGTACCAGCTGCAGAGCTGTGTTTTCTGGGGTGGGGGCTGCACCAGGCTCCCTGCATCCCTGCATCCTCGCCCATCCCTGCTGGGGTCACCTGATTCTGGGAACCCTTGGCCGTGGGAAGAAAGAAATCAACCAGCAGCGCCCAGCATGGCTCCTGGGGGGATAACTGGTCACGGCGCTCGATTCTCTTCCTTCTGCTGGCACGAAGCCCCCATCTGCCCTGCCTGGAGGTGCTGGGGCCTCCCCTGTCCCCTCATGTTCCCCTTTCTGCAGGAAAGAGTCCAGGAGCCCCCCAAACCCAGGCCTGTAAATCCCTTTGGCTCATGAACGCAGCTCAGTTAGCACACCTTGCCCCTCTGGCGGGTGGAGTTGGGCTCCCCTCCCTCCTCCATCCCTGTGCCCTGTTCAAGGGGGGGACACGGGACCCCCTCGCCCTGCTTTGCCCCCTCCTGCGCCCGTCTCTGCACAGCAGATCCCCTTGGCCAGGACCAGGGGAAAACGAGAAACCCCCGTGCTGGAAAACCCCTGGGGAAGGGAGCTGGAAGCGGGGCTGCCGCCGTGGGGAGGGAGCCTCCAAAGGGATTTCTCTGGGGGAACGGCTGCAGTTACCTGGGCCCGGCCAGAACCGCTCCCCCCGGAGGTCTCCATCCCGCACGTTTAACACCCAGCCGCTCTCCCGGTAGCAAATTCCTTTGGAAATCTCCCCTGTAATTTGTGGCCGGGCAAACCTCGCTGGAGTTTGAGGATTTTGCGCATTTTTCTCGCACCGTTCCGGGGCGGGGGGACACTTTGTGTGGTCCGGCCACCCCCAGGCGTGGCTCCATCCCCGCGCTGCCATCGCACCCGGCGGCCGGGCAGTCTCCTTGCTCTCGGCTGTTCCCTCTTACATTTTGCAGTTTGTGGGCACGTAATGGAGGTGGATTCTTGAGGATTTCGTGCTCCTGCCAGCATGAGCTAGTTACTCATCCAGGCTTCTCTCTCTCTCTCTTTTTTTTTTTTTTTTTTTTTTTTTTTTTTT
>VXAV01011943.1:60126-79959 GCA_013399715.1 Alectura lathami
GGGGGAAGTGTTTTTTTTTTCCCATTTCCTAATGATTTCGATGAACAAAACAGGAATTCACAAAATGTTCGACTCAACACGGCTCTGCCTTGCTCTGGCAGCATCCCAAAACATCACCAGCACTCTGAAACCAAGCGCCTGCACAGCACAAGCCTGCATGGGGCTCAGCAGCTGGGATTTTCCCTTTTATCCCGTAAGAAAGCTTAAAAAAAAAAAAAAAAAAAAAAAAAANTTAAAAGTGCATTTGGCTGTTTTCCTCTCCAAATAATTCGGGTGCGTAGGGGAGTGTGCTGGGATGAGGCGACGCCCATGGGGACGATGCAGGGACATCGCCACCTCCCGGGGCCGTGCTGGGTGATGCTGGGCTTCCACGAGGCAGCTGTAGGGGCCTGGGCCCGCGGCGGAGCCGTGCTCGGGGGCATCTGCCAGGGGGATTAAGGCGAGCGGGCTGCGGGCAGTGGCAGCCCTCGTAACCCGCTGGCGCTCTGCCTTGGAGCAGCCCGTGGAAATGAAATTCAAATAGAAATAAAAAGGAGGAATGAGAAGAATCAAAGTCAAAATGAATGACACGGGTGCGACGTGTCGCGTTGGCTGGGGATGCCGAACCTGGCGGCTGTGGGGCTGAGCGCGGTGCCCCCACCCCGCCCGTCTGCGTGGCACAGGGGATGTGAAAGCCACCGATAACGTCCTGGCTGCTGCTCGCGAGGCCTGGCAGATAAAAAAGGGCAAATCCCTGGGAGCAGGAGCTGGGTTCAGCCCCAAATCAGCGCTCAGAATTCCTGGGGGCACAGGAACTGGCGTCTTTTTTTTTGGTTTCCCCTAATTTTGCAAAATACGTGTTCTTTGCAATCCGAGTGCCTGAGCATCGCTGCGCAGTGGTGATTTAATTCTGCGATATTGACCTTTTTGGCCACCAAAGCGTGACTGCAGTCCTGTGCCGCCCCCACTCAGCCCTGCAGCCCCCCCGCTTGACCTGTTGATATTTTGGGTCACCCGGGGATATTCGAGCTCAAACTGATCGCTCGCTGCCGTCATCCCGCCGGCTGCTGCCCCAATCCCCCACGTGGTGCTGCTCTCTGCAGCAGAGCCGGGCTGGGAACTCACAGCCCACGTACAAATAAACCCATCCCGAGTCCAAACTGGGGAAGTTTCACCCTGAAAGCGGAGCCGTGTCCCTGTTACACCCCAGCCCGCTGAAGTCCTTCCGCAACGTGACCGCGGAGCCCTGCAATTAGCACCTGGAACAACTGGAACTGATGCATTCGCTGTGAAATTAACCCAAAATACACCCCAAAGAGCCAGAACGTTTCTTCTGTAGGCAGCAAAATCTTACACGTTCCGGCTGAGTGACCGGGATAATGCTGTTGGCGTGAGGAAAACAACAGCAGCAAAGGCGAAATGCGCATTTACATTGATAGTTTTAAGTTATAAACTTGCATGCAAATGTGTATTTACAGATTTGAAAGAGTGAAACCGTACGTTTTTGGCAGGCGTTCAAAGCTAACATGCAAAAGAAATTTACAGTAAGGATGTGGCTTTGCACTGAAGTACATTATGTTGCTTGGAAAATGGAAAACCCCAGGTCTGGGGGTTGTTTTCTGTTTCAGCCAAGGGGACCGGGCAGTGCTGGCAAATGCTGTCGTGCCCCAGAACTCCTTGCATAAATCATGAGGTTGCGGTGGAAGCCGCACTGAAAATCCCAAAAATATTTGAACCCACTGTCCCCAGCCAGCAACCACACGAAGCAGCACATCCGCAGGCTGCTGCCCTGCCATGGCGTGAGGAGCGTCTTTTCCCTGTAAGAAATGCGATACGGGGCGCAGAGGTGGGGGACGACTCCCTGCTCCTCGAGTGCTGCAAACCTTTGTCCCCAGCTCCTGCCCTGCACGGAGAAAAAATCAGAACAACGCATTTCCATTATGCACAGATAACAGGAAAAAAACTGCATGACAGTGAGGATGATCCCTTCCGTCGTGGTCTGCAAATGCTCTGCTTCGTGGGGAGCTGCCCCGAGCGCTTCCCAAAGTCATCTTGATGAGCAATTTGCTGAAACTAATCTTCCCTCTAACCTCGCAGAAATGCGTGCTTAAATGCTTTTAAACAACTTCAAATCTGCCTTCAGAAAGCTTCCCCTCCTCGCTGGAGCGTGGAGTTGCTTTCCCTCGCAGTGGTCTCCCCCGAGGGGTGCCCGCTGCCTCACTGGGCAAATCCTGCACGCTGGGGATCCCCCTTCAGCTGCGGTGCTCGCAGCCCGCTGTGCCCACATCCCAGCTCCACGGGCGTCCCCTGCACCCTGCACCACGGGGTGAGACCCCGGCGAGACACTCCCACGGATGCCGATTGTTCCCGAAAGCAGGCGTTTGGGGCAGAAAATGCGGGCTGCGGGTCTCGTGCCGGGGACCACGTGTTGCTGCAGCTCAGGGCACAACGCCCAAAGGATCCCAAAAAGAAAAAGTGAGAGCGAGCGGTGTTGCTAGGGAACTGCAGCGAGTCGGCTCGGCTTCCCTGTAAACGAGTCCAGGAGAAAGCCCAGGATTTCAGGTCAGAGGAGGGCAGGGATGGAAAACGCTGAGGGAAATGGTGGAGGATGGAGAGGGACATGGCGGGGATGGAGAGGGACACGGTGGAGATGGAGAGGGACATGATGGGGATGGAGAGGGACACGGTGGGAATGGAGAGGGACACGGCGGGGATGGAGAGGGACATGATGGGGATGGAGAGGGACATGATGGGGATGGAGAGGGACACGGCAGGGATGGAGAGGGACACGGTGGGAATGGAGAGGGACACGGTGGGAATGGAGAGGGACATGGCGGGGATGGAGAGGGACATGATGGGGATGGAGAGGGACACGGTGGGAATGGAGAGGGACATGATGGGGATGGAGAGGGACACGGCGGGGATGGAGAGGGACATGATGGGGATGGAGAGGGACATGATGGGGATGGAGAGGGACACGGCAGGGATGGAGAGGGACACGGTGGGAATGGAGAGGGACACGGTGGGAATGGAGAGGGACATGATGGGGATGGAGAGGGACACGGCGGGGATGGAGAGGGACACGGTGGGAATGGAGAGGGACACGGTGGGAATGGAGAGGGACATGGCGGGGATGGAGAGGGACATGATGGGGATGGAGAGGGACACGGTGGGAATGGAGAGGGACATGATGGAGGGACACGGTGGGAATGGAGAGGGACATGATGGGGATGGAGAGGGACATGATGGGGATGGAGAGGGACATGACAGGGATGGGGAAGGCGTGGATGGAGGCTGGAGGGGGAAAGACAGGATGGAGGGATGCAGAGGGCAGCGGTGGAGAATGCAGCTTGTGGCAAAGGCCGCTCGCTCGACCCAGAAGGAAGTTCGTTAAGCTTTAATGCCGCTTTGCACCAGTGGACATTATTTATGAGCCTACAGCATCCCCGCATCGTTAGCCTTGAAACAGGTATAAAATATGAATGGCCTTAACGAGAAACACGCGGCTGACGGCGAGGAGTGTCCTGACACCAACAGTGCTCGGCTGCCCGGCCACTGCCCCGCCCTGCCGCGTGTCCCCACCAGGGCCACCAGTCCCCACTGTCCCCTGCGGGCTGGCACCGCACTCACGGCCTCACTGGGCATGGGCCTGAGTCCTGCCAGGCCCCGCATGTGACTTTGGAGCACAGAAATTATTTCCATGCCATTTTCCAGCTCTGGCTTCTGCACTTAAACATAACTCTGAGTTTTCCCACTTTGTTTTTCTAAAAATATTCCAAGTATTTTCCAAAAAATAGCCCAGAGGATGCTATTCTTATCTCCCCAGTGGGCTGAGGAGCCAAGCTCACTTTCTGACAACCCAAAGAGCCACCATTTCACACGGATTTGTCCTTTTTTTCCTTGCTGCTCCCAGCTGGGATCCCCGAGCAGTGCAAGGGGCTCTGCCGGCATTGCCTGGGCTCACGCGTCTGGTTGCTGTGGCGTTGCCCTCCATCAGCAGCAGGTTTGGGCACGCAAGACAAGGGGCAAATCCTGAGCTCCGCACCCTCCACAGCGTACACCACGGCTGGGATGCAAACAGCTGTCCCGATGTAGGTGCTAGAGCGTTCGGAGGACTGGGAGTGCTCCCATCCCCACAGGGCTGGTGATGGACCCACAGCTCCCAGCTGCAGCAGCTCCTCCTCTTCCTCCTGCTGCAGCCACTTCCCTCCGTGTCCCCCTTCTGTCCTCCCCTCTCCCCCTCCCCATACGATCCCCCTGTGCCAGGCACCTAGAGGCTGAGCTGTACCGAGGGATTAGGATTACACACACTGGCAGACAAAAGCGTGCCCGTGGAAGAAAGCACTTAGTGTTGTATTATTTTTTCTAAGTAGGTAAATATCCATGTTGAGTGAAATATGAATATCCATCTTCAGGGTCAGGATGGGATTTGGTGCTTTAAATATCTCTCTGGGCCAGCTCGCTCGGTTGGATTTAGCCTGGGGTGACCCAGGCTGGAGTGTGATCTCCACCTTTCAGGTGCAGACAGCACCACCCATCCCATGGCACGTCCACTGCGTGGCACGACAGTCCCACGGCACACCCACCCCGCGGCACACCCATCCTGCCCGTGCCCTGCCATCGCTGCCCCAGGTGCAGAGAAGTGCTTCTGTCCCTGCAGTAACCGCTCTCCCACAAAAACAGCCGTGCGGAGAGATTCCTGGACGCTGAAATCTGGGTCTGACTAACGCTGCTGGTGGGAAGTGGCAGCGAGCCATACGCTCGACAGCAATGACGGGAGACAGAAATAGCTGGCGTAGCATCGCTGCTATAATTGTGCCAGCTACGTTTGTCGTATTTGCACAGGGAAAAGGACCCTACCTGCACAGCAGCGTGCTCCAGAGGGGTGCACAGAGAAGCGGGAAGCCCCCCACAAGAAAAGTGGCTGAGGGGAAGGAGAAACCAGGGTGGAAGAGGGATGTGCCACCTCTGCCCGGTGCTGCAAGCCTTGTGAGCTCAGCACGCTGAAGCAGCGCGTGTGTTGAGGTAGGCAGAGAGCAGCAAACAGCGAGGACTTGGCTGCGGACCTCGCGGTGGCCACGGGACCGTCGCAGAAGCAGCACATCACTGCGCAGGGTTTGTTGGAACCTCTCTCTTCGTGTTGGCATCTCAGCTTTAACGTTCGTTAGTTTTTCTGTTTGCTTGCTGATGTGATGTTATTTCTTCTTTGGTTTTCTCTCTTTTTTTTTTTTTTTTTTTTTGGCCCTTTTAAGCTTGTCTGTAAAACCCTAAACACCAGAACCACGAAGGAAGACCAATAAGACCGTATTATCCCATATGTCGCTGGACTCCAGGGGCTCCCCACAGGCCCGACAGGCGATGCTGGAACGTCCGCCCGGTTCTGCACCTTCCCCACAGCCCAGCATCACCCAGCGACCCCCAGTTGTGTCCAAGGACAAGGGAGATCTTTCTGGAAACCCCCCGGACAAGCAGGGCATCCAGGAGAGACAGGGATGCATGCGCACGCTTGTTATTGCCTTAATGTCACAAAAACGCTCTTCAAATAATTGCTTTCTTTCGCTCGCTGACATTTAATGATGAGAAGCTGAAATAAAAAGTCAGTTCAGGGTGAGCCAATGTGACTTTGTGATTTCTGTGTTTCCACTGCGGTCCAAATAATAAAGAAAAAACCCACCTCTATGGGTGGGAGCTAACAATTCACTCCACATTGTGCTTGCTGGCCCCAACACAAGAAGGGATTTTACAACAAATTGGGCCAAAAAAAAACCAACTTTGATCCATCCAGGAGCACCTGAAGCACCACACACGGGGAGACACCGCTCCAAACCACATGGGAAAAGTAACCCTACCCCCTGTTCTCAGTGCAGCTCCCAGTGCTCTGCAGCATCCGCTTTGAGGATGCCCGGGCGGGAGCTCAGGAGGTGACAGACATCTCCTCTCACTCCGCTGCTCCACCTCCTCTCAGGACAGGTATCAGTGCTTCATAGCTTTTTTTTTTTTTTTTTTTTTTTTTTTTTCTTTTTTTTTTTTANTTAACCCATTTTCGCTTAAATCCGAAAGTTCACAGAGTTTTCCCCTGGATCTTGGCAGTGTCTGTCCGCGTCCCGCGCAGCTCGTCCTCCCGCTGCCCAGCACAGTCTCCTTCCTTCCCAACCTATATCCAGTTGCCTAAAGTACCTACTCACCGGAAAAAAAGGGACATTTTAGAGGCAATTAATATCCAAGCAATACACATCTCCGCTCTCATGCTCGTACATCGGTAACTTGAGTCCCACCGATCCCTCCTCACCTCCCTTGCCATGCCCTTTGGTGGCAGCTGTGGCGTTGCTGCCCCGTGCCCCGCACCCTGCACACGTCCTTGTGCATCCCCAAACCCAGGAGGTGATTTTGTTTTTTAATTAACCCCATGGCTCAGGTTCTGTTTGCACCCCAAAGTGCACACAGGGCCAGGAGGATGCCTGCACACTGCGTGTTGCTCACCCTCCTTGGAACGAAGGGTGAGAAGTGGTCGGAGCGCTCGCGTTATCCCCAGATGGAGCACAGGAGAAATGGAGGAGTTCTGCTGGAGCTGGGGAGACGATCCCTCTCCACCCAGAAATCACTTCAATTAAATACTCTGCAGCAACCCGTAACTTAACACCGACACCGCGCTTCTGCTCCTCGCCGTGACCTTGTTCATCCTCCAGGCGTGACGGGGCAGGGACGCAGAGAGCCCTGGGCTGGCTGTCCCAGCGCTTCCCCTTCTGCATTTTGGACACGATGCTCCCACGATGCCGACGCACCCACACGTGGGGCTCCTGGCACCCAAACAAGCCGCCCCACTGGCCCTTTGCAAAGCCTAGAGCCACAGAACCATAGAGTGGCTTGGGTTGGAGGGCACCACAAGGATCATCTTGTTCCAACCCCCCGTGCTGCTGTGGCTTAACAGGTCGCGACGCCATTTAGCGATAGATCAAAATCTGAGCATCCCGAAGCCAGGCCTTCCTCCGTGTCCCCAGCATGTCCCCATGTACCCTCTCTGCGGCTGCCTCGCACACCCCAGGGGAACAATAAATTGTGGGGAATGGTCCGGGGGCCGAACATCCCCAGGCGAGGAGCAGTGTTATCTCTAGGACAAACATCCAAGTCCAGAGAAGGGCACGAAATAAGAGGACATGGCACTTGCAGAAGGGAGACCTTGTTCCCGGCTATGTCCAGCTGTGTGGCTGTCTTCATCGCAAAGCTAGACAGTGAGGTTATGCTGGGAGACCCAAAAATCGGCCCTTTAGGTGAAGCACCCACGCCTCTGCTCAGCACAAAGGTGAATTGTATTTATTTGGTTTGCCAGCACCAGCTCCTCACTTGGGGAACGCACCCTGGGACAGCCCCAGGTCCTGCCCTGCAGGAGGCCACCAGCACCCGGTGATGCTCCGCGAGGATGTGGGGGCAAATCCTGCCCGAGCCCAGCGACTTGGCGTCCCCAGACACCGCAGCACTGGAGCACAGGCTTACCCAGGCACGCAGCTAATACTGGGACTTGGGCAAGTCTGCGTGCCATGCATGCTCCTAAGTGCTCCTTTCCTCAAGGGCAAAGACTCCATTTCCTAAAGCGGGGGCTGATTTTCATTTTTTATGCAGCCTTGCACTCACAGGCTGCTGAAATCCAGACCCTTTGTGGCGCTTCCCTGCCACCCCCGCTGTCTGGTGTAGCTTTGTGCAGTGAGGGTGCCATGTCCTTGACCCCACAAGCGTCGTATTTATCTCCCAACAACCACCTTGCAGTGCAAATTGCTCCATTTCCAAGCGTGCAGCGCAGAGGGGGCACATTTTCAATGCACAGGGCAGAGAACTAGGAGCAGCCTCCATCACTCAAAAACGCTCTGTGCCACGTGGGAACAGGGGTTTCACATGGGCTTGGAAGCAGCTTGTGCTCTGTGAACACAGACAAGAGGAAAAAAGAAACGTGGCACGAGCTCATCGGCTTTGCACGGATCTGCTGTGACCCAGGCACCCTGGGCTGCAAGTGCAGCGTTTTTCGGGGGCATTCCCCACTTCTTCAGCATGAGTCCATGAATGAACTTGCTGCTGCTTTCCCCCACAGGTCAGAAATTGCCTGCTGGGGGCTGCAGGGAATGGTGACACGTTCCCTGCATCTTGCAGAGAGGAAAAGGAAGGGTGCATCCCATTGCTCAGCCTTTTCCCAGGCTAGGAGCTCACGCTGGCTCCCCGAGAGCTGTGTCCATGCCTGGCTGCTGCGGTTGCACCGGGCAGGAGGGGGTTCACCCTGAGCAGCAAACAGCCAGCAGCAAGCGCTCAGGACAGCGGGGGAGCAGCCAGCAATCCTCTTTTGTGAGAAATGAGATTGGAAAAATGGTAATCTGCTAAATGGGCAGCCGATAAGCAGAGCTCCTTGTTATTACGGTGATGGGCTCCACGCGAGAAGCATAATCCCAGCCCGGCTGCGCAGCAGAGCCCCCGGCGCCCAGCAGCGCGATGGGAGGAGGCGATGGCAGCGGGGCCTGCAGTGTCCCTGGGAAGCAGCTCCGAGCTCCCCACGTCCAGCTGGGACGTCAGTGAGTGGGAGCGGGGCTTGTCCAAATTCAGGACAAAGGCCACATTTGGGATTTTTTTGCTCCGTCCTGACCTGCAGGGGGGAAAGGCCATGCAAACTCTCTAGGCAGCATGGCAATCAGTGACGCGATAATGATGAGCCAGCAGCACAGAACAGCCACACGAGCATCTCAGGCCCAGGGCAGCAGCCATGCAGCAGCAGCATTTTGGTAGGGCTAAAACAACAAGCAGCATACGCAGTAACAAGGTGCAGGGTGGAAAGACAACAAAAATTATTTTAATTTCCAACCGGCACTTCCTGCATGTGCAAGCGAGTGGATTCGCCCTTATTCCTACCGTCTTCAAGGCCAGATATAAAAGACGACAAGCTGCAGATAAAATCGAGCATCTCGGAGTAACGATAAGGTGCAAACATGAGAGAGATGTCTCCTATGGCTAAAGCCGTGAGCCAAATCCATGTGTCAGGCTCTAACAATAATTCAGAAAATCAGATCTGGAAAAAAAAAAAATTGCCTTTTTCCCCCTCCTTTCCCCTCTGATTTGGATGTCTGACCGCAGCAGCCTGGATGGCTTTCCCCTGCAATGCCTGCCTTCTCTTCACCACTGCTACCAGCCTTCAGTGAAGTTGCTGTTGCTAACACCGGATTTCTGCTCCTGCTCCAGACACAGATGGAGGAGATGGGTGGAGGGCGGAGGGGGTGAGGGCGGGAGGAATGGATGCTGGGATGGATGGTGGGACCGGTGGGTGGGTGGGCGGATGTTTGGTGGGATGGCATCTGCACCCTCTGTGCAGTTGGTGCCCCAAAGAGGGAGGCAGAGGGTCTGAGATGGTCCAACCAGAGCTGCCTTTGCCCAGTATTCACGGCCTCCGACACCAAAAAGGGGAGCCACCGAAAGTGCTGAGCTTCCCATGCAGCATCCAACAAAATATTTCTCTTCTGAAACGTCACCTCAAGACCGCTTCCTGTAAATGTTGTTATTGCTGGCTAGAGCATAATGCAAATATCAGGGTTTGGCTGCTCTGGGGAGGAGGAGGGCTGAATTTAGAGAAAAAATGTATTGTTTTCCATGCATTTATTGGGACAAATTAAAAACGGTATTTTCCTCTGCAACAAGCAGATCCTTTTCCACAAGTATTTTCAGCCCACCAAAACCTCAGCCCTACACCCAGCAGTGCCTGGTGGCTCTGAGGAGCCAGCTAATGCCTTGTGCCTGTGGAGGGAAAAAAGAGAGAGAAACAGGTGTTTCAAGGGCACTTCATGCAAAAAGGAAAAAAAAAAAAAAAACAACTCTGCAAGTCTGCTCGGTACATGCAGTTGATTTTCAGGCTTTTGCACAGACGTTGAATTGATTTCTCTTGCTCTTGTGTAGATGCAGCGCTGCAAGGGAGGTTCTGTATATCCCTCATACCACTCTGCTGCCCTGTGTGACACAGGAATCTGCTCCTCTTATGCTGAAACACGACCTGTTCTGGGGGAAAAAAATGCTAATTTTAGGGCACTCTTATTTTCCTGGAATTCTGGATTAAGCCCTGCTGTGCCCAGTGCTGTGACAGCAAAAATGTGAGGAGGATGCTCTGGACACCCACAAGTTTTTAGGATGGATGCGCAGTAAAGTTTTGCACCTTATTGTCCTAAAAGAGCTTTCTCCCAGGCTGGAAAGCCCAGTGGGGCTCTCTGAGCTGCTCTGTGGCAAAACCGCAGTGAGAGGAGAAGGCAAAACAGAGGAAACAGGGAAGAGAAAAGAAAACAGACACAAGGCAAGAGGGACCAAAGGGTGGTTTTCCCCTTTTTGTTAAGAAGGATCTTAAACACCGAAAAACACAGCTGCAGTAACACCGTGTGCTCAGAGAGAGCTCTCAGGGAGGAAGAACCTCACGATTTCTCCCCCCATGGGGCATGCCAGCTTGCATCGCCTCCCCATGGCCACGGGATGAGGGTGCAAGATGATGGACCATCCACCAGCCTGCAGGGCCACATCCAACGTCGGGACGGGATTGTCCCTAACTGCAGGAGCCAAACCTCAACTGTGTGCAGCCAAATTTTGAACAAACCGGCAGCCCTGCAGGCTGCGGGCGCTGCGGGGCTGGGCAACGAGCCGCAGGATGCTTTGGGACGCCTTGCCCGTGGGGTCCCGGCCCCACAGCACGAGCAGGGAAACGCCACGTTCAGGGCTGGGGCTGGGCATGTCCCCCATCTGGCGCTCAGCACCTTCAGGTGCCCACAGTCAGGCCTTGTTTGGCTCCAAAGGGCAGAAATTGCGTTTTTTCTGCTCCGTCGGTTTTCCCAGCGGATTCACCGAATGGATTTCTCTGCCTTCCAGCCCGACAGAAGGACTTCCAGGAGGAAGGAAGTCTTGTTCCTAGGGAACAGGCACAGGAACAAAAGCCCTGCACAGAGCACAGTGCGTGACTGACGCCGGCCACGTCCCAGCTGCCCATCTGAAGAAGCGCTGCCCTCACCAGCCCATTTCGGTCACAAAATCTATCACATGCCTGACACTGGCTTTCTGTTTGAGACAGGAAAGTGTCTCAAGCTAACGTCATCCCCACGGAGATGTCTTCATCACCTTCATACACCAAATCTGTCCCCAAAATGGACGGACGCGTGGCATTGGTTATGACATGGATTAAAGCTGGTTGGCAGCAGCTGCTCCTTTACAGGAGATCTGAAAGAAGCAGAGGCGGCTCTCGGAGATGTGGATTCGGGGGACCTGCAAGCAAAATACAGCTGCAGCTCAGAGTCTGCAAGAGGAAATGTAGGGCAATAAATCTATGGAGTGAAAGCAGCTGGAGCATTGATCAAAAGTACAGAGAAAGCACCAGGGAGACAGGGAAATAACAGAAACGTTAATTCAGGATCCTACCTGCCAGCGCAATAAATATTAATGGAGTAAGTTGGAGAACGGGGAGGCTTCCTTGGAAAAGCAATAGCGAAAGCCCTGAGATTGATTTCCCATCGAACAAAAGTTGACAAAGTAAAGCAATTAAGGGCTGAGAAACAAACCCCACTTTTACAGGGCAATCTGCAGGGTAAATTGGTTTCCAAAGAACCAACACTCAAAGCTTTCAGGTTCACCCCAAGCCCTCTGATGCTGGCCTCAAGTAAAGCACCCGGCACCTCGGCAGGCTGTGCCGCCTGGCTAGGAGGGTCATTCCCGCCCCGAACCACCAGCTGGCCTCCAGCTTGTCACCGGCTGTGAAGCTTTGAGGCTTCTGCTCAGTTTGACAGCGGATGGTGAGTCCTGCATGGGACCCCCCATGTCACCCCGGCACCAACAGTGCTCTACCTGATGGTTCATCCAGCACCCCTTCTTCATCCAACACAGGCCAGAGCCAGAAGCTCATCAGAGCAGCTCTTAATTGCTCGAGCGATGGCTTGGATGTGCAAAGAAATCCAGCAAAATCCACACGGCTAATTGAATAATTAAGCACCGCCTGACAATGGAGGAACCCAAAGGGTTAAACCGCACTGTGTCCCAGCAAGAAGGCAATCTCTCTCCTTCACTCAGCACTGTTTTCTCCACCAGGCTTATAAAATCCACTTAAAATATTAATACTGAGAGTGTCAGAACTGTACGGGCTAGAGGGCAACAGGAAAAGACGAATCCCGATCACGGCCCCTGATGCCATAACCTCGGCAAGCAGGTTCCCGGGCTGCGGCACAGCGCCCTGCCGGCACGGCCAGGTTCCTGGCAGGTGCAGGTGCTGCGCACTCCTTGCGGCACGCTCTCCTGCCTGACGTGGTCAGCCCGAGGAAAGTTCTTGCCACCCTGCAGCCAGCGGGAGGGAAAAGGGACAAACCTGTCATTCCGTCCCAGTGTGTGGAGGAGCGCTGGCACTCTTCCAGCCAAGAGTTCCCTCCCCACCCCTGCCTTCTCTCGAGCACCAGGTTAACAGAAGCTGAGCCCACACGATCAAACCTCTGCCAAACCCACAGCCTCGCCCACGTTCCCCCCACGCTTCTACAAACTCGGCAGCGATGCGGTGTGCGGGTGGAGCGAGAGCCGGCCGAGCCCCGCGGCGCAGCTGTGCCGCGTGCACCAAATCCCGAGCGCATCCTTTGTGCCACGAGCTGGGAGTCCAAGCAGAGAACAGCAGCTTCTCCCTGCCCCGCTGCTGGGACGCAAACCCTCTGCTAACCTTGCAAATAACTCCTGCGTAGGTGAGAAGTGTGCATGAGAATGTGTTTCTCTGTTTACCGAAGGAACTGAGAAGCATCAGAGCAGGTTTTAAGAAGGCTCAAGCACCTGGGAGTCTCAGTGCTGTCAGCCTCTAAACTGTTAATTATTTCTGGCTGCATTTACAAACCCAGGCAGGGGACCGCTTAGCAAAGCAGATCCATTTGCCCTCTGTAGCAGTGTGCTGGGCACACAGAGGGGACCCACAACAGCCCCCTTGCTGCACTTGGCAGAACCAGAGCTTGCCAGGCACCGTGCCTTGATGCCCAGAGATGGAAAAAAGCTCCCAGAGCCCCAGCCCTGCAGAGCTGCTGCCTGCCCATGCTGCTGGTCCTGACCATGACATGGAGCTGGCACAAGGCAAGGGGACAAGATCAGCAGCCCCGAGCTGCACAGGCGACGATTGCCCTGTTAATAATTAGCACCCATTGCAGTGAAGTTTTATGGCAGGGAGGGAAGAGGAAGGTTTCCTCTCCATCCTGGAACGCGGGGGGCCGAGCAGCGCCCGCCGGGAAGATGCTCGCACCTGCGCCAGGTTCGCTCGGCAGCGTAATCCCGAACAGATGGCAGCCCTGGCCCCGCTGCCGCAGCAGGGCACTTCTGAAAGTAAATAGCAACAAATGTTTTGGTGCGTAATGCCTTGAAATCTTGATCTCGCACAGGGCTTTTTGTTTTTCCTCTCTCTGCCAGCAGTGGCAAATGGCTGAGGACAAACGCTGCCGAAAAGAAGGAGGAAAAAAAATCGCAATCAATTAAATGTTTTAGAAACAATTGTGTTCCAAAATCAACAAGAAGAATTCATGGAAATCAATCCTAATTCAAGAGGGTTGTACTGCTTTGTTCGTCTCTCCCTCTCCCTGCCTAAGCAACCGAAGCAATAAAAACGATAGCTCCGTCTCGGGCAAGGAAGCAATTGAAACTTCAAAAACATTCAGCAGTGGCTGATGAAGCTCGATGCGGTCTGCACAGCCTGAAAGCTGAATATTCTGCAAGAGAAGCAATGTACCGGGCGGGCGAGCTGGAGTTTCAGGTAACTGCCACCCCTTCAGCTCCCCACCCAGGGACAGCTGCCCTTCCACAGGGGAAAAGCAGGGTCCTTGGTGCCAGCAACAGCAATGCACAGGAGCAAGCTGCCCCGGCTGGAAAGGAAATCGCTGTGCCCTAACGCCGTGCATTCAGCAGATAAAAGCTTCCCAGATACAGCAAGGACGTGTTCCAGCAGCAGGGCTTCTGCTTCCTGGCGGCCACGGCACCCCGTGCCACATTGCAACAGGAGCTCACAGCTGAGATAGGAACTCACTGGGGGTTTCTTATCTGGGGGTCGCAGGCTCGTCCCAGTCTTGCACAGAAAGGACGCAGGTTGCAAGCTGCAGCCCCAGTGTTTTCCCTGTCTGCTCGCTAATGGGGTGCAGGAAACCAGAGCAGGAGCCAAATCTGGGAGTAACAGCGTGCAGCAAAATGAGGAAGGGTGGTTAGGGCCCAAGAAGAACACACAGGGCTGAAGGGAGTTTTTCACTCCTCCTTGGGACCAGCCCACTGCCCCCACTGCACCTGAAGGCAGCAGGGTGCTTACACCCAGCTGGAATTTCCTCTCCATACCTTTGTCCGAACAGCTTCCAACTTTGTAGATGAAGGTGAAATTCTACTGCACTTACCTTCAGTACTAAAAACCTCTCGTTGCCCTAACTTGTTCTTCACGTTAAGCAAAGCAAAGGAGAGAGGGCAGCAAGAAACATCGTTCTTGTGGATAAGCTAAGGGATCATCAGCCTTTTGCCAATGGATGTCTAGGGGAAAATCAAGCAGCTGTTAACACCTTACATTTATACAATGGTCTTCACCGCAGATACACACAAGGAACTATAGGACTGTGTAAGTCTCACGTCTCCCACTGCTAAAAGTGGAATAGGGCAGAGCTGTAATAATTCACAGCAACCGTCTCCAGCAGTGCAGGAGGTGAAGAAAAGAAGGGGACATCCAGTGGAAAATTCAAGGAGAGGGAGAGCCAGGGGCAGCCAGATTATTCACAGAGTAATCTCTGTGAACTACCGCTGCAAGGTGCCAGAGATCCCAGCCGGCATCAACAGACCCCGGACACAATTCTGTTGGGAGATCAGGGAATTCACACCGCACAGCTGAAAAACACATGTTCCGCCACGGAACACACACGTTCTGCCAAGCCGGGGACACTCTGGCCCAGGCAGCAGTCAGGTGTATCTTGAGGGAGCTGGGCGATCGCAGATGCCTGTGATCTCTGTGCCGTGATGCTGCACTTTTCCGCATCTCAATCATTCAGTGGCAGGAATTCTGCATATTTAATGACCTTTGATGGACGTTCTCTCCTGGATTTTTTTCCCACTGCTTTTTGAACCCGGATCAATTTTAGCATCCGGCCAATACTTTGGTATTAATGGCATGCGCTGATACTCCAGGCACGGGGCTTGCTTGAGGTACGATTTCACCCTTGCTTGAGGTGCCGTTTCCCCCAGCGTGACCTTCTCAGAACAACACTGCCTGCGCGTGTGCAGAACTTGTTCTCCCCCTCGCCTCCCCGCCAAAGCAAGTCCTTGGCTTGGAGCATGGGGAGGGATGCTCGTGAAGGTCAACTCCAGCCAAGGACAGCTGGTCTCCGTAGGCTCTCTCCAAAATCAGAGGTGAGAGATGATTCCCATTACTCATCCTCCACCGGAGGAGTGTCTCTTTCTGTACGCTGATTATAGCCTCTGTCAGCTAAAGCTAGCCTTCGTGAATCACACCAGCACTCACCATCAGGAAGCACTGCATGACACTGGAATAACACTTGGCAAAGCAGATGCTTATTTAAAATATTGCAACATGCAATTCTAACAGAAGAACAATGTGGTGGTTCCATACAAAACGTGCCAACTGGATTTTGCAGAGAAGAATGGTAGGAAATGCACTTAACCAACAGTGTGTTGGCACTTAGAGTTAGCTTCTGAGAGCCATGAAGTAAGTACACACTCATATTTTTAGGGACTGAATTAGCATTCCTCCATAAGATCCCTCATCAGGACTACTTGTGTGAGTGAGAGCTGCAAGGTTTCTGGATAGCATTTATATAAACACAGGAATGTTCCTGAAGTGCTGTAAATGGAGCTGCTTAAATTGTCTATCCAAATCTTGCATCTGATGACAGTAGCTGGGTGAAATGGCACTGGCAGGCAATCAGCTGCATGTCTGAGCTTCAGTGCTTAATGCAGAAGGGTAAACTTGGTTTCATCAGGACCATGCAGAAGGGTAAACTTGGTTTCATCAGGACCAAGCAATGACGAATTCTTCTACACAGAGGAATCAACACTGCATCTCTGACCAGTTTTCCTGGACAGTGGCAGACGTTTTTTTCCATTCCTACGAAATCATCATCCTTGACACAGAGGAAATACGGACGGCAAAGGGCTGGCGGGGCCCTTGCCCTCCTTAAGGCCCAAGCCAAGGTCAGCCAGCCTGTCTCACTCCGGCACTATCTCACCCCCCCGAAGGACAGCACTGCAAAGCTCCAGTTTCGCAGTTTTTCAAGGTTGCTCACGCACCTGCTGAACCATGGATGCCGTTACACGTTTCATACAGCAGAAGGCAGATAGAAGCGTCTTCCCCACTTTCAGTTCTGTGCCATTTAGGTTCTCACATCACCACCAAGGTACAGATATCCACGGTGCCATACAGGCAGAAATCAGACCAGGACAAAGGACAGAGAATAACGCATCTCTGGGTAAACCCGTCCCCAAGAACAGAAACACCCACAAGGGAAGCTGTACCGATCTCCTCTCCAGCGACAAGCAGCAAAAGTTAATTACTCAGCTTCTGATTTTTATTTTTATTTTTATTTTTTTTCAGGCCTACAAGCTTTTAGCTTGTGCCCCCGAACCAGGAGAAAACGGAAAACATTGACACTGAAGTCTCCTTAGAGCTGGGAGCTGAAAGTCACCGCAGAGGAGGCAGAGGAGTTCACACCTCATCAGCGGTTATTGACGAGTTCCTCCTCCCTTTGAGAAGCCATCACTTGGGGCTCTCTGCATGCTGACTTAAACAAGAAGTAGTAGAAAACTTTTTCTTCCCTTTTCCATGCATTAAACCCACCCCCTTCCCTTTCTTTCCTTGGTGCTGGTCTCATAGCTCTCCAGGGCACCAGCCAAATTCTGAGGTGCCTCCTCACTTGATTTGAAGGCGCAGAATGTATTTGTGGAGTCCAGAGTGAGTAAGAATGAAGCAAGGATATTTGCAACTTGACCTAGAATGTGTGCATTTCATTAATCCTCCCTCCACTAACCACTTAACCTTTATGGGCATTCTTATTGCCTCTCACTGTATTGATTCCAGTCCATTTCTTCAATTTAGTGAGATCATGCAGTATTTTAAACCTGCCTTCCACTGCATAACTAGGTTTAGCTGGGGGGTAATTGACATCAATTTAAAGAATGAAAAATTAGGCTGAATATCCGGGGAAAACTTCGTAATGGGGAGATGTGCTAGAATGCATTGCTGCCTGTCCTCGCCATCGCTGACAGCTCCATTAGCATGTGCATTAAACCCCTCCCGAAGAAACATAAGATTATAGGGTGTACAGAACGATCCCGAGGCAGGAGGGGGATGACGAGCCGCAAAGCGCTGCAGCCTGCCTCCTATGGTCACCTTCCCCTGAGCTTGCTCCGCTCCCTCTTCACACCACGCACCAGTTCCCTGCAGAACGAGCAGTTACGGGGACAGGCTGCAATGTGACGCTCCCTGCCACAGCGCCGCAGCTTCGCTTGTGGCGGTGGGAGTGCTGTGGGAGCCCAAGGCTCTCGATCCGTCTTCGCCGAGGCTCACGAGTTAGTTTCCCACTTGGTTTCACTGTCTCCTGGCAAGAACTCCTGCTGCATTTGGCGCAGGGCTGGTGATGCTCCCCGAGGGCAGGTCCAGGCTGTGAGACCTGGGGGGATGGATTCCTGAGCCCTGGGTCCAGGTGCGCTCCCCGGCTCCCACCGCCTCATACCGTGGTAAGCTGGTTTAACTGCGGGACTGGCCAGAAGAAAGGGTTCTCATCCCCAACTTTCACAGAGATTCTGTCACATTCAAGGAGAAAAAGCCTGTTTTTATCTGAAGTTTTTATTGCTAACAACCACTTTTTATTAGAAGACAACTTTTGTCAGCTCCTGAAAAATGGAAACATCATTTTCACCAACAAAACCCAATACATATATCTCAAAACCCAAGTAGGCTGGTACATATTTTGATTGTTGGGTGGGGGAGGTAGGCTTGTTTCTTTCCAGGTTCTCGAAATTCATCTGCCATGAAAAAAGCAGATTTGTCAAAAAAAAATTAATTTTCCCACTACAAAAGTTTTGAAGGAAACATTTCCATCAGCTCTGCTCAATTAGCAGCTGCATAAAAACTACTCAAAAACTGCTTGATTTCATAGCTGCTCCCCTGAATCCTTCTGAGAGCATCAGAGCAAGGTGAAGGAAGACCTGACCACTTCCAATTTTCCCTTAAGAATGAAATCAGCAGATACTCGTGGCAAGACCAGGAGTGTACATGGGACAAAACACCGAGCACACACCCTGCACTGGTCAAGCAGAAGAGAAATCATTTTCTCCATGGCAGGAGGTGCAAACTACACATTTGCCTGGTAACGAGTAGCCAGAGGCAGATACAAAAGACTAATTCTCTTGGTAAAATCCTTGGAGAGCATCCCAACGCGACTCCAAGGCTGGCAAGCTGCTGGAGAAGATGGGAAGCAAATGCAGCCGGCTCATGAGGACACCGCCTCTGGAATTCTTGACGGTGCTTTTCCTATACTGCACTTTTCATAATGCCCTCTGGCTGGTACCATTGAAATGAAGCCTATCGATTGAAATTCTGATCCCATTGATTTTACACAAGAGATTTGCTCGAGTATGAAAGAGCAGGAACTGCTCTGCAACCACTCCCACCTCCACTTGTTTCCTGCTGACAGGCGGCAGGCTTGCTTGTCCACGCAGGTACCACCTCGGTCCCCTGGGCTTCCAGAAATAAATTACCCCAAATTCAGATACTCAGTACCTACTAGCTCACAAATGTGTGGTAAATATTACCAGTCCCTGAATACACTAATATTATTTATGAGTTCCCCTTTGCTTTCTTTTGTCATCTTGTTAACCACACGCCACGTTTTTCCCATGTGTAGTTTGCCTGGAAGGAAAGGAAGGGAGCCATGCTTAGAGCACTGAGGGTGCTTCTAGAACCCGTGTTTCCACTCCTAACGGACGGGCACGTGAATACGGAAAGCACAGAACGCAGGAAAGCGGCCGTCACTGAGCCCACAGGAGGCTCAGTGCAGTGCGAGCACCTGCCCCAAGAAACGGCAGCCCCTGCCCTCGCTGAGCCCCGTGGGGCCACCCTGCTCCCACGCGGCCCCAGCGTTGCGTTACGGACGGCTCGCACCGGGCAGTAGCAAGCCTCCAGCCTCACGTTCCTGCCCTGCAGGGAGGTGGAGCGGGGCTGGCAGGCAGCACCAGCTGCCTTCCCCTCCGCTCAGCCCCCGGCCGCGTTGCTCGTGGGACTGGGGCTGCCCGCTCCCGACGGCTGCCCACAGACCGTGCCTTCGTTCATCTCTGCCGGGTGCACGCTAGCTCGCTGCACCCAGCGCTTCCTTCTTTTCTCCCGAAATCTTTTGATAGTCAGGCTGTCTCATACCAGCCAAGGCTACGGATTACAGCTGAATGTATCGTGACTTGCCTGGCCCAGCAGGAAAGCATTTCAAGCAAAGCCCTATTCGTTTTACTTTCCCCATTTCCACCTCTTTCTTCTCTACCTCCAGCTTTACAAAATGGCAAAAACTGCCAGGAAAATCGCAAGGTTTTACGTCGTTGGAATCCCTGAATTATTGTTAGATGCCACAGAGCGGCTGTGGCAAGAAGGCAGGCCGTCTGGCGACGGGGAATCTTTGACTGCGCTGCAAAACAAACAAAAACCGGCCTGTTAATTGCACTGATGGAAAACACGATCCAAAATGGTGGTGAAGCTCGGTGCCTCACACCCTCCGCGTAAACGATGCCCGCGACAAGCGCTGATGGGCACGACCGAGCGGCTGGGGGCAACGGGCAACGAGCCGCAGGGGCGGCAGCGGCCCGGGGTAGGCGACCGGG
>VXAV01011943.1:82093-176768 GCA_013399715.1 Alectura lathami
GTTGCCCCGCAGCCCGCGGGCGTGGGCTCGCCGTGTGGGCCTGCAGGCCAGCTCAGTGGCATGGGTGTACAGGGAATACCCGGGTATTCCTGTCCCGACCCTGCGGCCGCTGTGCCCAGCCCTCGGGGGTTCTCAGGGGACTAAACCGCTGTCCCCGCCCAAGGCGACGCTCTTCCCACCGAGCTGCGGGGGTCTGGCCGAGAGGAGCCTCGCCTTCAGCACCGTTGCAACAGCTTTTCCCACTGATTCTGGTGTGCCCTATTTCTGCAAAGGCTCTGAGCCCCCTGTGAAAGGGGCTTTTCCACCCCACAGCTTGATTTGGGGCTGGGAGGATGGGTTTGGTGTGCACTTGTCTGTATGCGAAAGGTGGATCGGGAGAGGAGCTGCTGCAGATGAACACCAATAAATTATTTAATCTCTAGGAATCACTTCTGCAGAAGCGTGCTGGCATGGTGGGCGATGGTTTTGGTGGAAGGGAGAGGCTGCGGCTGCCACAATAGCAGTACACCAGTGCATACGCTCAGAGTCCACGGGCGAGAGGGCAGGCTGTGCCCGTGGTGGCTTACACAATTGGTGCACAGGGGTTCCTGTTTCCCAGCAAGCAGAGCTCTTGTTGTTTAAAGCAAATTGGATCAAGGTAATAACCGGTTTGCTGGACCAGATTAGTGTATTGAGGGCTGAAAAATACCCTGTTGCACAGATGTATTTTCAACGAAACGGCCCTAAAGTAACGTACGGTGGCTTGCAGTTCTGCACCTGACTTGAAAATGCAGAGCTGCTGCTATGGTGGAAGCTGGCGGTGCTGGGCGCTGGCGTGCCAACTCCAGGGAGGCGTGAGGGGCTGGGTGGGGACGGCGGTGTTGCTAGGAGCGCGGCAGCAGGCATCTGGAGGGAGCCACGCAGCCGCCAGCAGTGGCGTGCAGGGTGCGACGGGGAAATGAACGTTTCTGAAAATTAATTTAAATACAAAGCAGGCATTAGCATTTCACCTGGTCAAGCTCCATTACATGGGCTTGCTGAGAACCTAATGAATTCTTAATAAAGATTAAATTGCACGTTCATTAGATTTTGATGAAAGAGACTGCTATTTTATTTTTTTAATGCTGTGTATTGGTGAGCTTCTAGATAATAAATCTCATGCTCATGAATGGCTAAAGCCGTTTCACACTTGGCTCTCGCCTTGCAAAGAAGCACAAGAATGTGCAGACAGATGAGAAAATGCTAAGACAAAGGAGCGGAGAGCAGACGTTGTTAACAGAGGGCTAAGAAGAGGTTACATGCTGTCTAGTTAATCTTTGAAATTTTAGGTAGTGGACAAGATCTGACAGGTGGAAACTGCCGTAATTTGAGAGTATAGCAAGGAGGGATATTGGGATTTATCAGATTAGTTACCAATGTTTTCCTGAAATGCTTGGAGGTACCTTTCAGCGGGTGAGAGGGGCATTACCCAGCAAAGAAAGACAGAGGTGCTGGTGGATGGCGGGCAGGTAGGGCGGGAGGTTAGCCTGCATCTCGGGCAGTGGCATCCCAGGTAGCAGTGGCACTTTCCTCAGCACCCAGGGTGACTTTTGTCGCCCTCAGCCCCTGCGCTTTGACTACGCCCATCTTGACTGATGATGTCAGCTCGTGATTCTTTCACACCCTCACCCATGCCTCAAGAAGCAGGATTATGCCCGCGCTGCTCGGGGAGCGCTCCTGAGAGGTGCACGCGTGCCGTGTGAGTCCGTGTGCTCAGCATCAGGCAGTGATCAGGCTGTTTTCTGCAGCTGAAACTAAAAAACAGCGTTCACCAGGCAAATCTGGGGCTCCTTTGAAGATCCAAGCCAGAGGGTGAGAGTTATTCCAGAGAAATTCATCTTCCTCTTCCACCACCAGTCTCTGCAAGTTCACTTTGATGTAGAACTGCAAAGAAAGTCAACATTTTTAAAAATCTTGTATCTTGAAAAAAACAATGAGGACATGCAGGATATGGAAGATACGATTTTCTTTTCTGGACAATCTGGATTGTAGCATTGAGGCAAGACTTGTTATTTGTGCGGGGGACTTTCGTGGGGACTTACAGCTCTAGCGAACGTGCGTGTTCATCAAACAGCCCCAGCCTAAGAGGACACCAAGCATATCTCAGCCTGTTAGTACTCAGCAGAGTACTTAGATGCATGCAGCATTCCAGTGGTGAGCAGGGAGGGACTACTGAAGCAGGGGCAGGGTCCCACCAGCATGAAGCTTCTAGGCAGTTCAGTGTTTACCTGCTAATAGACTGCCGCTGAGTTAGCTGGCATGGCTTCAGAACTGCGGTCCTGCCCCTTTCCCAGCGGATGGTGAGCCAGGGCAGTACTCCACCTTCCCAGAGGAGAGGTTAGTGGTGGCTGCAGCATTCAGGAGAACGCAGGGCTTCACCTGCCTCCAGCAAAAATCCTGGGGTTTGGGGGTATTTTTTTTTGGCTTTTGCCTCCTCAGGAGCAGCAGCTTCTGTCCCCAACGGAGCTGGGGGCTGTGTGGAAGCTGAGAGCCAGCTCTCTCTGCCTTTCCCTGGATGCTGGAGCTTCCAGCCCCCGTGTCCACCCAAACACCCACATCTCATTTCCCCAGCAGTGCTCATTGAAAGGCTTCTCTGCAGTTCCATTTTTTGGGAAATGTGTGTAAGTTATGACAAGGATGGGAATAAGTAATCAGGAGAAAAATAGATGAGTGTACAATGCTTCTCTTTAACTATCTACTGTCTTCCCAACAGCCACCAGTCCCAACAGCCTGCTGATAAAATTGTTTTGACCTTTCTTGAAGAGCCCCTCAAAACAGCTCCAGGCTCTACGTGCTCCCCATGTAAATGAATTACTGATAATCTAATGAACTTGTTCAGTGTGAGAAACAGTCCCCACCCACTGGTTTACAGCCCGTCTCAGTCTCAGCGATTTGGTGCTAAATGCCATCAAAACCAAACGATGCATTGTGAACATTGCGAACGCCCACCTGAGGCCTCGCTCTTTGCTGCTCAGCCCCCAGCAATTTCGCGCTCACGGCCCCTTCCCAGATGCTTTCTCACATCCCTGGGTGCTGCGGGTGCTGCTTCCCATACCCTGCCTGGCACAGTGCCCTCTGACCTGGGCAGAAGTAAGGGCTGGGGACGGAGGAGAGTGAGGCTGTTCAGTTTTGCTTGCAGGTGCAAAGGATAAATCATGTTTTCAGCGCTTTTTTCCTTCCTTTTTGATTCTTGTGCTTATAACCCAAAACACTAGCAATCACTGTTCATTTCTTTGTAGCTAAGGCTCTTGTTATTAGATTGAGAGAGATTTCAGAGAAAAGCAGTAACTGTATTAGCAGGCAAGACGGAATACATTTTGGGTTTGTTTTTTTTTTTCCTTGACAGTTCTTAATTTGTTTCTTGTATAAGGAACTCATAACAGTAAAAATATCTTTCAGTGACAACAGTGAACTGCATAGCTTCTCCTCTTTCAACCTAGTTTCTAAATCTTAAAAGAAATTTGCCTGTCATATTCTGACATGACACATCTAGTCCTGTTGGAAGTGTTTTAGCAATCTAACGAGATGAAAGTGGTTCTTTTAATGAGCTCTGAAGAAAGAGACAAATCCGCACGAATGTAACCGGGGATGTTTTATTTTATGTTTGGCTTGGTGAACCCAGAAGTTGTAGGAAGCGTTAGACTGAGTCATGGTGATTGGAAGAAGGTTGTAGTTTGCCCCTTCAGTCAGTCCTTTTCCATCTGTCTGGGATGCAGCTTCACATCTGATGGGAGTTCTCCAGTATGCTTCCCTGGGGAAGATCATGAAGGTGGGGGAGGAGAGGAGTGGAAAAGACACAAAGCGATGGAGGCAGACGCGCTTCGTTGGCTATTCCACTTGACCTGGTCAAGAGAAAGAGTGAAGGAAAGATTCGCATTGGTCAAGGCAAGAGCAGGTTGTGGTCACCAGGAGAGTGAGAGCCAGGTGGCGAGTAAAGTCGTACAGAGCCATCAGGAGTTGCCCGTTGAGAGCTGCTTCCCTTCGGCCACTTTGCAGTCACAGCCTACCCCCGTGGGCATGGAGCTCCCCCAGTTTCTCCCCGGTTTGCAAGACAAAAAGTCCTGACTGACTGCAGAAGGTGGTGGATCTGCAGCCAGAAAGCCTGATGCAAGGGCAGGGTCCAAGAGCTGGATTGTGCACACTTGTGGCTTCATTCGCCTCCTGCTCGAGCTGCAAGGAAGGCAAAAAGCTTTTCTTAGGAGCCAGCAGCGGTTCCCAGTGTACAGCTGGAGAAGGACTGACCTGTCCCCTGTGCCGTGAGGCTGTGGGGTCCATGGTGAAACTGGGTGCAGCTGAGTGCAGAAGGCAGGGTTTGGTCCTCTGTTCATTAAGAGAGGGTGAAGGAGGAGAAGCTCAGGCAGGAGAGAATTAGCAAAACGTTCTGCTAGCTGCCCAGATTTGGGTGGCCGAGGTACTCCAGAGTGTTATCACTCTTCCTGGCGCAGTAGCACGTCTCGTAGGGTCTGAGGATTTCTGCAGAGCCTAAAATTGCTTCTGTGGGACCTGGACATACAGTGGCTGGGTGCGGTCGGTTTCAGGGATTCTTTGCATTTACCTTTGCTTTGTTTTTGAAAGAAAACTTCCCACTCTCCTGACTTCAGAGAGGAGTAAAAGAATAAATGTCCTTAGTCTAGCCTATAGACTCAAGAATTGGGAGCACAATGCAAAACAGTCCAAAAGAAGACAAGGAAACCCAACACATCTCAATTGCTTGGTTATCTTTGACCTCACTGGGCTTTGGACCAAATTCTTTCTCAACCGAAGATGATGTCTGTCCAATGTAGAATTTTTAGGAGATCTGATGAATTTCAAGTGTATGCACTTGGTGGGATACTGGAGATGGCTCAGCTTCATCCACAAGGACGAAAACAGGAAACAAAAAGGTCTGGAAATCACTTTTTAAAAAATATCGGCACATTAAAATCCAAGGTCCTTTTTTTACCTCAAAAATTATTTGATTTCACCTGTAGTGGGAAATACTAATGATTTTTCCCATGATTTTCCTAATGCTAGAGAAATGCTCTGCCTGATGTAAGAATCCCCCTAAACTGTTAATTGAATCATTCTCGTTTTGTTTTCAAGGCCATTCATGCAAATGACAGATGTAGGGAGGCTGGATGGTTACAGTCCTGATTATAAGATGCTGTTAGGATTCTGCCTAAAATCAGAAAATGCAAGAGGCTAAAAAATGCTGCTGGATGACACGAAGCAAAGAAACGGATGCTTTTCTAGAGCCGAGAAGAAGGGAGAAAAAAGCTCTTTAATCCACAGCTCAATCATTGTCTGCTTATAGTGATAACATAATAAAACTTTTGATGGAGGCATCTCTTGGCTTGCCAATAAAAATGCTTATCTTCCCCAGCTTTCAAGTTAATTGAGAAAGAACTTTCAGAAAGGAGCACAGGGAATTGTGTAGTAAGCTGACATCACATCTGTTTTCAAATCGCTAATCAATAGCAGTTTCGACATTGCAGAGGAAGAGCTGAGACTGCTTTGGTTTGCTTTCTTCCTGGACATGTCCCGCCCTGCTTGGTCCCCAAAAATTGTATCAGCGCATCAGCAGAGCCTTCACCTGAGTGTAACGTCTGTGAGCTTAAAGAGCTGGGGAACGCCAGCTAGAGAGAGAAGAAATGGGGGACAGTGGGTCCTGTCCAAACCTGAGAGGTGGGAGCATGGCTGTTAGTGACGCCCCTCACCGCTACGGGGCCGTTCTGGGGGTTTTGTGTCCTCAGGAGCCAAAGAGTGTTTTATCCTACATCCTGCTTGACGTGGGATAAGTTCTGTTATCTTCCAGCAGATATTTGGCTTGGTGACCATTGCAGGAGCTGCCTTTGGAGAAGGCTTGGGTGAGAGCCATCCCATAACGGTCTGGAACGAGGCTTGGAGGATTTCTGCATTACCTGTGAATTGTTACTGAGGGGACAAGATAAGAACGGGACAGTACTGCAGAAAATACCGCTCTGCCTTCACAGCACCAGGCTGCAGCGCTCGGGAAGGGCTGAGCACACAAAATGGATGTTAGGCACAATCATCTCGAGAGCAAATGAGAGGTTTTGCTGCTGGATCTCTGGAGCTGTGGCGTGCAGCGGCAGCGTGCTGCTTGCTCCCTGCCAGCACCGCGCTCCTGGCTGGAAGTTAGTGGCAAGGTTTTCAGGTCGCTTCGGGGGCACCGTGAGGTGCATCTGCTGGAGCCAAGCCCGCGTGGGTGCATCCCCCTGAAGCCTATGTGAATTTATCCGCCTCCCTCTGCACCTCAGCGCATGGGGGCTCTGCTTAGCTCTGCCCGTAGGAGGGACGCACCATCCGTGCGTTGAGTTTGGAGTGTAACAAAATCCGTGTGGCCTCTGAAGCAGCGTGGAATGGAGGCTTTGATTCTGCATATTTTAGGAAACTGGTCTTATTTATTCAGAACTCCAGTGCACATTGCTGGGATGAAAGGAAATCACCAGGATGAGCACGCACCTCGGAACGCCGTTGTCACCAGTCACCCCTCGGTGATTAATTACTTAGCCAAATTGGACAAGTTTTTCCACATGAATGAGGAGATATTTACTTAATAAAGCAGAAAAACTCCTAGTGGCATGATCTTATTTTCCTCAATTTAGCTGTAGGAGAAATTTATGTTCTCCTGATTCCCAGCTCGGCAAAAACCCCAAAGTGCCGTATTGACGTGTTACCTTCACATCCCTCTGCATGTGCTGGGGTGGTGAGGTGCAACCAAATGCAAGCTGGAGAGTTGGCGATGCCTTCTGGTGGCATCGGGGTCACGTTGGAAAAGAGGCAGGGACCTCACAGCCCCCGAAACCCCGGTCCTGCAGCATGTGGGTGCTTGGTAGGAGATCCCAGTTCTACTGGGATTGGCTGGGTCTCCACCGGCGGTGAGGTGAGTGGCACAGGAGGGGTTAAAGCTGGTGCTGGCACCAGGGGATCCAGAGGGAAGAAAGACTGACAGGGAGGCCATACATGGTAAGGAATTAGAAATTAGTAATTTTCACACAGTACGGTAAATAACTGAGAATCTGGGGTTAACTTATCTCCTTCTTGTATCTGCATTTTCTGTTTTCAGATCTTTTCAAGAAACAAGTTTATTTCTCATTCATTCGTGCATAAACAACAAATTGTAAAGTCTTTTCTACATGACAGGGCATGAAAATTGATTATTATACTGGTACTTTTAGTTCTGATCAGAGAGATCACGTTGTTCTGGTTTTTCCCATCTGTGGTCAAACAAATAGGCGAGCCCTCAGATAGTCAGGATTAAATTTACGTTCAGTTTTTTTAGTTGTTGTTGCTGTTGCTCTTTTTTAAGTGCTCCTACAGAAGACTTTGAAATAGGTTTTTGGAGTTGAACTGTAAAATGTAGAGAAAGCCCCTTACAGAACGCCCATGACAATGGTATAAGCCCAGCCGAAATGGTGCGCTGAAATTCGGGAGCAACCTGGGGCGGATGCACAGAAACAGCTGCTCATTGCTGCTGACAGTGGGCACGGGGCTGGTGGTGCTGCCAAATGAGAGCTGCTCCGAACGGGGGTGTCGCTAAGTCCCCGTGTCAGGAGTAGCTCATGTTTCATTCACGCCACGGTCCCAAACCCCAGAACAACTGAGTTTTCTGATAATGTGCACATCAGCATCAATGGGTTATTGCACACAGGCAGATGTGCGTGCGCCTAAGTTCTGTTGGATCAGAGCTTGGCCTTGTCTCTGCTTGTGCTGGTTGCCATCCAGTTTTGGTGTCATCTTGGGTATGCAACCTTTGTCCAAATATTCATTCTGTGTTTCTTACACCTCTTGGAAAACAGAGCAAGAAAATTTTGTCATGGCCTTTGCCATGCATCCTTCATTTCCCTTTTGACTCTCAGATTTATTTCTGTTGCAGCTATTTGCAGTGTTATTTGTATCAAGAGAAGAAGAGATACTGCCTGGTTTTAGGGGACTTTCAGAGCTCAGCAAGTCAAGCACCTGAGCAACATGTTCAAACTGAGGCAGTAGCTCTGGGCAGCCACCTCTAGCCTAAGCTTGACAAGGAAACCCAAATTAATCTCCTTGTTCAAGATTCCTAACTTCTACTTTAGCTAAATAACTATGTCTCTGTTTGGAAACTAGCTGCAGGACGGTCTCATGCAGTGGTACTAGAGTTTTTCTTCAGAATACACAAAAACACAGGCTCAGCTGGGAATAATTCTTTTCTGGTTTTGATTGGCACCGCTTTGGCTTCTTTCTTTGCTTCTAGGTGTTGTTTTCTTGGATTCTGAAATCCTGAGCTGGTGCTTGATTGACACCTCCTTTTGCTAGTGACAGGGGTTTAGGCCACTCCTGCCTGTCCCTGCTTGCCCCTAACCCAGGGCTGTTTCTCAGCCATGGTAGCGTGGCGGTGGACGTGGTGGCGCAGCGGACCAGGCTCTGGCACTGATCTGGGTTAACGGAGCTCAGAAAACCAGAAGGCAGCAGAATAACTTGTCCATCACGTGCTCTCACGTAAGGCTGAGATGTGAGATCGTGCTGAAAGATTCAGTCACTCCTGGCTGCTTCTCCGTCTGGGGCTTGATTATTTGAAGGTAAATCAGTCACTTTCAAAGACTTTGAGAAGTGGTTTTGAGAAGTCCTTCTGTACCTTTAGGCATTTAAGTAATGTGGTTTTGTGTTTTTTTTTCCAAACCAGCCTTACTCTCCTATTAGTTCCTGTAAAAGCCATGCGAATCTTCCACTGGCCTGCAATTTCAGTGTTTTTTTAAACAAACTTCCTGTGACCCTCAGTGCAGTGAAAAGGAAAGCGCAGCCGTTTGTTGCTGCATCGGCTCAGTTGAACCATCTTTTACGCTTGTGGAGGTCAAATCCATTTTATCTGGTTATGCTTTTTCAATCACATTTACATTTTTAATGCAAAGTTCAGGTTTGCTTCACACTAGGATGATCTCTCTGGTTTTGTAACAAGCCTTAGCTGTTCTGGGCTTTGGAGACTTCTCTCTTCTATTTCCCCTCAGCCTTAGGCAGAGTCTTCGTAATTTATAAGGTAGCTTTCCTCCCCTGGACTGCCAAAATGCTGCAGAATCCTGATTATACAAGTGGTGAGCAACATCTTCAACTTTCATGTTACCAGGAGCAGATTTAAAGCCTGCGTTAGAAGCCTGGTGCTGCTGGGGTTGGTCTGCTGGTGGTCTGCACAGGTCTGAGCTGTGCTGCAGCCCCTCGAAGAGGAGAGCACCGCGTACGCGACTGCCATCCCCGCCTGCCAGCGAGCTGTCCCCGTGCTCCTCTTGCTCCGCAGGGACTCACCAGCTCACAGCTTCAGTGAGACAGCTTTTGTGCTCTTTGCATAGGTGAACCAGGGTAGAAAGTCCTTCGTGTGAAAGGTCTTTGTCACGTTTGTAGCCTCACAGAAGCTTCAGAGGGAGTCTGCCACATCTCCGTGAGGTCAGCTTTCCTCTGTAGGCCCTGTGTTTCCTCTGCCTCAGAAGAGGCTTTCACACAATCAGCCTTTTTCCCAAGAAGGAGATGCTATGTGTTAAGTCACTTAGCAAATAACAAACACCACACCAGGCAATCTGGTGTTTTCTGAAGCCCCAGCTGCTTTTGAATTTGAATGAACCACCTCTCCCACTGCCTTTTGCACCAGTGACCTCCAGGCTCCAGCTAAATTCCTTCATTTTTCCCTGGGGAAACAGAAATTAAGGCCCTAAGTATTTAGTTTGTTGACTTGTAACGTCACTCATAATCGAGCAGAAGAGAAGCAACCAGCTGGCAGAGGTTTGGCACTGCCAAACCTGTTCTGACAGGAGGCAGGAAGAGGCAGAGCCTGGTCTCTAAAAGCAGGAGTCAAAAGAGGAATCACGACCAAGTTCGGGCTCTGGATAACAAAACGAGGTTGTTGCCTACGCAGTCATCCGGAAGACTGACAGCATCTTGGTACAACAGTGCACAGACTGGACACTGACACCTCCCTGTGAACCTTGCTCAGAGCAAGTGCCAAGAATAAGTGGATCAGACCTGTCAGGGCTGGTAAAACGGCAAAGGCTGGCAGGAGAGATGGTGACCCCCCGTTCACAGTGTTAAGTGTGCCTGGTAGGATTTGACAGTAAGAGAATGCCAACAAGGTAGATCCTAGAAAGCCCCCTTTTCTCAGTAAGTCTTGGAGTCTAATTTCCTAAATGAAAGGACCCAAAACTCTGCAAGCAAAAAGACAAAATGATACCATATGCCTTTCCTTTCTTAAAATACATCCTTCCATAACCAGCACCAAAGCACAGAGTAAGGAGAGAGAAGCTGTTCCAGTTCAGCTTCAGTTGCAAGCAAGCCTTCTCTAATCTGATTTATTCTCCCTTAGAAGACGTCCTTAATGGAAGTTGTTGTGAGTAGCGGTCTGAATGGCAGCGAAGAGGCCTTGGACCAAGGCCCAGGGCTGATGCAGTATATACCCAACAGCAGTGTATGTAGAAATAAATGCAAACGTACACAGAAACAAAATCAGATCTTGTATCCGATAGCAAAGTCACACTTAATTTTTAATGGCTGAAGGGCTGTAGTCCTTCACTTAGTAGCAAAACATGCCCTCTGCGTTGCTCAGGTTATGTCCGGTTGATGGAGCATCGCTGTCAAAGACAGTGTCAAGTTTTCAGTGATGGATCGAGTGCCATATATAGGAGCAAGGAAGGCGAATATTCAGATGAGAATCTTTGTTTCCTCTGCATGCTCTGTGGATAAAGAGCCAGGAATTCCAGGTTCAGGAACTGGTTGATGGCAGTTGACCTTGTGGACAAAATGGCAAACAGCTTCAGAACAACGCATTACAGGCGGAAATTGTACAGGGTAGTGATGGAGTGGGTCATCAGAAGGTCGTTCTGTCCAGCTCTGTCCCAATGTGGAGCCCTTCTTGATCATGTATTCCTCGGCGTTTCATGTGGTTTCCTTGTAAATCGACTGGACACCAAGATTTTCACAGTAGTGCACTTGTCCCAGCTGCAGCGTTTAGCATCTAATAGATTTCACATTGAATCACTTTCTCCAATAGCTGGAAGTTTTCCTCTGACATTTCCTCTTGCTTCTTATAATGACTTCCCAGCACAGAAAAGCTTGTATGCTGTAAGTTAGTTTGTTGACATCAGCTGTTGGAGTGGGAATACAAAGTATTCCGTCCCATGCTGAAGGGAAGAGGTTGGGGATGGTCCTACCAGCTGAAGGTGGAAGGTTTCAGCTCCCTGGTAGCAAATTTGTGATAGGCTGTGTCAAAGCTGAAAGGAGGTTTATGGTGATGGAAAGGAATCATAAGGACGCACCACAAACGCACCACAAACCAACACAGCCTGTTCCCATACGACGGAGTCCCAGCGGAGGCCTGTCTTCCAGAGCATTCGATTGAAGCTTAAACCCCAGACAAGCTGCCTGAGTCCATGGTATAGAAATTAACTTCATCCCAGAGCTACTTCTTGCAGCTGAGCAAGTATCTCTGAGAACAGGCAACACCAGCAGCAGGAGGAAGGCTATCTTTGCACCTGTTGCCAAGTGATTATTTTTAAACAGCAATGGAACCATTAATGCTGCTTCAGAGTCCTGGCTGGCCAGGCTAACCCAGCAAAAAAGAGACTGCAAATATGGCTTTTTGTCCTGTCGACAAATGCATGGCTCTGCAGTCCTCTGAGTCTTGCCACATGTTTCAGAGAGAGCTGTACAGTTAATAAAGCGACTGGTCTTTCTGAAAAGCAGGCTTCAAGCTTCACAGAACAAGCGCTGGTGTGATTTGGCCTCTTGGTGGTTTTCTAAAAGTAGAAGATGCCCAAGAACTCTCAGTATCTGCAGCTGGTGCTTGCCAGAAACGCTTGCCTGATCTGTATGGATGAGTGGAGAGCAGGGGAGGGGAGGGGGAAAAGGCCTCGGAGGGGAAACAGCTGAGGAGATACAAATGAAAATTCAATTAAACAGAAGACAAGGAAGATTCAAACCAGCACTGACGCTCTGCTCAAGGCTGCTGATGGGCCTTGATTTCAGCACTAAATGTAACAAATGAGGAAGGGAACAGTGAAGAAAATAAATGACCACCCTAGAAGGAGCTAAATTACATGACCAGGAAGAGAAAAGCATTCAAATGAGACGCTTCTTTTTATGATATGCCTAGGGCTTGTAACAAATTCGGCCAGAACGATAGATCTTGTGTTTGTAACCATTCCAAAACTTGTCTGGTGTAGGAGCATTTCTTTGCTAAAGATCTGAGTTTATTTGCCAACTGGAAGGTTTGAAATGGATGGTGAACACGGTCCCCTGCTGCTTTCCACCCTACGTAGCCATCAAAATGATGTTCAGTGGGTACATTAAAATCAGAATGGTGGCAGTGTGTGCTCACTTCACCTTCTGCCCTCGGTTACACTGCTGTGGGGTACAGAAAATGGTCTGCCTTGGTTGTCCTGGTTGCTACTGCTGTGATGTTTTGTGGGAGAAGTGAGCAAATGCTGGGTGAAACAAGCTGCTGTAGCTTAGAAGAAGTTAGGTGGTTTTCTCTCTGCTAAGATAAGCTGTTACTCCTCTGGGAAGTGGTAGGGAGGCGTGGTTTTCCCTCTGCAGAAAGGGATGGGGAACAGGAGCGAAAGGTGCTGCTGGGCTGGGCTGTGCTGAGACGTAGGGATTCCTGAGACCACTTGCAAGTGGATGCCAGTTTTCTTGGGAAGGAGAAGCTCTCTGACACTATCTGTTCGATTCCTCGTTCCTGATTATTTCAGCTGATACCATCTATATGCTAAGTCAATCACAAGGAAAGGCATTTGAAGCATCCAGGCCGAAGTCATTACATTATCACATTCGGGCCATGCTTTAAGTTAAAGAGATTTGGCTTGTTCTCTGCGCTGCTTGGCCCTTTCCCAAATGTTCTGCCATTACAATGGTGGATTATCTGCGCTGGAGGTTTTCTTCGTCAAATCTCCCTTGGCACAGCCAGGGTGGCCTGCGATGGCCGGAGTAGCTTGGCTGTGTGCTTGTGCCTTTGTCACCCGGCAGGGTAGAGCCTGACACCCCCTGACACTGCCCGGGCTGCGAGGGGATGTTATTGTGTCAGTGTGTGGAACACATTGTTTCCCAAAAGGGAGGAGAATCAGCCCTTTATTGAGCAGGAGTCACTGAGCTGGGGTTTGTTGATAGAGCTGGCTTTTCAGCAGGAGCCTTTGTTGGGCTTATCTTTTCCTTTAGTCTGCATCTTTATTGGGGCTGAGGGGGGTCCCCGTCCTTCCCAACCCCTCTGCCTTTTCTGGCGTGAAACAGAGGGACTCCTAGTTTTCAAGCCTTGGGATCCCCGTAAGGCGCCTTCACTGAGATATGTAACATACTCGCATATATACGCTTAGCTTGGTGGGCTTCTGCCCTTGGTTTGCAGACCACAAGCGGTCCTTGCTGCTCTGGTGCACAGTGCAGGCCGGTTGCAGGGTTGCACTACACCCACGCACAGAGGGCTGCTGCTTGGTGGCTTGCACCAAAGCTGCAGCAATGCAGGTGTGCAAACCAGGAGGTCATCCTCACTTGACCATTTTACAGGGACTTGATGGCGCTGAGGAAGTTGTAAGGATGCAGCTACAGGAATAGGTCTCGCTGACAGTTCTGGAAATACAACCCCAGGATGAATCAGGAGGCACAGGCCTCAGCCTCTGCTCTGGATCAATGGCTTACAGGGCAGTTCCTCCAAGATACAAATCCGACAGGAAAGACTGCTGCCCAAGACTAAATACAGGTTGCTCTCTGCTTTGTGTGGGTGCTCAGGTGAGGATTCAGGGGGCCAGGTGACTCGCATCTCCAAGTGCTCCGAGCTCCTTGGCTAGGGAGTTCTGCTCTAAATATATTTTTGCATGGAGGGGAGAAGACGTAAGTGCGCAGATTGCTTTTACTCATCTTTCTTATCCTGGAAACATGTCAGCAGTAAAGCAGAAGAGGCAGAGTACTATGTCATATGGCCATAAGGAATAGCAGTTACATGCTGGTTGCTGACCAGGATGGAAGTGCGACTTCAAACCCCGAATGAGAGAGTTTATGATCTGTGGATTTGCGTTAAGAGAACTGATTTGATGCTTGAAGTCTCTGGGAACCTATTAGATAAATAAGCCGTTCTACAGATACCCAAAACAATTTCATCTGGTGTTGGACTTTCCATCTCCACTTGATTTCTTACATCTTTTAAGCAAATCTGCCTGTGGGTACTGCAAAACATGGGAAAGAGAGCTCTTATCACAGCTAGGGAAGGCTAATAACCCATTTTTTAGTCCCTGCACAGAAAAAAATGAAAGCATCCAGGCTTGACCACACGTGGAGCAGCGGGAGAGGAATACTGTCCCAAGGGCTGAAGCATGTCGGTATGCGGTGCTGCGTGCGGGGTCTGTGGCACAGAGCCAGGCTGGGCCCCAGCACCTCCTTGAGTTCTTTAGATATCAAGGAAGATTTGACCTGAAGGTGCTATTGGATTATTTGTTGGCATTGCTCTGATCAAATTTGCTTTGTTGCCATACTAGTGAACGTGGTGCATGTGGAACTCAGAGCCAAGAGCCAGTGTAAAGGGATAAGATAATGCTGCTGGAGCCTTTTACTGTCTTTGTAGTTAGAGCGGTTATTGGAAGAACTAATCCCTCTGTGCTGATTATTGACTTTTGAATGAATCCTCCTGTACCCTCCAACAGCAAAACTTGTGGGTTTTCAAGGCTCGGTGAAGCTCAACAGAACCAAGACCTTGTCATTTATTTTCCCTGTTACTCTTATTCTTGTGTTTCAAAGCACAGTTTTCTACTACGAGTTCCCCACTGTTTGATCACAAAAGCGAGCGAGGAAAATTGTAATTTTTCATCCTGAGCCTTTTGTGCTTTTTATTTTTCTAATCCACGTGAGGCGACTTTGCCGGTCATTAGCTGACTTTGGAAAGGGAGCTTTCTTTATTGCGCCATAGCAGGGAAACATCAAATGTCTGGTTCCATGGTAGCAATTTGCTCTTGAAATAAAGCAAGCGTTGATAAGTTGCAACCCTCAGCTATATTTGTCCTAGTAAATAAACATCACCAGGATCTGAGCACAAATACACGTTGTTTTGCCCCATTTAGCTTTTCTGAGATTGTGTCAGGCTAACAAAATTTCCTCCGCATCAGATATCGCTGTTCTGTCACTGGCTCGTTTTGCAGATGATGTGTGTTTCCACACACCTAGCCAAGGGTGGTTGTTGTAGCCATTGATCAGCACAGCAAATACCCCTGGAAAGGCATCCCATTAAAGCAAAGCAGCGTGTGCTTTTGATGGGTTTCTACCGGTGAATGATTTGCCTCTGCGCGGTGCCTTGGAACGGGAAATTTGCTTGGAGGTAGCTGCGGTTTGCCAGCACAGGGCACCCAGGGGACATCGCACCCTCAGCGCCAGCACTGCCTGTCCAGCTTAAGGACAGCAGTTGATACGTGCTGGCTTAAGCAGGCCAGAAAAAGCCCTGAAGATCTGTTTTTGAGAGGAAGACTCAATTTTTTAGGATACCCGTAAAAAAGCTCATTAACCATTGAGCGCTGGGCTGTTTGGCTCAGAAGTGAAGCTCCCCAGTTGAACCGCACAAAATCAGGACTGTGCTTCTTCCCTGACAGACAGCAGGGCCCAAAATAAAACCAAACTGCAGCAGGAGACCCAGCAAAACATGGCGGTGCTGCTTGTTCCACTCTGAGCAGCAGACACGCCGCTAATTTGGGCTGGAGGAGCGGAGCACGTGGCAAGGGACGATGAGATCAGTCAGCAGTGAAGACTCCGGGTCAGCCCCGACCCACGGGTGCTGCACCCCCTCCAGCGAGGTAAATCTCTGCAGAAATAGGCAAATTCTGCCCCTTCAAGGTCGCTGCATTTCCCATAGCTCTTCCTGGAAAATTCAAAGGGGTCGCAAAGCTCTCTGACTGAATCCCGTTGCTCAGTGGATGTTCAGCTGTTTTGGCATGCTGCAGGATTTGCAGTGTGCGTCGCTCTCCCCACTCACTCCAACAGATGAGTGTCTGGACTCAACAGGTTTGCTGTCCCACCTGCTGTGCACCTGGAGCCCAGAGAAAATGCTGTTCTTCACACTGCTGCTTAGCATTAATTAGGTTATGGAAGTTCATGGTGATGGAGGGCGTCTGTCCTCCATGGAGAACTGTCCTGTGGAAGTTAGGAAGGGAGCAGGACAGCTCTGATGCTGTGACTGACTCAGGGCTTTGCTGGAGCACACACGAGCTGTAAGTCAACCAAGCTCCCATCGTGCCAGGAACTGTACATCCAGCATAGAAAGATGGTCCCCACTGCACAGGAGAATATGTTCTGGCTGATGCTCCCGACTCCTTCCAAAGCTCCAGGTTAATCAGATCATGCCTTCAGCAGCGGAAACAGAGAGTTCCAGCCTCAGGTAGCTTTGTCTGAAGAGTGAGCCCTGGTCTGGCTTCTCTGGTGTGTGGGGAGAGGGTGAGGGTATGAGGAGGGTTTCTCTTCTCTCCCTACCTTGTGACGCTTCCAGGAGCTGAGTGCCTTCAAGGCTTCAGCCAGGTGTGGCAAAACCGGCCAAGAAACAGAAATATTTCTGAAAGAAGGGCGGCAGGGCCACGCTTATTACCTGGACTTATTAACCAAGTTCAATAGACAGAACAACACTGAGGAGCAGACACCTCGTAATTCCCTTTTGCAGCAGAGCACAAGCAGAGGCTCCAGCCCACTTCTTGGTGCTTCCTCCTCCATTTTCTCTGAAAAACAGCAACAAAAAAAGATCAGATCCCCAGTGCACACACCTTCTGGCAGAGATCAGTTAAGTACAGCTTTTTAACAGGCTTTCAGTGTATTATTCTCCAATTTAGGCCAGATTCAGAAGTGCTTCTTAAGATGGTTAAGATGCATGGCAGAAGGAAATTGATCAGAAAATGGATGTTGGGTGGGTGTGAGTAACACGGCACAGCGTAACTCGCAACACTTCAGCACTCAGTGGGAGAGCAAAATTGGTTTAAGTGAGAATAACTTACACGGATTTGGGGCAGGGGCGGCTGTAGAAGTACAAACTCTGAAAATGGCCTTTTTCTAAGAGGAAAAGAAAAGGAAAAACTGCACAGAGGTCCCTGGGAGCAGAGATCCCCAGGAATGCAGGGCTCTGTTCCAGGATTTGCCCCAGGGCCATGCAGAGCTGTCCCAGCATCACCAGGAGCTCCGTCCTTCTGCTTGGTTCCCTTGAGCCCCGTCGCTGCGAGCCTCGGCACCCCCAGCTGGGCGCACGGGGATTGTTTCGGTGTTCCTGGAGTTACACCAAAGCCACTGAGGAGCTCTCCCAGCATGGGAGGTGACCTTCAGCCCCCAGCCCACCCCATGGCCACTTTGCAGTTTCCTGACAGAGGGAATAATGTGTAGTGCCTATTGCTTTGTAGTAAAGAAAAATAATTGCTGTAGTAACAAAAAAATGTGGAGCTGAGCTTTTTCATGGATGTCTTATTAGGTCAGGGCTGAGACACGCTTTGATTTGTATTCCTGATGATTGTACACAGGCACTAATTGGCCAAAGAAGCAAGGGATCTTTGTTGCTTTTGTAGTTTAATGAGGAAAAATATTGTGTGATGTGATGATTATTTTCTAATCAAAAACCAGAAGAACAGAGTGGGAAAGAAAACCCGTGACTGAATAAGGACTGGATTTTTAATTAATATTTCCTTACGTTACTCAGTTGCTCTGGTCTGTAGCCAATTATTGACCCTAAATATGCCCCTGTTATATAAATATTATTTAATGTTTAATACTGTATTTTGTTTAATGTTGTCTGAATATTTCCCTTAATATGGTAAACATTTTGTCCTGGCTGTACTTTTACTCACATTCACGGTCCCATTTAAACCAGCAGGACCACTGAGGGGCTGAAATGAGATGTTCCTGCTGGCAGGACTGGGGCCTTCTGCGCCCTGCGCTTGAGCACCATCAAACCATTGCTTCAGTGTACAACAAAATGGCAGGGCAGTGTCTGCAGGAGAGCCCTGGGTCAGGGTTTGGGGCAGTGAGGCAGAGATGTGCCAAGCCAGGGTTTTGTTTTGTGAGTGACTAGGAGAGGGCTCTCCAGGGCTGAGCAGCTGGCCCTCCCGTCTCGCGGGAAGCAGACCTGTTTGCAAAGCTGAGCCTTAAGCAAGTAGGATGCCCAACACCCTACTGTGTTTTAAGCGAATCAGAAGCAATAAGATGCCAATGATCCCTGCAGCATTTGTTAGAACAGGTTGGTGCCTCTCTGTTTGTCATGGCCACTTATTTTTTTGGGAAATATTCAGCGTGACTCCTTGCTACCTTTGGGTTTTGGAGGAAGTGAATCTGATTCACTGAGTTTTCACATTAGATGCTGCTGTGGAGCTGTGGCTGGCTTGAGAACCCCTTAGCTGATTACCCGCTGGATTTGAAGTGACAAAAAAACCCTAATCCCTCTTTGAAGCATAATCTAAGCATATATTATTTGAAATGAAGTAGAAGCAGTACCGCCGATCTTTAAAACAGACATAAGGTATTACACATTTCAGTTTGACAGCCAAAATTTGGTTAGAGAACGTAGCTGGACCTTTAGTAAATAGTTGTGTGTATTAATCAACTTGAGCTTGGTGTTTTCTTTAAAGAAATAAGTTGTAGTGACCTGCTCTCATAACTTTAGTGCCCACTATGCTCAGAAGCCAGAGGGGTTCCTATACCTGCTCTTCTTGCAGGGCTCGCAACACCTCTGGGTTTGCCTTAAAGCCCCTGATGTCATGTGAGTTTGAGAGACCTCAGTTCCAGGGTTTGGGGAAAAAGATCTCATCCTCTGTAGTAGCACAGAAGTTGAAGGTGGGTCCATAAACCATAAAAACCAAAAATAACTAGAAAGAAGCATGTGTTCATTGTACTTTTAAAAAAGAGACTAAAAATTCAGTTCTTACATGCTTCAGAGCAGCAATTTCACAGCTGTCATGCTCTTGAATACATGAAAATCTTCAAAACATCTAATCATCAATATTCTTCTTTTCTCCTACTTTTATCCATAGCATTGCCACTGACAGTGGCTGCGTGGTCGTTTCGTGTCTCATCTGTCCCTGGAAGCCTTCTGCCTTGAACTGGCACAGGTCCTGGGGAAAGGGCTCTGCTTGGTAATCCTGCTCAGGGCCAGAGACCCCTCCTGTCTGGGTCTGCAGGTTGCCAGATTTAATTTTTGGCCCTCGAATCAGCAGACCAGAGCTGCATACCCCCACTGGAACAGAGCCGTTACATAAGCACGCACCAGTTCTAGACAGGCATTTCTTAAAATTTCTCTTTCAGGGGATGGTTTCTTCCCCATAGCCTTTAAATTACTAAAGTGGGAGTGGTGCCTGCCAAAACAAAAAAAAAAAATTGGTTTAAGAAAGAAGTGAGGGGATGCAGAAGAAACATCATCCCCTCTGCTGGCATTTCATATGGAGCATGCCTTCGAAGAGGCAGAGCCAGGGTTGGGGCTGCTTATGCTCACAGAATGGGCGATCTGGCCCCCCGCGTTCTTAGCAGCAACACAGTATTTTCCTTATAAAGCTGCAGAAGTGTTAATTATCCAGATCCAGTCATAGAAATAGCTATTTACTGAAGCTTGCTGCTTTCCCAGAAGAACAGGGTCCGGATCCCCAGTGGAACCATTCATCGGCGTTTGGACAATGACGCTCTGCTGCGGGGCTTTCAGAGCAGCAACAAAGATTTCTTCAGCTCTGTGCGACCGGCGCTGACTCCCGCTATGGTACAGATTTGACAAAGGCAAAGGGAAACAGAGTCAACTACTAACACGCATTTCTCTTTCTGTGGCATATTTCTTTCCCTGTTCTTCTCATAGCACTACAAAAGAGACAAGTGGCATTGCCAGCATTTTGCAGAAGGGGAAGCTGAGGTGCGGGAGGGGAAAGTGACTTGTGCAAACTTTGGTGGCTGCTGGCTGTCAGAACGAGAAGCAGGAGCACTGTCCAAGCCCTAATTCCCCGGAAAACCCATGCATTCACCCAGGGGTAGTGAAAGCCACTCTGTTTCCATGCACTTGAACTGAGGGGAAAATACAGAGGGTAATGCAAAATTTTACACCCCTAATTTTGTATCCTCCTGTTCTCTACTTTCTTCCTGCTCTGCTGTACGGGTAACTTTGGGGACAGGCTGCAGACATGCTAATGCAGTGTACTTCGGGCTCCATGCATATTGATGCTAACCAGGCTCCAGTTTCACTTCACGTAGGCTTTTCTCCAAGCAATTTTTCCTGTTGTTGTTGTACATTTTAATTAATCAGGAATTTAAATTAATTGTAACCCTGCTGAAAATGCCAGCACAAAAGCACAAATGCGAGGAGGCAGTTGCTCAGGTCAGAGCCGCACATCTCAGTCAGCTGTGCTCGCTGGGAGATCGTGAAGTGCAGGCGCAGGCACAGGGGAAGTGCTGAGTTCTGAGCAGCATCTTCATGTCATGGGGAACGCACAGGAGGCTGGGGCTGCTTGGTCGTGAAGTAATTGAGGTTCATCTGTCCCGTGACAGAGGGCCTGGACAAACTGATTTAACTTTGTGAGCCTGAAATTACTTCTCTGCTCTCTTAAAATGTGGATATGCTTTGGTGCATGGTCTGGACAACCCCACAGCACAATGTGAATTATAGATTGCAGAAATATGTGACAGCTTCATTTATTTAAACACCTAAATATTTAGAATCTGCTCATATCATTGACATATTTCCCCAGGTTGCAGAAGGATTTACAGCTTGTGGACCTGGTGTGAGCTGAAGGCCCACAAACAAACCAAATAGGATTTCAGCCCGAAGAGTTTGCAGCTGTGCCCTTTCTCTTTCTGGAGAGGCTGGTTGGATGGGTTTGACGGACTGGATGGATTTTTCAGCATCAAAAATCCTCTTTATGACAAAGCCATGAGGGTTTTCAGAGTCTTTGCTCACAAAACAACTTCATTCCCCTGTTTTCTTCCAAGTGCTGCCAGCAGGCAACGTGAACCAATGCAGAGAATGGAGCTGGGGTTTCTGCTCGCACCATTCCCCCTCCCTGCCGCCCTTTGTCACTGTTTCCCTGCGTCCTGCTGCACAGCAAGATTATCTGTGCAGGGAAGGTCTCTCTGTGTGCTTGCGCTGTGCTCTGGATCTTGGCTGCCTTCTCCGCACTCTGCTGTGGCCTGGCAATGCGGGCTTCCGAGGCTTAGCAGGCCGCGGGCGTGAGATTCCAGCGCAGGGCACGGATGGGAGGAGAGGAGCGGTGCCCCGTCTCAGCGCTCGCTCTCTCAGCAGCGACTGCTGCTTCCCTCCATGCTCTGTGCGTGCTCCTGGGGGCACAGCAGGCCAAGTCAGCCAGATCTGAGAGTTCTGAGGTCAGTGTCAATGGGAACAGAACCGTTTCCATGCACCGAGGGTTTCTTCTCGCTCCTATCAAGGTAAATCCACGGAGCACCACTGACCTCAGCAGTGCTTCTTCAGAGGGCAACGCCAAGGATAGCCACACGCTGCAGCCTGGGGCTGAAGGTTTACTCAGACTGATGAGCTCCTTGGAAGGATCGCTCTAAGTGACTCAGCTCTCAATCTGTTTAGACCAACTTCAGGGGCTGGAGTAGAAATTTATCCTGAGTAACTCCTCATCCTGCAGGTTATACCTGGAAAGCAATGCTGTCTGTGCACAGGTTATTGTCACAAGCGATACTTTAATGGCAAAACCCCACTCAAAACCGCTCAGGTAAGCATTTCATCACCTGAAGGCAAGGCTGTGCACTTCAGGGTTTTCCACTACCACAGTTTCTGCATGGCACCCTTAGCCAAGACGCTTCCCAGCACAGCAAAATGCTTTCCATATGTAGGGAACACCAAGGTGAAATGCAAAGAGGGTCTGGAAGGGGAGTGGCAACATTTACAGCTTAGTCCTAAAGAGTTGAGGGAGGAGACAGGAGACAAGAAGCTCTTGTACAGGGTCTGTTGTTACAGGTGCAGAGGAGGGAGACACAAAACTGTTCAGGTGGTGCAACCTGCAGGGGTTCCTGTGCTGGCCGGGGGAGACAGAGAGGATAAGCAGGAAACCGATTTCCCCGTGACAACTCCTTGTACCTGGCAGAGAAGCAAGCTGGGTTCGAGGGCAGGTGGCAGGGGTTGGTGCTGGAGGTACGCACTTAGCCCTGTATCTCCGGGCTCCTTAGGCACAATGGCCTTTTTCCTAAAGCCCTGCAGGCAGAGCCACTTTAAGGGGAGTTCCCTGCTCCCCAGTGGGCCTTCGCATTTTAGGTGTGGCAAATGTGAGCTGCTCCCTGGAAGCCCCGAGCCACGGAAGTGACTCTGGTGCCTGCCTCCCAGGCATCCAGGGCTGCCCTGTGCTGGTGTGATGCTGTGCGGTGGCAGCCGATATCCTACACATCCATGCTGGTCACACTCTGCTCTTGCCTTACACGGGAATGCAGATCTTTGTATTTTCCTGTGGTGACCTCTCTTTCTCTTCTGCCGTGTAATCTCCACACATTGTCTCCTCTTAGATAATTTCCTCAATCCTTCTGTTTTCTGTAAACAGTTTGTTCTTTTTTTTTTTTCTTATACTTGACTATTTTCTTCCTCTAAAACCTACCTGCCATTGTTCCAAGTATTTGAGGGCTTTTAGTATTTTTCCACATTAACAGATCTTTTCCCTGCTCTCCTCCTTCCTGTCTACCTTAGCCCTGAGTTCTCCTCCCATTCTCAGCTCTTGCAGCTCCCTTGTCCTCGCAGCCGTCCTGGCTGGAGTGTACATCGCACTTCCCTTCCAAATGTTGACAAGAATGTTTTGGAGGATGAGTGACTGACAGACAAACACCAGCCTCAAATATTCGGAATGCTCTGTTGCTAATAGCTTTATTCTTGTCCACACCGTAAGCGAAATAACCCTTGAAAGGGACAGGCCGTATTTTTAGCCAACCTTAAACTCAGCTTCTAAAAACAGTTTTGTGCTCAGCTATCTGTCTCACTCCCTGGGTTCACTTGCCCAAAACAGTTCCTTAGGGAAGTGCTTTTCACTTTGAACTGGTAGGGATGCATAATAAAACTCCTGGGAGTGAGTTTCCTTCCGACACCTGGCAGTGCTGCATGGGGAGGCAGGAGATACCCGCCTGCAGCTTTGCAATGTGCCTGTTCCCATGACTTGCACCAGCACAAAGGAACCAAATGGGGTGAAATTTGGACCCCCCCAAAAAACAATGAATTGGTGCAGAGAGCCAGGATTTCACCAGCAGTCACAGGCATCACCCGGTTCTGATCTTGATTATTTCAATATATCTTGAAGGAGATAGAACAGCTTAGGGAAGATAAATAAGGATGTTTCAGCTCCATGCTGGCCTCGGTTGTGCATGACCTTGCCTTCCTCTTCTCCTATTGGTCTTACGACAAGCCAGATTAAGGGGTGATCTCTTCCAAACAGTCTTCAGTTTGTTAAGCTTGTAAACAGCAGCAAGGGAGGAAACCATTGCAAGATAGATAAAGCTTAGAATCCCAGGCTGGGATTTCCTTCTGATGTGTCTGCAGGGAGCGCGTGGTTGTTAGCGGGGCTAATTCGTCGCGCAGCGCTCCTCTCCCAGTTCTCTCCCAGCCTGGTTGCTCTGGTCCCCTGCTGCCCACCAAGGCCACCGCAGCCCCCAGACACAATCTGGTGTCCCAGCCCAGCCACCCCGTGCTACCTGCCCTTGCGGCAGCCAGGCTCCAGCCAGCGCTTTGTCACCTCGCCAAGATGATAGCGTTTCGCCCTGCCTCCTTACAGCACTCGGTGTCAACACATCCTCCGCCTGAGCAGCGCGGGATGGGAGGCAGCGTGTTCCAGCAGGGGGGTTGTGCTCACTGCTCTTTAAGGCTGGAAAGAAGCCAGGGATCATCAGAGGTGAGGGGCTGATTCGTTGCTGGTTTGTTTGGGATTTTTTTCCCTGTTCCCTCACTCGTAGTACAAACTAAAAAGGCTTTAGCAGTGGCAGCATTAGAGGCTGCTGCTTTTGAAGTGCTGTCATTCATTTGTAAGGGATGAGTTGTTTATGGCAAGTCAGCGCTGAAGCAATGATTGCAATGCAGATGGAGATGTACACCTTTTTTTTTATTGATTACCTGTGAAGCTCAGCACAGAGGGAAGACAGCACAGCCACTAGCTTAGAAAGCAAAGGGATTACAGAAGTGAATGTTGCTGTACCTTAACTTAGTAGTGAGGGTTGCCATCAAACATTTACAAGTGACTTTACAACACCATGAATATGAGCCAGCAGTGTGCCCAGGTGGCCAAGAAGGCCAGCGGCATCCTGACTTGTGTTAGAAATAGTGTGGCCAGCAGGATCAGGGAGGTGATCGTCCCCCTGTACTCAGCACTGGTGAGGCCGCACCTCGAGTGCTGTGTTCAGCTCTGGGCCCCTCACTACCAGAAAGACATTGAGGCTCTGGAGCGTGTCTAGAGAAGGGCAACGAAGCTGGTGAAGGGCCTGGAGCACCACTGTTACGGGGAGGGCTGAGGGAACTGGGGCTGTTTGGTCTGGAGAAGGGGATGCTCAGGGGAGACCTCCCTGCTCTCTACAGCACCTGGCAGGAGGTGGTAGCGAGGTGGGGGTCGGCCTCTTCTCCCAGGTGACAGTGACAGGACGAGAGTTAACGGCCTCAAGCTGTGGCAGGGGAGGTTCAGGTTGGATGTTAGGAAAAACTTCTCCTCTGAGAGAGTGGTCAGGTGTTGGAACAGGCTGCCCAGGGAGGTGGTGGAGCCTCCTTCCCTGGAGGTGTTTGAGAAATGTGTAGATAATGGTGCTTAGGGACATGGTTTAGCGGGCAGAGTGCAGTTGGGTTGACGGTTGGACTAGATGGTATTAGAGGTCTTCTCCAACCTTTATGATTCTATGATTCCAAGACGCAGCATGGAGTGAGCATGTGGTGGGCTTGTAAGAGCCCCACCGTGTTTTCGCTGGTTTTCAGTCTGAAGAGATGTTTTCCCTGACGTGACCTGGTCTTGGTCCCAGTGCTAAAAATACTGGGGAGAAGCTACAAGGGCTGAGAAATACAGCACCCAAAAGTGTTCTGCTGAGATATGCCAGAAAAAGCAATGAGGTAAAATTCAAAAACAAATATAAAGGTACTGCGTTTGAGGAGGAGAAACGAGATCGTCCCAGAGCTGCAACTGCCCCATGTGGGCTTAACGTGCGCTAGGCCAGGTTCTTATTTAGACAAATACGCTCCGTACTAGCCAGGTATCCGGCAGAAACAGACACAGTGCTTTGGAGCCCAAAATCCAGATCCAGGTGAATGTAGCAGAGGAAATGTAGGCCACAGGATCTGTAGCAGTCCCTCTCTGTGAAATACCTGTTATCCACTGTTCAGCACATGTGTGGAGCAGAGCAGACATCCTTCCCCGCATACAGCCTGCTTTAGGATGCTGCAGTTGCACATCCACTCGGGGGGAGGATGGCAAACTGCGTCTATTGGCTGCACACAGACTGCTGGGACAGGGTTTCCTCTCCAAACCAAGAGGCATCTTTTCTGCTACAACAGCTTTTTTCTGTTCCTTTGGCAATTCCAGCTGTGTATGGAAAGTCCAGACCAGCTGCAGACTTTAGGACATTGTTTAGGACAAGACTTGTCAGGAGGAATGAGGCATTTGATGGCGACTCGCTTGTGCTGTGACTGTCACATGTGCACAGGAGAGGCTATGTTTGCCTTTGTGCACTGTCCTTTCTGTATCTGGAAAAAGCAAGAGCCAGTGCAGCGCTTTCCTTTGGCCATTCAGCACTGAGCGTACCAATAATAGCACAGTCACACACGCAGAGTTTAGGAGATAGGACTGCTTTCCTCACAAGGGAAGAGGCCCTAGCACGCTGGGGACAATGCTGCTGCCCACATAATAAACAGAAGAGTGACGGTCCTCAGCAAGTTTCTCCTGCCATGCAGTGTTCTGTTGCCTTAGTCGTGGGTTCAAGTTCTAGTGTTTTCCTGTCTCACAGGACACTCATCCTGTTGGCAGCACCTGCAGGAGAACAGGACACATTGCCCAGACCAGTAAAGAAAAGCAAGTTAGGACCATGGTAGGCTAATTTCTCTGCTAAAACATTTTTGCAGCCAAATTCTTGGCTGAAGGACTCTCAGCTTTAGCAAATGCGCAGAACCAGGTCTTTCGCAGGTGAGAGTTAGCACGAGTCCCCCAAAGCCACACAATGGAAGTTTACCCAGTCGGAGAATTCTGCCACCGTGTTTCTTCAGTGGATTTTTACTCGCCACAGTTTTTTTTTTTTCATTTCTCTGGCCACCGTCCAGTTTTCATCCTCATTTATATGTATTCTTCATCTGTTCTCTCTCCCTGTTGTTTTCCCAAGTGTTTTCTAAGCCTGCTGCAAATCCAACAACACTCAAGTTCTTGTTGAACTTGTGAACCCACCCTGTTCAAGTGGGTGCTAAATCAGGCAGGACAAGTCAAGCCAGCTCTAATTCTGATGACAGCAATTGCGCTTTTGGAAAATAATCGACAAACATTCTGCATTTAGACAATGCTCGTCGAAGGGAGGGAGAACGCTGATATTCTGCGACTGGTCTGCAGAGCGCCAGTGTTCAAGTAGGACATTTTAATAACATCCTTCATGGACAAGTGTTTTGCTTGGAACCCTTATTTCCTCCCTCCACTCAGACAATTGTCAGCGAAGGGACTCGCAGGGAACAAAATGGAATTAAATCTATTCAGAAAATTAGAACATTCTGCATTTCTTTCTTTCTGGGCTGGATTCATTACTAGCGGGGCTATAATCTGCGTTTTTTTGCCTGAAGCACACTCCCACTCTTACCTCTTAACAGCAGTGCTGCTATTCTCACAGATAAACAGGTCCTCCCTGAATGGGCTGCAGCTCTCAGCCAGCGGCAGGCTGGTGACAAGGGAAAAACAAACAAATGCATTCCCAGGGCCTCATCCTGCTCCTGGGAAGAAAGACTGCGAGACTCCGGCTGCTCTTGTGCTCTTCCCGAGTTCTGATTCTCCAACAGATTCTCGATGAAACCAAGAACAACACGCTTATTATTTCAGCTGTTGTTCTCCCATCCATCCTGTGCTGGTGCAGCCTCACCTCGAGCGCTGGGTGCAGGGTGCCGCAATGTCAGAAGGGCATAAAGCAGTTTGAGAGCGTCCACAGGAGGGCTGTGGAGGTGGGAAGGGTCTGGAGGGCAAGGGGTGTGAGGAGCGGCTGAGAGCCCTGGGTTTGTTGGGCCCAGAGCAGAGGAGGACAGCGACAGGGCCCAAGGGCACGGCACGGAGCTGTGTCAGGGGGTGTTAGGGAAAGGTTCCATACCAGGGGGTGGTGGGCACGGAACAGGCTCCCTAGGGCACTGGGCACGGCCCCAAGTTGCCAGAGCTCAAGGAGCATTGGGACACCGCTCTCAGACACAGGGCTTGGGGTTGGATTGGACTTGGTGATCTATGTGGGTCCCCGCAAATTTGGAATATTCTGTGATTCTATGATATAATTATTGTAGCCCCCAAGGTTATCACGGAATTTTACCTGTTTGTGTTCTGGTTACCAGGGCTGTGCCAATATCGCTATTTCTGGCCCAATGTTAGTTCATGTCTTCAGCACACTTAGGTTCGTTTCAACCATTTCGGACAAGTTTGCTTTCCACGTGCTGTGATTCCTTCTGCTGCAGCAGGTTTGCAAGGGTTTGTGAAACTGTGGGTTCCTGGGTGGACAAGCTGACTGGAGGAAGGATCCAGGCTACCAAAGGCAGTGAGCAAAGGGACGGCACTGAATGAGCCAGGACAGACTTTAATGTTCACACTGCATGAAAAAGACAGTGAGTAAAATAGTTAAGAGAGGGGCAATTGAAAGGAAAATAAGCCAGAAATATATGATGTTGACTTATGAAACTGTGAATGAGTGGGAAGATGGATCTGGATCAGATGGTCGGGAAATGATGTTTCTGAGGTGGACAGTGCTCTGAGATGGGGCTGAGCCCTCGTGGCTCAGGAGCCCTGGCTGTACTCACTAGTACTGGTGCATCTTTCCATCCGAACTCTTCAAGCAGCTATTTCTGTTTATTTCTCCCACTCAGTTATTGCTTGCTTCTACAGCCAGACCAATGCTGGTTGTGATAACAGACTCACTATTGCTTTGAATTGACAGGACTTCTCAGTCCACTGTAATTTACTGGGGTTTAGAGTGATAATGAGGATTTGGGCATGTAAAGAAACCCTAAAGTACACATGGAAATCAACATAAGGAGGTGTAGATCTGAGCCTTGGGCATTAGTGGCTATGAATGGGTGAGTTTAGCACAGGAGGCCAGAACAGGAGAGAGAAAAGCCACACGTAATCTTCCTGGGCCGGCAAATGCTATTTATCTTATTTGTTTAAATGGCTGGAGAACAGAAAGCTTTTCTTCCTTTTTGATGCTGTGTAAGTGTGCGATGGTGGAGCCGTAGCTGTGGAGCCTTAGCTGTGCATGTGGTGTGCATGGCTTTGGCAAGGAGGCAGCCCTTGCCTGGCTTGGGGTGGGACGCGAGATGGCCTGAGAAGTGCAGGAACCATGGGCGTAAGTCCATCACTCCACCACAGAAACCAAAAGAATTAAAGGTCCCCTTTCAGTCCGATTTTGTTAAAAGAACCACACATAAAAGCCAAGGGAGGGAGGAGGAGTTCTTTTAGATTAATGTTCTTTTTGGGTAAAAAACGTGAAATGCTTCCTTGCCAGGGATAGTTTCTAGCAACAAACATCAACTGTGGTCATGAATAAATAATCTTGTGAGTGAATATGTGCCTGCTTTGTGCGCACAGCAGCATAATTGGATGTGCAAGTGGCGTAGAAGTGTGTTGGTTTGCTCCTGGATTTCAGAGCAGTGCAAATCGGTCATAGCATTTTTGGTGCTCAGTGTTCACATCTGTAATTTCAGAAGCCTCATTCTACAGGGGAAAAAAATGCATCAGGCCTATTATTTCTGCTGGCAATGCTGGTACTAAGAATAACTGCTTGAATGACATTAAGGAAGCTGTATTTGAGTTCACCAATAGATAAATTTTGACCGGACAGCAGGAAATATTTCCAATGATGAAATGTGTTAGGCTGGGTTATTACTTCTAGAGAAGGGGTTAAAGCCTCACTGCCCGAGAGCTTTTCAAAGGAGGATTTAGGAATGAAGAGGAGGGAACAATCTTGCATCACACCCTGATATTGGGAGTGTTTTGGAATCCCTGAAAGGTGTCTCTGAAGAACAGCCCCAGGAATCTCACTGCCATCAGCCAAAGAAAGCAGTCACCACATCTCCAGGTCAGGAGCTGGGCTGCGCTGCGGTGGCATCACAAGCTGCTACAGAGACCACAAGCAGTGCTCCTGGCAGGTCTGGATGTGTGGGGACAGCTGGGATGGCACCTCCGCGCTGAGGTCCCATGGATCTCAGACTGCAGGACATGGAGCTGGGATCCTCAGGACTTCACATCCCACGCCCCAAGAACTCCCTCAGGCTGCCCTTTGGTCCCGAGAGAGCTTGCTGGGGTGGTTTCAGCGTGCATCATCACCTTCCAGAAGTCCCCAAGAGGCCGGGCCACCAGCAAACGCAAGCAGCTGCACTCGAGCCACACCTGGTCCTTGGAGAACATTCTTCCTCGCTTCATCAGTCTCCTTCCCATCTTCTCCATTCCCTTCCCCTTTCTCAGGCTCTTGGTTAAGCATTAGCTGGGAATAGAGCATCGGGGATACAAGCGACTTCCAGCCCTCCAGCCAGTTCCCAGAGCGGGGGACGCTGTGGCAGTGACGGGCTGCGGGTTCCAGCTGGGATTTGGGCCCGCCTGACCCTGCATGCATCCTGCTAGGGCAGCCGGGGAGCATTTAGCCTGAGTTATTCCATTTAACTTCATTGATTGATTGGTTAATGAGCCACTTGTTTGCCTTAGGTTACTCAGCACTATTGCCTCTGCTTATGGATTAGGTCTTTTTTATCACACATTTCCCCATATCCCACAAGCTGTAAATCTATTACATAGATATTAGCAATTTACAACCATTGCTGTTTAGAGGGAACACTGACAGTGTCTAAATGCTAAATCAGAGCTCCCTTATCAATGTTTCCAAAGTCCAGATAATCTTTGATTTGCTTTCTTTCCTTCCCTGCCCTCTGTCAAGAGGCAGCCATCTCTCCAGACCCCATGGCCGCACAGCTCCGGTCTGCTCCCATTCCTGGAGATGCAGGTGAGAGAGAAAGGCAGGGCCCCCAAGGCACACGCTGACATGGCCTTGAATCGTGCCATGAGTCGAATCTATAATTGTGTTTCTCTGTCTGATGCCAACATGATGGAGGTTTCTGCAGCACGCCTGATCACAAAGAAGCGAGTGGACACCTCTTCTCTCTCACTGCAGACTCATTTCCCCAGGCAGGGCGAGCAGCTAACGGAGGGCTCGTCCCCATCCAAACCCAGGTGACTCATCACAAGCGCTGTGGCCGGTCCCTCATGCTGGCTGTCAGCCAGAGAGAAACGAGGAATGTTTGTGCTCTTCGAAACCTCAAATGTTCTGAGGCCTCCAAACTTTCCTAGATGCTTTCTGGAAAAATAAAAGCTTACCCCATCAAAAAGTTGCGTCATCCACATGCCAGCAGTGCACCGACTATGTGGGTGGGAAGAGAGAGTCAGAGCAGTGTAAGCTAATTAAACATCAGCCTCTGTGAAACCAATCAAAGCTCTCCAGAAGGCAGGAATGTTTTACACCAGGGAGTGTTAAATAATGCTAGAAATGTGCTTAAATTCTGCCTATCAGGTGTGGAGTGAACTTATTACAAGGCAGATTTACCAGATCTAGCTGAATGCTTGATAATACGGTTCAGACAGTCACCTTGAGCCGCGGTGCGTCTTGTCCTCAGATACTCTCAGGGAAGACTTAGAGGCATTTGCAAATTGATTCAGTAAGGAATTCCGCAATTGAAGATAAGGACATGGGAGATGACAAACACTGATGAAAGCAGGAGGAGGAACATACTCATTTTTGAGATGTTTGTCACTGCGGCCATCTCCTAACATAATGGGCAAATACATTTACATAGCCATCTGCATGCGGAGCCGCTTGCCGTTATTGCTGTGTCTACCTCCAGAGCTGGTGGTGGCTTGCTGAGCCGCAGCCTGAACGGACACCCGGTGACAGCCACTTGCACCATGGCATCTGCTGCTTCTGCCTGGGTCTGGCGGCCACCATGCAGTGTAACAGGCTGCAGGAGGAGGTGCCAAGCGGCCTCTCGGATGCTGTCTGGAGGGGTTTACTTCCCAGCAGCCTTGGGGTTACTTCTTGGTAGTGCAGAGCTCCTGGGACTGCCATTAGCAGAACATGGGCCTGGCAAGGAGAGCTTAATTGCCAGGCTGGCTCTGCACCAGGCTTTCAGATGCAGGAGTGTCTGGCCAGGGTACCCTAGACAATCAGTTCTTGTTTCCTCTCCTCCACTGGCAGGAGCTGCCCTGCTGGGAGCCATCACAGAGCTCAAGGAACACTTGGGGACCTGGGGCTGCCTCTAGCACACGCTGTGCCTGGTAATCAGTCCTTGGTCACTGCTTCCAAGTGACCCAAGTCACTTGGGGTCCCAAGAGCACAGCCCTTGGTGCCAGGACATGCTGCAAGCCACCGAGGATACCCAAGGTCTTCTGATGCTTTTCCAAACCATAACTCATTGAAGTAGCCTTAAAGGATTGGGGCAACACTGGGAAAAAATTGTTTCTCTCACTTTTCAGAGCAGAGCAGGTGAGAGGCGTGGAGCAGAGGCAGAGCCTCCCATCACCTGGGACAAGTCCCTCTCTGCGTGCCTGTTCAGGTCTTGTCCAGACTGGTGTTCCCTAAGCATCAGCTGCGTGTGAGAATTCTTACAGGGTTAATGTTATTTGCCTGAATACTTGTGGCAGATGTCAGAGAGAAGCTGTGCATTTGTCTTCCCTTCAGATAACCTGTTTTCTGAGTACAAGTGTAGAAAGTTACAATTTAAATATATCCAAATGCATGTAATTAATCACAAGTGCAACATACCTCCTTCCTGCTGTGAAACCTTATTAGCAGTGTGGGTGGAATCCTAAAATACCATATCTGCCACGTTTCAGCTCAAACTCTTCAGCTGGGGAAGTCTCAGTGCATGGAGCAGCCGCAAGCGGCAGGGCTGCAGGGGCTCAGAGCTGGGGCGCGGGGGCACAAGGCGAGCTGGTACCACCTCTCTCTGAGAGGCAGCTACCTCTGCTCCATCCGAGCTGTGCTTCAGCTGTAGGCGGAGATTTCCAAGAAGCTCCAGTAAGTACAGACAGCAGAAGCTGTGCACCCTCATTGCGAGAAAAACCACAATTACGCAGAGGAGATTTGGCTTTATGCTGCCTGTAGCAGCAGGAGGGACTGAGGCCAAATGGCTGTTCCTCTGCCCAAGACTTTTGTCACATCTACACCACGGCTCCCCATTTTCATTGTAAAATTTTGCAGCAGTGGAGGATCCATTACAGTCTCTGGGGACTTTCTGCCAGCAATCAGCCGCTCTCCCTCAGACGGTGATCTGCAGGGTGCAGTGCTTGACTGTATCCTCTAATGGGAAGGCAGCACGAGGCAGAGCTGGGAACACCGTGACTGGAAGGTCTCCGAGCTGAGATCAGTGGTGGCTAATGGCAGCTTGGCAGCATGCCAGGGGGCATTCGGAGATGGAGCCCCCGAGCTGTAACAGCACCAGGGAGGATGGACAGGGTGTGAGGATCGGCAGAACTGCTCTTGCCAGAATTAATTCCTTCTCCGCTCAGCAAGTGAGAGCACCAAAAGCACTGAAAATCAAAGATCTGCTACCAGAGCTAATCAAACACATCAGTTATTGCTTCAGAAAGACAGTTGCTGCAAGATTTGTTATCCCCATAAAAGCAAAGCTGCTTTAAAGCATATTTTTATTTTAGCTTAGTGTTTTCATGGCAGCACATGATTCCTGATGAGTGACAGTGCAGCTACTACACACACGCAGATATCTCAGCTCTGCAAAGATCAGCCCTACACACAGCGGCTTTGAATCCCAAGGGATTTTGGTAGACTGGGGCGTTTTGAAAGCTGGGGATGTCACGAGAGGGCTGGGAGCCACAGACATCCTACTGAAGCTTTATCTTTGTTGTGGGATTTGGTGGTGTTACTTGACTGAGGATACATAACGAGGCTGGGTACATCGCCTGTTTCCTCTGTTGTCCACAGAATATTTGGGTATGGAACCCAAAATCTGAGAAAGTCTTGAAAGGCAAAGTCACCTTCCAGATATCAAAACACTTCAGATGGGGCAGATGGGAAACCAGAAATGTTATTTCGTTTTGGGCAGTAAAACTGACATTGAACCCATTTGCCTCATTTTTCGGGCTCTGATGATGGTTAATGACAGCTTACAGAAGTTGTAAATGATCTAAAAAAGCCATAAAATCTGCTTTGTGTCCTTGCTCAGGGGATGAATTTAACAAAACCATTACGGGGCTTTAAAACACTGTTTTGACTTTCTAGAACCAGCTGTGGGATGATCCAGCTGCGGTTGGTTTCCCCTTGCATCTAAGAGAACATTTAAGAGGATTAATTCCAATAATTTTAATTCAACAAAATGACCTTATGTAACATTACCGAGGAATTAATGAGAATTCTTGCATGTGGGTCATCACCAGCCCGGTGGATTTTTTCCCCAGGGAATCTCATTGGTCCCAGGCGGCATGGACAAAGTAGACTGACAGCGTAGCCCACTGCATGGGATCAGAAAATAAGGCACTCTGAGCTGGCACTCTTTTTCCTTCGCTGCATTATTATTTGGGAAGCACAAAGGAGACGAGCGCAGCTGTCAGCCTCCACTGGTGCTATCTGAAACCCTCTTGGCCCCGAGGCTTTTTCCACAGAAAAATGCAATCTCATCTAATGCAAATGCTGCTGCAGGAATATGTGCTGTCCAGCTGTCTTTTCTTAATTGAAAGAAATCCTGGTCTAATGGTTTTTGACTGTTTTTCTTTGCTGTTCTTACTGAGCGGAGCAGGATGCATATGAAAGCTAATTAGGTGCATGTAGGGTAGTCAGTGTTTGATCTTAATATTGAAGGCCCCAGGAGAGGGACGGTTATCAAAGTTACACAAATCCAAATTTCAGTAAAACCAAGCTGTGCCAGTGCCCTGACATTACATAAAGCCCCAGCCTGCCCCGTTCCCATTGTGGTCCGGGATGGGGTGGCCGGGGACAGCCAGCCTGTGGCCCTCCTTGCTCCGTTTCCTTCACCTTTAGGCAGATTTTTATTTTTTATTTATTTTGCTCTGGGGAGCGCAAGACGCTGATTTCAGGCAGCAAGAAGGAGAGTCTTGTGTTCCTGCTGTATCAGCAAGCATGGTGGACTTCTTCTCTACAGAAGCAATGCTGTCGGTGGGGTGACTTGTGTGGGTAAAACCACAAGCGTTGCTGCCTCTGTGCAGAATTAGGCATGGCGTGGGTAATCGCCCAGTGCAGGGCACGTGGCAGGGAGCTAAGAACACAGCCTAGGAAACCATCTTTCATTTCATCTACAGCATGCAGCTCAAGTGTGTATCACCGCTCCAGGTTGCCCAGAGCCAAAATTAGGCATTAAGGCAGAACTGGGTTAGAAGATGGTAACAGTGAAACTAAGAGCTGCTTCAGAAGAGCCGCAGGACTGCAGGGACACATCACCATGTTGGCAGATCTCTTTAGTGTGCTTCCTTCTGGTTCTCATCTGTATTAAAATGGAAATGAAGAGTATACTGCAAACGTTTTATACACTTGAAAATGAGCTGAAATCAAAGGTTTTGGAGCAGATGCGGTATCTGGCCCCTACATGCTCAGCAGCTTATCGTTAGCTCCATAGCAGTTCACCTACAGGCGAAAATACAGTCGTAGGAACAGCTGCTCAGAGGAGGCACGTGAGAGTTTCTTCCGACACCACTTGTGAGCTTTCTGGCCAGTAGTTAAGGTGTGGAAGCACATGGCTGCCTTTAGACCTCGCGAAGGCATCACGTATTACACGCATCCACATTAGGCATGCATTTTGCCTCAGAAGAGCAGGAATGCTTCTGCCCTGCATAGGTGCATGGAATTTTTACAATTCTTTGGAACAAGGATAAGCTCCAGCGTATCCAGGGCTGTAGATTGTGGCAGCGTATTTCAGCCCCCTGATGGATTTGCGTATTTTTTAACATGGACCAGCTGGTTAGTTACAAAAACATCTTTGCATGCAAGAAGTACTTCAGTGGTAAGAATTCGGTGTGGAGTGACCAAAAGGTATTTCCTCCAGAAAGGAGATTTCCCCCAGCTGGAATTCTATCACAGGGCTCCATCTGTATTTTTTGGACAAGCGTTAAGAATGCAGGTTGAAAATGTTAAACTTTTTCACATGAGCTCTGCTTGCAACTTCCAGATGACCCTGGCTAAGGAAGTTGTTTTTCTTTTCAAAAGCAGGCATGGAGGCAAGCAGTCATCTTAATCTCCATCTCAGAGAATTTCTTGCGGGAATGGGATGTACGATATGTCATTCAAGCACAGCCAGAGTGGAAGAAGCATGGGAGTTTTGAGAGATTTTCACCCTGTCATGAATGTCTGAACTGTGCCTTTTCAGTCTTTGAAACACAAGGTCATGGGCATCTGCGTTGATTTAGTTTAACATAATCCAGGAGTTTTTAATCGTATTTCAGGCTATTAAATGAGTGAGAACAAAATCACTGGAATTTAGCTTCATAACTCTCCCATAAACAAACTTTAACCTCACATCAAGATCAAAATAAATTTAAAAAATAGCTGATTATGTCTGGCAGAAAATTTTCCATCAAAAATGTATCAGCCCCTTCCTTTAATTCAGTCTCTGCCCATCCTCACCAGCATAACATGCTTTCTTCTGGTGTGAAACGCAAAGGCAGGGTACTGCTGGCTGAAACCCCTGCAGCTTCCTTCCTGCACTGGTAGATACCTGGAGCCTTAGAGGCGAAGCTCATCTCTGTACAAAAGCTGTGCAGTGACCTTTAACTGCCTTAATTTGTTCAGATGGAGGTGAGAAGCAAGGGCTGCTTTCATAGGAACTGGACCGTTCATTTGCAAGGTGTTTGCTTGCAATACACTTCTGGTGTAATAAACTCCTGGTGATTTCTTGCCCGTTTTTATTCAAGCAAATGGCTGTAGTTTTAAGGATGTGCATTGATACGGGAAAGATTCATTCAGCCGGAAACATCTTGCTGATTGAAAGTAAATCATCTTAGGCAGAACAGAAACAGTATGGGATTTATTTTCTCTGCTAGGTAATTGGAAGTCTCCACCTATGTCTTTTACAGTGATGCAGACAGTTTGAAGCCACACCAGCAGGAGTTTAGCAGGAAACATTTCAGAGGCGTTTCCTGGAGGTGTTGGAGCAGTGACAAGGTCCAGGAGATGAGGTGGGGCTGTGTCAGGAGGAACAGCCTGCATGCAAAGCCAGCTTTAAGGAACTTCTGGCTCCATACCTACAGGCTCTGCTGGCACAGTCTCAGGTACATAAACACTTCTTGAGAGCCCTTGGAGGACAGGTGAGGTGCCATGAGATAGGAGAAATGTGGACATGCTGTCTGTCTTTAAATATGGAAGGAGAAAAGAGGAATAAAAGAGTTATAGACTGGTCAACTTCTAGAAGCTTTCAAGGGAACTGAGGCAACAATCAATTTGTAAGCACCTAGGAGATAAAAAGGGAGATGAGTGACATTCCACATGGATTATTCAAAAATGAAGTGTGTTAAACTGATCTAATTTCCAAACTTGGCAGGAAGCAGGAGAGGAATAGTTGATGCCATATATAGATTTTGGGAAGGTTTGGTACAGTCCCACTTGGCTTTCATAAAGTGACCTGGAGAAACAGTCTAGATAAAGCTACTTCAGATAAAGTTGAAGTTCAAATAACTTCTAGATAAAGCTACTTGCATAAAAACAGGTGGGCAGCACAACTTCACAGTTCAAGGTGATCTCGACAAGTTAGAGAAGTGGGGACTGAGTCTCATCTCAAGAGAGAGGACCCAGCTGGAGGTGTAGGGAAGAGTCACTGCCTCTGCAAGACCTGACACGGACCGTAAGGGCTGGAAGGAAAGCAGCAGAACAGCTTGTCTAACGGAAGCAGGCAGGTTTGGGGGGGTAGATGGACAAGTATTCCCCCCTGGGGGGACTGAGTCCTGGCTTGGATCATCCTGCAGCGTGAGATGCAGCCCTGCTGTGCTAGAGCTGCCGTGTGGTACGTCCTGAGCTGCCACTTCCCAGCTGCTGGGGCACCGCATGTCAGCGGGGACATGTGACAAAATTATCTCAGGCTTTGCTTCTTTAATACGTTCATTTTTCAGTGAAAGGCTGAGGGCGCGTAAGTGCTTTGTTGAACGGAAGCCAAGGCGAGCTGCTATGCAAAATGCAACCCCTGTTTCCAAGTATTTCATTTATTTTGTAATTAAGTAATAATCACTGAGGCACTGGGCACTTCTTCAGGATTAATGACTTTCAGGGGGCCGGCAGAAGATCTGCTCTGCAGTGGAGCCCTTTTTCCCAGCAAAAACCTATCTGTTAATGCCACCCCAAAATGAGATGACAATATGATGTGCAAATATGGGCTTTGTGTCAGAGGCTGATGGATGCGAAGTAAGCATTGATAGGTGCATTAGACAATCAGGTCGTTTCAGTTGTCTCTCACCATTCCACTCAGAGCATGCTGTTTCATTAATCACTTGGTGAATGAAATGGCTTTTTAATTGCTCAGAACGGCTTTCAAAAATTACAGCATTGTCTCCCCCCTCCACAGCCCCCGGGATCCTCTTAAATCCCTTTTCTTCCTCTGCCCTGGGAAGAACTGGCTCTCATGTGGCAAAAAGGAACCTGCCTACAGCAGCTTCCTTTGTATTTTTGACACGGAATAAATGCAAGCCATTTAGAAAACAGAGGATTCAAATTTTTAGTGCTGAAAGCCCTTGTTCCCATTAATTTGCAGGTTGCTGAAGGACTAGCCCACCCTGCCTGAACCTTTAACAACCTGCCAGTCTTGACACACTGCTCGTTTGTATTAGTTCCAAAACACTTGGCATTTTTAGTGGTCACTGCCGACTGCAGTATCTGAAACCCACTGTGTCTTGTGTCCTGGGGCACACAAGCTGGATTAAGCCACCGCTAACAGTGTGCCTCGCGAGTGGTGCTGGGGCTTTAGGCAGAACGTTGTGCGGGTCTGTCCCATGCAATAAGGCACAGCAGTTCTGCAGGCAGGGAGAAAGGTAAATCCCAGAGGGGTGAGTGGCAGCGAGAACATTCCCAAGGAACCACTGAAAAAGCTGCCAGAGGAGTCCAGTGATCGGCTCACCAAGGCAAGCAAGAAGAGAACCGTTTGCTTAAGGCATGTAGGACAATAAACCAGTTCACAGTGTCCTAGCAGTCTTTGGAACAGCACTAGTCAGTGGGGATTTGCTCACTCAGATCTTAGGTAATGTGCTAACTACATGATTGATTAATCCGTAGGTACTTCCTACAGCAAAACTTCAATACTGGCATCTGCAGCGCGGCTTTCAGTCGCTGTGGCTGCCTTCCCAGAGAAATTTCACAGAAGAACAATCGGGGTTTTTTTTTTCCTCCGTGTTCTTTTATGCCCCATTTAAAAGCAACGCTTTTATGTCCACTCTTTGAATGATGGCAACGTGTTGCCCAGTCAGCAGGATGTTCACTGGGGATACCAGAGCCGCTCCACACTGCTTCGTTCTGCCTCCTGAGCACGGGAGCCCTGCTACGTGACAGGGAGCGTTTAGAAATAGGGAGTACTTAAAAACAGGGAGTATTTAGAAATACGGACACATTCCCCAGAATTTTTTAGAGAGCGTCCAAAGGAGGGCTGCGGAGATGGGGAAGGGTCTGAGGGCAAGGGGTTTGGGAGCGGCTGGGGGCCCTGGGTTTGTCAGCCTGGAGCAGAGGAGGATGAGGGGAGGGCTCACGGCGGCCTGCAGCTCCCTCACGGGGGAGCGGAGGGGCGAGCGCTGAGCTCTGCTCTCTGGGGACAGGGCACGGCACGGAGCTGCGTCAGGGGAGGGTCAGGGGGTGTCAGGGAAAGGTTCTGCACCTGGGGGCGGTGGGCACGGAACAGCGTTCCCAGGGCAGTGGGCACAGCTGCCGGAACTCAAGGAGCATTGGGACACCGCTCTCAGACACAGGGGTTGGGTTTTGGATGGTCCTGTGTTAGAAAGCCTTTCCACAAGCTTCACATCATGGGAAGTAGCTCTGTCATTGTCAGCGTGCTTGTATCAGCCTTGTTCTTTGTGTAGTCATCTGTTAATAACATGAGGCTGGCATCCAGCCCCGCTCTCCACTGCCATCCCAGCACTGTATCTATTGCAAGCTCGCATATGATCCCTGCTAGCTCTTCCTCTCCCTGGGGGAGATGCCAGCACTGGTCAAGGCCTTGGTTTCTGTATATGTGATGTAGAAAAAAAAGAAAAAAGTCCTGTTATAGACAGGATGCTAAGTTCTATCAGTGAACAAATCTGTTACAGCTGAATGTCTGTTGTCCAGTGAGATCTGAGGACAAGCAAGGAAGGACTTCATTTTGGCTAAGCAGATCATCCTCTCTGCTAATATTTAAGAGACAGGATCATAACATATGTCTTCACTGGGAAGAATTATTGTCAAACACAATTAGCTCCGTGAACCCGAGCTGTTCTCTGGGCACACCCCAGCTTAGTCCTTGAGTTTTAGAGATGAGGGGTCAGTCTTCTTCCTAGCCCATGGCAATGCCATGCTGCAGAATGCAAGGACATGTTTCCTCTGTCCTGCCGGCCAGCTGCATGTCTACAAATAGGATCCAGGCCAGTAAGAGCACAGGTCTCATCCTGTCATTTCCTAGTCATGTCTGCCTGATCCCAGGCAGCTGCTCACCCCAGTTTGCACAGGGAGGAATTGATTGTGGCTGCCAGGCCCAGGCGGGTTGCAAGGACTCATCCCATCCGGCGGTTCCTTGTGCAGGGTCTGACAGCTCAGGCTGACAGACCGTACGACGCACAGAGCTGTAGAATGTGGTCTTGTTCCCACAGTGCTTCCCAAGGGGATATGTAGCAGTGCCTGGGAGGGAGGGAGGAGGCGAGCAGGCTTGTAGCTGCTCCAGGTGCTACACAGCTAAAGCACTTCCCTTATCCATGGCTGTGGCCCCATGTATACAGGGGCATTTCGACTCTGGCTCCTTTTGTAACGCACCCAGCAGTTACTGTGAAAAGGACTAGACAAAAATTAGGGTTTTCTCTCACTTGTTTCCGTTGTTAAGATCTGATCTGATGATTGTTGTGAGCAGTGAGTGTACTTCCATAGACCTTGGCAGGAAAGATAAGGTGGGACCTGGAAACCTCTGCCCGCACCAACCCTGCACGAGACCTTGACGGAAAGCCAAAGGGATGCTAATTCCAGGCACTGGGCTCAGATGCACTCAGATGCAGTGAGCAACCAGAAAGCTTTGAAAAGAAATGCTGACGAAACTAAGTGAATCAAGCTGGCAGATGTGCTCTTCAGAGGAGCACAGCTCTGTTGTAAATGTCTCCCCCAATGAATGACATTCTCAAGAGGTTTTTGTCCTTTGCTTTTTGTTCAGGATCATCCATGAGGATGGCTTCTCTGGAGAAGACGTGAAGCAGTACAAGCCAGTGGTCTACAGCAACACTATACAGTCACTGGCAGCTATTGTACGTGCCATGGATACCTTGGGCATCGAGTATGGTGACAAGGAACGAAGGGTGAGTTAAAGTCACCACTGCTTGGTGCAAAAAGCTGAGAACCTGGATACTCCACAGCACGAATAGGATGTGTTTGCACATTAATATCTTGCAGGGAAAAGGAGGGAGGGAGGACGATCTATATCGCTGTTGTATGCCTGTTGCGTGCAGTTTGTGTAAGACATAGGTGCATGGGTGCAATTGCAGATGACATAACAGCTAAGTTAGGAAGCATAGCCCCGGGGACTTTTGTGTCACAACAAGCACAATCCCTCATGGCCTGACACTCACCAGGCCACATAAATAATAACTTTGTTCATCTAGGAGCAGAGTAGAGGGAGGTACTGACAGACCTGAGGAAGTGGGGAGATGTGTCCTATCTGCCCTGCATACACTGGGTACAAAAGCTGCAAGTGGAAGGGTCTCTGGGAGGAGTCTTGCTGCTCTTCAAATCCCTTCCGCCAGCCTGCTAATGTAGGAAGGCTTTTAGGATGAACTGCACGTTGCAGGGACTTGACTGGCTTTTACTCGCACATCCCCAATTCAAGTGTGCATCCTCACATGCAAACAGGAGGATCAGTTATTTCAGTGAGGTTCTGACAGACAGGGCCTTAGGCAGCAGCGTTAGCATGTGTCTGTCAGGATAACAATTTGATGGCTGGCAGCCTTCTCAGGCCAGGCACCTAAGCTAGCCTGTCCTTTTACAGTTTCTCCTCTGTTGTTATTTTAACCAGCTCCCTATTTTTAAACAGTGTCTGCTTTGCCAGCTGCCTCTGCCTTCCTCTGCCTTTCCTTTTTGCCTTTCTGGATCAGAGCAAGCCCACATGGAGAAACACACAGCCCTAGAGAAGTTAAGACCACTCTTTTTGCAGAAAGCAACGCTACTTTCACTGGAAAAATAATTTCCATTTAAAGATTTGTTAAAGGCAAAGTCCTATATGCCACAGACTTTATCATTACTATTTTTAGGTAGCTACCAAATGACAGATGTATTACATACCCCAAACTCCTTATCTAAGAGTTGATAATAAAAGCATTTACAGGAAAGGATGCCAAAATCCTGCTGTGGTGTTGCTGTATAAGAGGTACCTTATTTCTCCCAGTCGCATAGGGGTGTTTTGATTTCTTTGCATCTAGGTATTTTCCCACAGGAACTCTAAATCCTGAAGGCTTTTACATCCCAAATGTAGCAATGGGATGTACAACTCCAACAATAATGGAGTTCTTGTGAGCTTGCCGAGAACTGATGCTAGTGGCTTTCAAACTGACTACATTAATCTGTTGATTACTCAGTGACTCAGCTCTCAGCAAGGCAACGTATCTTGTCTCACTGAAAACCTATGTCCAGGAAAACAGAAACAAATCATTCCCCATGTCTGATAAACAGTCTGTGGCAGACAGCTTTAAACTGTAAATTTTCTTTTCCCTTTTTAATGCCTAAGTCCTAATTCTAGGAGGGAAACTCAGCACCTCTTCAGTGCCTGGCGCTGGAGGGGAAATCTGTCAGCAGGACACCTAGGAATGAGGGATGGAGCAGTGGGCTGCATGAAATGTCACGTCCATTCATATTCCTGTAGAAAAGATGTGAAATGTTCCTAGGGTCATGCAGTAACTGAGGCTGGAAGGGACCTCAGGAGCCCATGCTTGTGATCAGGCAAGTTAAGCCCAGGTTGCTCAGGGCTTTACCCAGCCAGGTCAGGAATCCTCCCAGGATGAAGACTGCACAGCCTCTTTGGGCAGCCTGCACCCCTGCTTTGCTGTCCCCAGGATGTTTCTTCATATATCCAGCATGAACCACTCTTATTTCAGTGTATGCTTTAGGATTTAAAGTAATTCAGTTCTCACCAGCTAAGTTTATTCAGTCTTGGAGGACTATACTTGTCTTACAGCCGTATCACACCGCTGTGTGCAGGTGTCTGCACCAAACCACTATCAAACTGCAGCCTGCGAGGGGTGATTCGGAGTTTCTTCTCCCTTTGTAGACATAACACTCCTTCCTCCAGCAGCACATGGAGGGGAGAGAAACCGAGCTGTGATCTGCCACTTGCTCCTTTCTTTTAGTGAACCTCCACACAAAGTTGCTGGTATTAGTAGCAAATACTATTTATTTTAATCTTACAAAGAAGTGCATGGCTTCTGCTACCCTGCTTTTGTTATTAATACACAGCTGCTGTAAAGAGAGGCCATTAAACAGGCGATTTGTTGAGCATTATGCTACACAGTTCATCCCTTTTCAAGCAAAGCTTTTCTATTTTAAAAGTCATTCCACAGCCAAGGGTTTCCAATGCAAATCTTTTTGTGGGGGATTTTCCCTACTCATCAGTTAAGCTCCCAGGAGAATAGACCTGGCAATGGGGAGCTGGGGCTGCTCCCTGCAGCAGGGCAAGGGGAGACATGGGCCCAGGGCAGGTTTTCTTCAGGGACTGCTTGGCTCTTACAATGTCCCCTCCAGACATCGCAGGAGATGCATCTCCCCCCTTATTCCTTCAGAATGTCACCCTGACGTTGCTCAGAGCAAGTTAAAAACAGCCTCACCCTGCCCTGTGTGATATGTGTGAATCGGATTATTTGGGCTTTTGTTACTGAGGAAGAATAGCCAAATTCTCTCTTACCCATCTCCTTTTTCTGCTGCCCTTACTTATACCTCCAGTATTTAGTCTGATGCGAGTGCAAGGCCACACCTCCTTGCTTCTGTCAGTCACAGGGTGATCAAGATAGGAAATAGGAGCTAAAAAGACAAAACTTCACAATCACAAAAAGCAGACACTCTAGGTCTCGCTGACCTACTCTGCTGATAAGGGCCAGTCCCCAGGATAGGAACAAAACAGTCTGTGTGTAGGATTTTGCTGTTGTACGTGGTCCTTGCTCACAGGACAGGCTTTCTTCTAGCTGTTCTGCATCGAGCTGGTGAGAGGTTCATGGCCTGCGGGCGGCAGCTGGGTTAGACAGGAGCACATCTCCCCGGCCCGGTCACACTGCCACCAGGGCGCAGCCCAGAAGGTCAGCCTGGAACTCTGACAAGCTGTTGAGTTGTGATGTGACAGAGTTGTTCACATGGCGCAGGTGTACACAAAAGAGAGAGCAGTCCCTGATGAAACAGGAGCCCAAGCGCAGCTGGTCTGTAGGTGTTCTGCTGCTTTAGGGTTCGGCACCCAGTTCTGGCTCCCTGATGAGTAAAGAGCAAGTGATTGCATGAAGGAACATAAAGGTGTGGAAACAGCTGTAGGGTATGTTCACATCTGCATACACCGGACAGAACTAGGCTAAAATTGCTCAGTAATTACCCAGAAGACAATCCCAGTACCATTTGCATGGATCAGGTACAAATACTCGGGGTGGTGGCAGGTTCACAGGTCCAGGACTTGGAAGGTGCCTTAAAATTGATTTTTTTTTTTTCTAGTGGGAGTCTAGAAATGTGTCTGCTTCAGCTATGAAAGGGAAAACTAAAAATCAGCTGAAGTGTTAAAAAATTTCAGTAGGGATTTTTTTTTTTGTTTCAGGCTTTGTAGCAAAATGTGTCTGCAGCAGCCTGGTGTTTTATACAACCTATAACTCCTGAACTGTGTGCTAAAGAAAGATACAGGTGTGACATTTTAAAAGACTGGTTAGCAATGTAAAAAAACAAGTGGTTAAGTTTTATTCTGTTTCGTGTAATAGAACTACCCACCTGAGCCTGGCCATGCGCTCTGGAGGTGCACTCAGACTCCCCCAGACAGCTGGGCTCGGACACTTAGTGCCTGTCACCCCTGCATGCACTGAGGGCAATTTTCGGGGCTGCCCTCTTCCCGCCAGGCAGTGGCAGGAGCAGGGATGCGGCTGCACAGCCGCTGTCACTGCTGCCTGCTCGCTGGAGCTTCGCTGGAGCGAAGCAGTGTGTGGGAGAGACCCTCTTTCATAAGAGCTGCTCCTCTTTTCTTCTCCTCAGATACAAAGATCTGTCAGTCTCCTCAATTAAGAGCAAAGCTTTCTCGCTCACCCTCTTCCCCAAGGTACATTTCAGTTACCATCATTCACGTTTTTGGGCAGTGGGGACACATAAAAGGCAGGGCATCTCTCGAGGGGTGGGAGAAGCGAAACAAAAAGGAAAGCACTGGTTATTTCCACAGCCTGCCCTGTTGCCGAGGAGATGGCTGGCTCATTCAGAAAGGCTTGCTGTTGGCTGGGACGGCCCATGTGTTGCTGCAAAATGAGGGTGGGGAGAAAGAAAGAGGGCCCAAAGAACAAGGGGAGCCCAGCGTGAGCTCTGCTGGAGGCTCTGTCGCTGAAAGCTCCATCTTCCACGTCCCACAAAGGTATTTTCCTCCTTTGTCACCTTCCAGACCCCTGAGCCGCTGCAAATACAAAATCTTGTCCCAGCCAGTGATCACAGTAAAGTAATAGCAGAGTGTGGTGACCTCTGTGCAGCAGGAAAGATCACCCCAGAACCGGGGGCTGTTTCTCTGTAGTCATGCTACTAATATAGGTGGCATTTAGACTGGAGGCAAAATCAGCTTCTGTCAAGGCCAGAAACACATCACGGGTTGCTCTTGCAGACAGAATTTGGCTTCGGAGAACCCTCCATTTAAATAAGCAGGTTGTAGAGCTGGAGCTTGCCAAGTCTTCGTGTAGAGTTTACTTAGGCTAAGTTTATCAGTCTGTCCTGCTTTCCAGCCTGGGTAATTACAACAGAAAACTGGCAATTCATTTAAGGGTAAAACGCGATCTGAGACCTGGCACCGCCCGCGTTTCGGCTATTTGTGTGGCAGCAGTAGGAGCAATAATCAATAGCCAGGATCCCAGTCTGCTGCAGACACGTAGCACTGCTTGTGAGCAGGAGGAAATCCTGAGCTTGTGAAGGAGGGGAGCGGTGCTGCTCTGAGGAGAGGGGAGGGATGCGGGCTCAGAAGGAAATAGCCTGGGAAATGGAACAACAGTGGCAACAGCAACCGAGTGCACAGCACCCGCTGCACCCCAGGGCAGCAGCAGCCTACCTGTCTGCCAGCAGGACCCTGTCAGTCACCTTCAAAGCTCTGAAACCCAGAACTTCCTTCCCCCTTTACTTCCCCAGAGTGCATTTCTAGTTAAAATTCCTCAAAAGTGAAAAAAGCGCTCGTGAAACGGAGCCAAAAGGAGGCAGGGGAGAGTGGGCGTCGAGCTGGGGCCGTGCCTCGCGTGCGACGCTGCTCGCTGCAGCAGCTGTTTCGCACCTTGGTCCTGCTTCTGGATGAGAGCTGCCGTGTTGTCGTGGCAACGTCTTTATCCTCACTCCAAAGCGAGCACTGGGGCTGCTTTTTGGAGTCTCCCTGAAGCTGTGGGCCGGTGCAGTGGCGGTGAGTGGCAGCAGCAGAGGACGGGGTGTGATGGATGGTCACCTCTTCTGCCAGCCCCTCTGCACACTCAGAAGCCAGTTCCTAAGAAACACATTTCTGGAGATTAAAAAAAGTATTTTGATACCCTTTGGCATCCTAAGTGAGCCAGATGAGGAGAACTGGTGCCATCACACCTCAAAATGCCATTCGGATCTGATTGGTTGGGGACCGCTTGGCGTCCGCTGTGCACAGAACGTTGGTGACACTCTGCCTCCCCAGCTCTGAGATCAGCCTTATAGCCCGTGCTACGAAGTGACCAGAGCAGATGCCATCAATTAAAATCAGCCTCTTAATTTTCTTTGGAGGAAAACAGAGGGATGGTGCCTGAGTCATCCCAGAGATACACTGTGAGATAGTGAGGGGACAGGGCAGCGGGCACAGAGGCCAGGAAAGGGAACTGCGACCTGACCAGAGTGCTTCCCCGACAGGCCAGGGGGACTGCTCCTGAAGGGTCACCCAGCCCTTGGGGAGTTATAGTGTGGGGGTATAAGAGCGGCTTGAGGACATTTGTGTGGGAGAGTGAAAACAGGAAGTGCCTGAAAGGTGGTTTGTAAATCGCAAGGATTGTCTTCCTCTTCAGCTAGCCACCAGAAAACGCTCCAATGAAGTCTGCTGGCCTTGTTTGGTGCCTGGCTGGTGGAAAGCAGTGCCTTCAGGTGCTCACCCGTCTTTGCAGCTGGGTTTTTCTCATGCTTCTGCTTTCAGCTGCCGTTTTAGGCTTGATTTTGGGGTAAGGAAAAACACTAGCCGTCCAGTGGATGCACTTGGGAAGGATCCCCACATCCCCAGCACTACGCAGCATCCCTGCTAACTGTGAAAACGCAGAACCCGTGCTGCAGGGAGCTTTGTCTGTCCTGTTCCTTGCTTGCAGGCTCTCTCTTTTCACTGAGAGGGTGGTGTATTTTTCCCCCATGAGCTGTCTGTGTTTGATACTGGATTTTTTTTGGATAATGCAGGGAGTATGTTTAGATGTAGACTAAATTCAGGCTGCATGGGGCATGGCCAGCCCCTGCCCACAGGTGTGTCTGTAAGTCACTCCTCCCAGCAGCAACTGCAGATAGCTACCATCTACTCAGCACATTTCAAACACATGTCAGTTATTAAGTGGATTTATTTCCATCTCTTCTGGGAAGCATTGGGAAGTGCTGCTGAGTCACGCTGCTTACTCACTGCTTTTAGAGTACCATTTGAAATATTTGCTTTCCAAATGCTTTCCATGGTGTTCCTATTACTTGAATGTCTCCAGATGTAAAATGAAAACATTTATACAGGGCATCCCTGGCCTTTAAACAGATTTCTGGTGTGTAACTTGAGAAAAGGCATCAAACAAATGTCTTGGGAAGGGACCTCTCTCTTGTCTCTGCCATTGGATGTTTATTCAGGGATCGCAGCAAGGAACAGTGCAGGCTTTGCTCCGGAGCACCCTGGGGCTTCTCAGCAGCACAGGGATGAGAGGGAAGGAGGGAGGAGAGCCCGCAGCAGGGACGGGGCAGCACAGGTGCCTCCCGCCGTTCCCCCGGGCACCCTACCCTGTCTGTCACCTTCTGAGCTGCTCCTGAGCCCCCTCCTTCCTGCTGCACTCGCTCTGGGCTGTAGGAGTCTTGGTTTGCGGCACCTTCTGTCTGTATTGGTGGCATGGCTGTTCCTAGATACCATTCCCCCAGAACAAATAATTCTCCTAGGTCAACTAGTTATAATTAACTCTTCATTCTCCGACAGACTGGTGTAAGACGAGGTTAACTCCACTGATCGCAGAGCAATTATTCTTGATTTATACCAAGATAACGCCAGGCACAGAAGCTGCCCCAGGAGCCCAGGCATGCCCCAGTCGGCTGTTTGGCTGCATGGCTGTCCTCCTGAAAGCCCAGCAACTTGTGATCCTACCTCTCTGCAGCTTGAAACAATCCCTGAGATGTGCTTGCTTCCTTGTAGGAAGGGGTTACGAATCCAGTTTTACTGCATCTCCCAAGGCCAAGAGAAGGCTTCGCTTGCCAATTTTATTGAGTTCTCATTTAAAATAATGAGAGCTTTTAGAGCTGGTAGATGGCATTCCAGACACCAAATCCCAGTAGTCACTGTCCAGCAAGTTTGATATCCTCCTGTAAAGTTTCTTCCAAGGGAGAAGCAGGTCTCATCCCCATCCTCCCTTCTTCCTTTCGTCACATTTGTGTACTTTTCTTTCTCTTAGGCGGCGCAGGTTTTGGCAACGCAACCTGCCTGAAGGCGCAGCCTGACATTTTTGTGGATGCCAAAAAGAGGGGGATTTCAGCTTAGGTTTTCCTCACCAAATTGCAATTTCAGTAGTCTCTATTCATGCAGCAAATTCTCCATAGGCACTGCTGGATTAACGTGTTTGCTCTGGCCTCATCTGCAGCGTGTGGTCGAACAGCAGCTGCACAGTGTCTCTCCTCTGGAGGGTGCTGCCCTTGCTCAAGACCCTTAGGTTTAATCAGACTTCCATGTTTGTTTGTTTGTTTGTTTGTTTTTCCCTGCAGCTTCTCTTAATGCATGTTGCTTGAGACCCCTCCCAAGCCACACGGGTTGGTCAGCAAGACCCAGCTCTGCTTCCCTCCCTTGCTGGTTGTTTTCGGTGGCTTCCTTGCTCGCTTCTACCAGCGAGCACCTTTACCAAGGAACTGCAGGGGTTCACTCTGCTGCCTGAGGGTGCTGCACAGCTGACACTGCTGCAGGCTGCTTTATTCCGTGTACTCCAGAGGCAAAAGATGTACCAAGACTCAAAAGACGACATTCAGCACGATGGTGGGTTGTGAGCCAAGTGCAGACTGGTCTTGTGATGAGTGAGTAGGCAAAAATCCTCGTTTCCTCAGCTTCCACTCCAAGAACAAAACCTCTGGGAAGGCTGCAGGACAGTTTGCAGCAGCACGCAGGGCTCTGCAAAGCACCTTGGCTCAGCTCTTTAGGTCACTGCAGACCAGGAGATGAGCATCTTGTATTCCTTGTTGGGGGTACAGGCAGAAAGTGTGCACACACGAGAAGACCCCAGGCCTGCAGCCCTGAGCTGTGTGTTGGCCGCCCGAAGCCTGTCCCCCAGCTCAAGAGCTCTGAGCAATTTCAGCATCGAGGCCAAAAGCTGAGACGGGCTCTGGGCCATGAGGTTTCAGAAACTAAGAGGAACTGGGCCCAAACTACACCTCCGCTCATTTCGCAGCTGTGGGCTGCTGCTGGCACAGGCGTTTTGCCACACTGAGTCACCTCAAAAGTTGCTTCTCTCGGGCAGACCCCGTTTCCTGGCTCCCCTCTTCCCATTCCTAGAGCTATAGGGTGCACCAGCCTGGCCCTGGCACATGGACATCCCTGGCGGCCCTTCCCTGGCACCTCTATGAGGCAAGGAGCAGGCCAGGACATTTATTTGGAAAAAGCAGCGATGCTGAGGACGGAGCTGCCAGCAGCAATCCACACAGGCAGCAGCTCCATGCTCAAGCTGCTCATCCTCAGTGCCCTGGAGTCCTGGGCAGGCGAGACCCCCAGCGCTGGGGTCATGCTGCTTGTCAGCATGTATTTGCAGCTGCGTTTATCCGGCCCCATCCTAGAGCAGAAGGGGCTGAAGGAGTGGGCAGGCCATCGCACCATGCCCCTTTTCTCCTTTGCCATCAACTTTGTACTAGACAAGTGGGCAGCAAGTAAACAGGGCTGGTGGGGAGGGGAAGCCTGTCACTGTGCACTGTCATTGCCTTGAAATCATCCAAGATACCCCCAAGGATTTGCCCCAGTGGCAGTGAGTGACCCTTTAGGAAGAGAACTGAGCCCAGCGCAGACGGCTTTGCTTTGGTCAAATTCCAGCTGTAAGCAGATGTGCTCCCTAGCAGCCCTTGCAAACCCCGCTGTGCACGTCAGGCACACCGTTAGCAGCCCCTTTGCTGTGGGAAGCTGCAGTGTGTTGGCTGGAATCAGGAAGCGAGCCCTTGGCCCCTGCTGTGGGTTACTCCCAGGCGGAGCTGGGTTCAAACCAGGCAGCTCTTACAGGAAAGAAAGAGACAGAATGCTAAATAGGATACCAAGTAATGGTGTGATAAAAGTAGCATCTCTGCAACTGCGAAAGGTTGTTCTAAAGGTCAGGTCTGCATGTACCCTCCCAGCTCTGCCAATAGCTGTTGCTTTCATCCTCAAGTTGAGCTTTTGCCTAGGATAGGCTGAAATAAACAGGGCTGAAGCTGTCCTTGTCCAAAGGGGACTTATCGCTGGCAATGGCTCGTGTCCAGCAGCAGGCTCTGCCGCCACAGATGGGATACAGCATGGCAGAGAGCAGCCCGTGGCTAGCAGGGTGCGTCCTCACCACCGAGCCCCCAGCCCTGGGCTCCCTGCGCTGCAGTGCCGCTGTGCAGAGCCCATGGGGCCAGCGCACCCCGAGCACTGCCCCCTGCTCCGCGCCTCGTTCAGCATGTTCTGGGGTGATGGTCTGGAGTTAGGCCTCCTTCCTGTCTCCTAAGGTGAGCTGGCAGGAGAGAAACCTTCAGGGGCTCCTTGGGCAAAGGGGCAGCAGTGCCAGGAGGCGAAGGGGCCGCTCCTCTGTGCCTATGCAGTGCCCTCGTGCCTCTGAAGATGCAAACCTGCCTCCCACACAGACCCTCAGACACCTGCCTGAGCCCTTCTATAGCGCTCTTGCATCACCAGATTTCAGGAAGCAGGAGCTTCTGTAGGTCTGTCCGATGCTCTTTTGCATCACCAGATTCTGAGAAGTATCTTTCCGTTAGTCTACCCAGCTGTCCTATTTATAACTAAAAAAGTGTATAATTCACCGTGCTTTCTAATTAGATGGTGTAACTCCAGCCCTATTTCTCTCCACTCTAATTTGCTCCATCGCAGTATTTTAAAGTTTTGCACTACCTCTGTCACGCAGGCAGAGCTCTTCGAGCGTCTGAAGCCAGCAATTACGTGCAGCTTTCATTTGTCCTTGAAGCTGATGTGGGTTCACATGGAAGCATCCCAACATGACATTTGGAAACCTAGGATTAAAAGACACTGTTAGGGCTCTGTCCAAAGCCCAGGGTCACTTTCCTGGTGTCTCGGAGCAAGATTGCCAGGCTGGGAAAGGTTTTGCAACCCCAGTCACTTCTGACCTTTCCAAAAGGCCTGAATTTTCAAGAGCCCATATTTGGTAGATCTCCACAGCAATCTGCATCTAAGTTAGGGGCTGACATTGAGATCTCTACAGATGGAAGTGAGCCTTCACCACTTGAACTTGGAGATTATTCATTATAGGGGGAAAAGATCCTGGGGGTGACTGAGCTGTGGTTAGGCCATCACCCCCCGGGTGAGCAGGGGCAGGATTAGGCCTCACCCAGAGCACATGGGCACCAGTGTGGGCTGGTGCTGTGCTGTGCTAACTGAATACGTGCGTGCAGCTGCTCACCTTGTTTGTGCAGAGCGGATATATCCAGTTTGACTCACTAAAAGCAAATGCAAACAGTAAAAAGTTGCTAAATGACCTGGCAGAATTAGCTGTAGGAAGTTTCCCATGTTTTAAGGTCGCTGCTGTCGTGTGTTTTGAACGTTGTTTATTATAAACAAAAACAAAGCCACATTTTCCTGGTATGTGTAGAGGGAAAACAAAAGCGCTGCAGGAGTGCAGAGCCCCTGCTGTACTTGCAGGGAGCTGTTCCCAGCTGACTGTTTCGACTCAGCGCTCCAATGTGGGTAAAAAGGACTTAGGGGCAGTGCTGCGTGTCCGCACCGCACGCTGCCCACTCGCACAGCGTCCCCACCCTGTGCACATCGTGCGCTGGCCCCAGGGCTTGTTTTGCTGCTTTACAACAGAACAAACAGAGCAACATTTCATAACGTCCTAATGAGGCACGCTGAAGAATGCCCAGGAGACAGAGACAATATCAGTGTTCCTTGGCACAGAGAGGAAATCAAAGGCGTTTGTTTGTTATCTGAAACGTCGATCTCTGCTGCTTTGGTGGCGAGCAGGCATTTTACGGTGCACGTTCCTGGAAAGACTCAGATGTCACTGGTGGTGCGTTCCAAGAGCACTGTTTGTTTCCAGATACACCTATAAAAACTGAGACCGAAGCAAGGAAATATTCAAAGCCATTGTGTGTTATTAAGCGATGCTTTGCACTCTGAGCGGCCCCAAAAGCCCTAACACCTCTAGACCCGTTCTCCTTCCTACTGAATGGGAGGCGTATCCCTGGCTTGAGAAAGTTCAGTGGCGGAGGAATCTTTGCCTGCTGGGTTGTAAATCTCCTGGGGTGATGTTCAGTGGTGCTTTTTCTGACTGTCACTGTTAAAATACCAGCAGATGAAATAGCTCCCACCTCTCACCGCCCACACCCAAAGCCAAAATTATTTTGACCAGGTCAGATGTGTTCACTGTGGTTTCTCCAGTTAAAACCCTAACATCTGTCAGAACCGCAGTCATCCGTCCACCCAGATCGTATCGTCCTTCCAGCTTGTAAAAATGAACGCTGCTCTGTTGTTTTTGAGGACACACAGGCTGTTCCACAAGATCAGCTCGTGCCCACTATTTCAGAATGCCTCTGCAAGGGACTGAAAAAAAAAGGAAAAGAGTGGTTAAAAAAAGCAATCCAGACATTAACAATGTCATGGCAACAGCAAATTAGTGCCTCAAAAGCAGAGCTCAGATCACTGAAGGTTTAGGGAGTCACTGCACTGCAGGACTGACTGAAATATTCAGCACATGAAAGAAGTCCCCAAATGTTTTCGTATTGGTGATAATGACGCCAAGGAAACTGCTATTTAAATACATTTTTGCCTAACCACAGATTTTTTTTTTTTCCAGCAGCAGATTTTTAAATAGCATACTTCTCAGGTAAACGTGGGTCTGTGTTGATTCTTGGAGAACTTTGACGTTTGCGAGCGTAATCATAAGCATCAGTTTTAGGTCATGGGGAAAGCAACTGCTGTGGTAAAAAAAAAGATAGAAAAAATAAGGATTTTGTGAAAAGCCACCCCGAGAGGGGTTTTGTATGTTGAGTTAGGAGACCTAACATGAGTCGACAGCCTGTGCCATAACCAGCAGTGAGCTGGGCAGTCTTAGGTTCCGTGGCACGCATGAGCATAAGCAGGCAATAAACTTCCTTTGCTGCTTCCTTCCCCTTCCCGTGCTATAGTTTCTCTTCTGGGTGTCTCAGCCTTTTTCTTCCCAGCGAAGTCAACCGTGTCGAGCTGCCCGGTATCCAGTGGCCATTCCCGTCAGCCATAATCTTTGCTTGCCTGGCCTTTGCTTCAAGCTTCATTCCAGTTCTTATTCTCTTGATGATCTCGGGTATCCGTGGCTGATACCTGTCGTATCCTATGGGATGAGTTCAGGGGAATAACACTGCATTGCAAAAAATACCTTCTAGTTTCAATTTGGTCTTATGCCAGGCTGGCAGGGAAAGAAAAACTCCAGCAGAGTATGTTCCTTACACTAGCTAAGATTCAAAAGTGAGACAGCACTCAGCTCTGGCTTGCTGTGTGCTTGTGTCCGTCCTTCTGTGTTTTGTCCTCCAGAGCTCATCACCTTTTCCCTTCCACTTTTTCCTTAGCTGTCCTAGCTTGGGAACTCGAAATATGTATTAATATAAAAACTTGAAAGACCAAAACCGTGGAATTTTCTACCCATGTGAGCGATCTGCAGGGAGCAGTCCACACTGCTGGTCTACAGGCTCACCGCTGACGTTTCCATGCTCATCTGCCTGATGTTGGGTGCTGAAATCTCTGAGCACCAAACCAAGAACTGGCAGGTCCAGATCTTGGCATCCAAAGCCCGTTCAGTTGCTACATCCTAGGACTCTCCACCTTTGGAGGTGGTGGGTGTCTTTTAGCCCTGACCCCACTTCCTGCTGCTCCTCTGAACTCTTCCAAGTCATTTCACATGACGCTGGAATCTTCTGTTTCTCAACTTGACCTCCAAGTGGAATTTATATAGTGCTTACACACACAGGGGTAGGGTCACCTCGGGGCTGTGAACCTTCCCAGTGTTCCAGAACAAGTTCTGCCTTCCAGCGACTCAGTAGCAAGCCTTCAAGCCTCCCTTTCCTGATATGCAGGCGTTAGGACAGCAGCCTAGTGGGCTGTAATAGTTACAAGCATTGTCGTTCAGCAAATCCCGATACGTGGATTTCAAAGCCACCAGCCAACGCTGGGGAGTCCGGGAGGCACTTGGGTTTTGAATCAATCAGCACCAGAGCTGCCGCTGCACAAGTGTGGAAGCTTTGGGTGTTTTGTGCAATTAAGCTGAAGTGAGATAAAAAGGGCTCTCACTCTGTAACAGTGCCTGAAGGTAGGGCACAGCAAAGCTGGAAGTCTCCTGTTCCTTGCACGCTCTCCATAGCACGCCGCGCTGGCACGCTCAGGCATCGTAGCGGGGTGTCAGATGGGGGTGTTTGGGGCTGGATCTGGCCAGTCGGTTGCTGAGCAGCTTTAGATCACAGCAGGAACACCTGGCAGGATGGCAAGACAGGCTCACATTTCCAGAAGGTGGGCTGGGAAATCGCACATCCACAGAGCGAGATCTGAATGCTGTAACTAAGAGCAAAAGCAAGCTGCAAAGAGAGATAAAAGGTGTTCAGAAGTCAAATTTGAAGGAGTTCCCAAGGGTCAGCCTCCAGTTTGCAGCACAATTTGCCATTTTCCTCTTCTTTAAGAACCTAAACAAAATAAATAGTAGGGCTTAGATTCCACGCTTCCTGGATTTCCCTCTTCTGCCCTTCTGAGCTTACGACTGCTCTCAGTTGCAGGAGCCCTAAAATCAGAAGCACCTCCTGCACTGCTGCAGCTCCCAAGCAGTGGAGCCAGAGCCAGCACTTTTATTGTGAAGGTGAGACAAATTGTTTCTCTCTCAAAGCAAAGTGTCTAAGACCTAAAATCAGTTTGGTAGTCTCAAAGCTGTGACCTTGCCCCTCTGCTTCGAGAGAGGGCACAAAGCCCAGCTGATGGCTGCAGCTGATGGAGGTGGTGCTGCAGGGTGGGTCCCAGCCCACGAGTCCTGCTGGGAACCAGGGGCACAGCTTTCGTGCTCCTGCGGCCATCAACAAGTAGAAAATTAAGCAGCCACTCATGTATAAACCATCCTCTGCTTCCCAGAAAACAGGTACAGGTTTTGCCCCGGAGGGGAAGTCTGTCTGCTGTTCAGTTTGCTGCCTCTGGTGTGTAGGGGGGAGCTGCTGGAGCCGTTTTTGAGGCGATGCAGGTGTTAGCTGCCTCCAGGCAAACAGCTGGCTGGAGGAGAGCAGTCCGTATGAAGTAGGTGTTTTTTCCTCCCCACATCTAAATAGATGACTGTTCTGAAGGGTCTGTTGCATGCAGATAGAGTCTAGGAGGGTTAAAAGAGAAAGATGGTGGTGAAGGGAAAGAGGAGACATCAGCTGTATCCCTCCAACTCTTGGTTGCATATCAACAGCTCCATCTTAAAGAAAACAGCTGCTCTCAGGAGCTTCAGAGCTCTGCTGCATTCTGCTCGTCTCCTCTCATTGCTTGTCAAAAGCCCCTTAAAGTAGAGTATGGATTTTCTAACAGATGCCCTGATTGCAGCGTTTTAACAGGGCTTATTCTCTTGGGCACACGAAGCCCTTGAGCTAACAGAGAGAGGGGTGTATCCTAAGCGTTCCCCTGCATCTGCTCAGCTGTCCAGCATCCTGCAGCCCCCAGTCCCCTGGAGCAAAAGCCCTCCTGCTGCAGCAGCCTCTCCGTGTGTGTGGCCCTGCTAATATCAGTGCAGGGGATGATGAGCAGACGAGCAGCGCTGGCTGTGCAGTCGCTTGAAGAAGAGCTCCCTGGTAAGGCTGGATCCAAAACATTTCACAGCATCTTTCAGCAGGGACCAGCTGCAGCTGTTAGGCAAGCCCAGGGGCTGCTCCCCAGCCCGTGTGATGCACACAGATGCCATTCTCAAATCCCACCCTCTCCATCCAACTTCCTTTTGCTGCCTGGTCAGCGCTGGTACAGGAGACAGCCGTCTGTTCTGCTAACCCATGTTCATCTGCTTTTTCCACTGCAAAAAAGTGGTATTCCTTCTCATAAGCCTTAAAGGTGCTGGAAAGCTTGTTTGGGGCTTGGTGCCTGTGTTTGTGTGAGGCTCGAGCAGCTTTTGCTCCTGGGGCAGCTGTGCCCCGTGGCGATGCACCCCATAGTGCTCCCCAGGATTTTGCTGCCCACTGATTTAGGAGAGTTCATCGTTAGCAGGCTCTGCAGGGATGCGCGAGGAATGGCTGCACCTTTGGCTCTCACAGCAGTGTGTTCCCCTGACATTTACTTGGAAAAGCATCGGTGCTGTGTGAGCTGCATGGGGGGAGAGCTGGCTGCAGGCACAGCTCTGTGCCTGCTGCAGCCCGGGTGTGTGTTACACACATCGCTCCGAAAGCGACGTGCTGCTGGGAGCACCCCTCCCTCCACTGCTCCCTCATCATCGCCTCCAAGCCACCCACCTGCCAATAGCTTTCACAGCCCTGTTGGAACTTCCTCCTGGGCTGGATTTCCACCAGCACCCCTTCACTAGAAGGGGCTGCCAAGCTCACGGTCCCCCTACACATTGCTCAGATCCACACAGCCACCCCTTTGCTCCCCACAAACCCAGTGCCAGTGGGGAGTGGAGCACCTGGGCAGCCCTAGAACCCTTATGGCCCTACAGCTTGGCTCTTTGGGAAAGCTGGCGGCTGCTAAACCATAGAGAGCCCTTTCATTTCACCTGCTCCATGCTTAAAATGCTGTAGATGGGAAAGCGTCGGGGTGAGGGTGAGGGTGAGTCTTTGTCTCTTAAGCTGGTTTAGGCTGGCTCCAGGGGTAGTGTTGTGACATCTCCTTGGCTTGCCTTAGAAAAGATCTGGTCTTGGTGCTACTGCTCTGACATTTAGGTAGCTGCAGAGGTGGGGGAGATGAATCTCCTGGAGTTTTCTCAAAAAGGGGCCACCTGTGCTGCCTTCAGAAAAAACGTGGAGGCAGCAAGGTGGCTTCAGAGGACTCGGTTCAGCAGGAGGGACTCCAGCGAAATGAAGAAACTTAGCAGGCTAGCATGGAAGTGACGGGGGCACATGGAAAATTGTTGTAAAAATTTAGAATCGTTAGACCTTGAATGTGTGTGGATGCATGAGGCAGAGGGTGCAGGCCTGACTTGTGTCTCCATTTGAATCGGAGGCTGCCTTCAGTCTCGTGTCCTTTCTGTCAGAGCGCTGTTCCAGGCCCCAGGTGAGGCAGGGAGACACCTTTCCTTCCCGGTGATGTGCGGTGCTGGAGGATGAAGGCAGGGACTGCATCCTGCCCCTCAGCAGCACCACGTGGTGCTGTACTTGTTCCTCACCGTGGGGCGAGAGCCCCTGAGATACCTGTTGCTGTTCAAACGCATGCCTCGTGGATCAATTAGCACATAATTTCTGGTCTTCTTAGCAGAAGGAGCCATTAATAAACAATAACCTACAGGAAACAAGGGCATTTATGGATCTGAAGATGAATGCGTCCCCAGAATAACTAACATTCAACTTCATGTGGCTTTTGTGCCTGGGGGAAGTGCCAAGCCCAGCTGCGGCGAGTGGCATGTGCAGCTGCAGGTACAGTTTTGGGCTCTTCTGTCGCTGTTCAGGGGTGAACTTTCCCTCTTGTTTCTGTCAGACACGAACTTGCTCTGAATGGTGGGCAGGAAACTGGTATTTCTAGAGGTTTTAATGATCAAAATAAATCAGAGCCTTTTTTTTTTTTCCTACACATTCAAGTGAATGAATTTAAAAGCAACTCCCCTTCCCCTAAGTGGAAGGAGCTAAGCTAATGCCTGCACATGCGCTGTATCCAATTTTATTTATTTCTCTGGAAGTAATTTTCTTTCTAAAAATGCAGCTTTCTCAAAATCCCACCATTTACAGAGAAATTGAATCTGCTGGAATTTTTGACAGTGAAAAGCTGAGCAGAACACTTTGAGTGCCTTCATTTTTGCTGCACGGCAAGTAGCAATGCTAGCTGATGAGTGGATGTGAGAGGAGAATTAAAATGAAAGGAGGAAATTAAAGGAGAATATTTTGTCATTACCGTAATGAAAACATTTGATACTACTTAAGTGACAGAATTTGATTCTGTCTAAATGAGATGTGGAGAGAACCACCTGCCAAAATTTGTTGACACATTTGTTTTGCAAAAAACTGCTGTGACTTCTACTTGTCACGCCACAGAGGAGAAACTCAAGCATCCAGTTGGCTCTGATGGACGCGGGATTGGCAAAGCTGAATGGTGTCAATGATTAAAAAAAAAAAAAAAAAAAGAAGAAGCCTGAATTAGCTTGAACATCATCTCTGCCTCTGCACGTGAAGACGTGGGAGCGATGAGCGCTCACCTTCTCTGCAGTTGCTGGCTGCAGCCTTGGAGGGGCTGAGCGGGCAAGGTGGAAGCAGCCCCCGCTCCTCCCCTCGGCGCAGGACGTGGCTTGCAGGTGAGAGCTGAGTGAACCCCTGGTCTCTCGTTCCCCTCCACTGCACGCAATCTCACCAAAACCACTGGAATTCCTCTGAGAGAGGAAGCAGGACCCTCTCCATCTCAGTACTCTTCAGGCTTGGTGATGCTCGGCTTCGACTGGAGAGATGGAGAACAAGAGGGAAAGGCAGAAAACCTCAGTGGGGGACAAGAAACATACTTGGGAGAAAAGGGAAGAACTAAGCAAGGATCGAAAGCAGGCATGTATCGTATGCCTGGAAAGGCTTCTGAGCTTGGAAGCGTCTGAAGTACAGCAAGAACTGAGTGTTGCTGCCATAGTCCCAGGAGAGGGGGCAGAGCTCTTAAAGGATGTGAACTTCAGAGAAACACAGACGTGTGTCATGGCTGCAAGGCCTCTATTTTATTATATTTTTAATTAAAAGGATGTTTTGAATTTTTCCCTCTAGCTGGGAAAACTTTCTGATCTAGTCAGAAGTCAGCTTCTGAGAAGGACAAGACCTGAAAAATAACTCAGTGGGAAGACACTGAGGAATTTCTGAAATCAGGCCCTCTGTCAGAGACGGGATAAACGCAGCATGGTGGCACCTTGGCACAGCGGAGATGCACCGACGGAGCCCGAGCCACCTCTGCAGCCACAAGTCACCCCCTCCTGTCTCCCGGGGGGCGCGGGAGGTGCCCTGAGCATGTCTCACAGCAGAGAGAAGCCTGACGCGTCTCCTCTGCGTGGGATGCAGCCCAGCCTGCTGGGACCGCAGCGCTGGCGCTGGGACGTCAGTAGCTTTCCACTTCAGCTCCACAAACACGGTTGCTGCGCACAACTGTCTGAGCATCTTTCCTCTCTGAAGATTTCTGTGATTTCAGTCGCTTCCTTTGACGATATAAATAATACATTCTATTCTTAGCTCTACAGTGATACACTCAAATCTTTATCTAAATTCTGCAGAATTTTCCATTTCAGATGTTTGGGCTTCCAGAGGCAGACTGCTGCTTGTCCCGCGCATGACATTATTCCTTTGATACATGATCTCAAAATTCAATTACCAGACCAATTACTGATTTTTCTGAAATTTACAAGGAAAACATTGAAGTTTGATTAAGTCAGAATTCCCACTGGCCTGATCAGCAATGAGACCAAAATTAAATCGGGTTTTTAAGAGCTTTGCCACGTTGCAACGCCTGAGAAATATCTGAATTTGAAAGCCCGTTGCCAAAAGTCTAAACTCTGCATGCTGAGCAGTGGAAGACATATCTCACTCATCACAAGAGTGAGCACATGCTGCTTTGGAAAGGCCAGGTGGAGTCAAAGGTGCCTCTCCGAGAGCAGCAGCGTGCGCAGGGAGCAAGCACTCACATTAATTATACATGGAAACAAGATGAGCCCTGACCCTTGGGTGTTAAAAGGGGCTGAGCAGCGTCACAGGAGCAAAGCGACAAGAAAATCACTGCTTCCCTGGAGCTGGACCAAACGCAAAGCGATGTGGCACTGCCATCCATCCCTTGGGAGCCTGAGAGCCTCGGTGCAGGCAAAGCGCCCCATGTTTCTTGCATCAGACGTGGCCTTGCGTAACTACGGAGGGCTGTCCTCTTATGGTCTGACCCACGTAGCTTTGAGGCCCCACTGGTTTCCCCTCTGGTTTGTGCTAGCCTAGATGAGGGCAGGATGGAGCCCCAAGTGCAGCCCTTGCCTGACCGTCACGCTGACAGTCTCAGACGCGTTGCTCCAGAACTGACACAGCAATGTCCATCGTGGGGTGGCTCTGAAATGCAGGCGGGGTTCCAGGCTGAGAGGCATGTGCATCCCTTTACAGGGTGTACAGGTTTATCCCTTACAGCTTACTGTGGTGTGAACCCAGGGCGTTAGGGGAAGATAAGCATCTGCTTAATTATGCGCTCCCAAAGATTGGCTGACATCTTAAAACACAGCCCTTGCGCAGGCAGTTCATTTGCTTCTGCAATTTGCAGGTGTAAAAAAAGCAAATTCATTTTCACCATTGCTTGGGGAACAGATGATTCAGTAAAGAGTAAAGGACAGAAATGCAGATATATGCAGTTGCATCATCAATTAAATGACTGAAAACAGCTTAGAAACTTGGAGTCCTGTCAGCTGCCATTTTACAAGCATAGTAAGGAGCTGAAGTGTCTCTTTTTGGACCTTGTGCCTTCTCTGAAGTCCTCGCAGTTCCTGGAACTACAGGCCACTACTTAACATTGAAGATGAGGATTTGGGTACTTTTGTGTTCTGGTGACACAGAACTGCTTAGAGAGAGCAGGGAATTTGCTGAACAGGGGTTGAAATGCTTGAATTTGCTGAGAGACATTAGCTTGCGGTGCTTGAGCACCTGTCAGGGGAGCACACATCCGTCAGGAGCCGCAGCTCTTCCCATCTGCACCGTGGCAGGCCGTGTCTGGGCGCAGGAGCTATCATCCCCCAATTTCCCTCACCCTCACAACTGGTCTCAATCTTCCAGTGCAACACAGAGGAGTAAAGCAAGGCACAGAAATGCCTCCTAACCTCCAGCCTTCGTCAAATCAGAATTTTCTGGCGCGCCGATGCATAATGCATGAGCTCTCAGCGGCTGCCTGGCTCGTCCTCCATGCAGGGGTTAATGAGGGAAATGAATGGGATCGTGGTGGGGCCAGGGTTCTTTGCAAGGCTCTGCTCCCCTTCCAGAACCTCTGGGTTCATCTTCCTTAAGTAAACACACTTCAGCAGTCTTCCAGACTGTAAATAAGTCAGGGCAGCAGCAAGAGAGCGATTGCCAGTGGGTAATTTGTGGAGCTGCTTGCAGCTGGCCCCACCTGCTGGGGCCAGACCTGCCGGCTGGCAGTGCCCTGTTGGCACCTTGTTGAGCTCGGAGCATAAGCTCCTTCATTTACAGAGGTTTCCATCAGCCCCACTCATTTTTTCCCCCACCTCCTTCCACATTTTTGAGCTATAACAGTCAAGACACTGCTTGAAGCAGTGATCTTCTGAATGACTTAGCAACACTGCTCCTTCGCGAACAGGTTCCTCTCAGTGAAATACATCCATATTTATGTAGGACAGAGTTTTTGGAATGCTATTAAATTTACGTGGTCAGCTGGCAGAGCAGCCGTCTTCATCCGCTACGCAGAAAGGGAAAAACAGCCTGCATGCAGCAGCAGGGAAATATTTTCAGACAGAAAAATCCTGCCAGTGCTCATCACCCCTCTCAGGGGATGAGGGCAGCTAACAGGAACACAGGAGACCTTGTTAAACCACGAGTCCATCAGCCTGGCAGGCTGGGAGGCAGACTTTGCTGGATGAGGCTGCACATGGGGTTTTTTTGCAGCTGGTTGTTTGACAGGCCCCTGAGGTTGGAGGGGTTTTGTGCAGCTTCTCGCAGAAATAAAGAGGGAAGAAGGGGGAAAAAAATTGCGGAGCGGTGGCGGCGGCGCAGCCTACAGGCCCTCGGCCCCGCTTCATCCCCGTGTGGCAGCCGGGAGCAGAGCTGCCCAAAGCCCATATGCCACCTCCACGTCACAGCCCGGGGCCCCGGCGCTGTGGGGAGCTGGGTGTCGGGGCTGGCCCAGCGGTCCCTTCAGTGTGAGAGACGCAGAGCCGAACGGCTGAGTGCCCGCGACCTCCGAAAGGCCCACGGCGATCGCAGAGAAGCATTTACAGCAGAGTCCTGGCCAGAGTCCAAAGCGTGCAAATTACTTTTTTTGCCTCCTTAAATACTCTTTGCAGTGTCTGTGAGCTCTGGAGATGCCAAAAGCACTGGAGCAACTCCAGCTGAAAGAGATAACTTGGTGCTATTCGTTTGGCAAAGCAGCCTTCGCACTTCTGGTCCCAAAGTGCTCGGCGCAGCACCCGTCTGCCCAGCCCCAGCCATTTCACAGCGATGGCTCTGTGGCAAATAAGCGGTTTGCACAAAGCTGTTCGGGCTACAAAGGCCTGTGGAAACGTAAGATGCCTTTAATAAACTCGCTGGGCTGTAGGTGGCAAATAACTTCAGCAATTCCCAAATGACCTCAAAACGTAGCGGCTGCAGAGAGGCAAATTAGTCATTTTATGCTCTAAATACTTAATGCCAGGGCTAAAAATGAAGAGATGGAAGAATGTCCTGGAGAAGCAGATTGGGATGCAGCCGAAAACAAACCCCATCCTCATCCAGCGAAAATCAGCAGCAAGCAGCAGCAGAGTCAATGCGGCAGTGCTGGTTTACGTCAGGCAACGGAGTCCCTCCAACCCAGCGGTGTTACGGAAAATGACCTGAAATATTCATACGGAGCCCTCCCTCCTTTCTGACAAAGCTGAGTTTAAAACAGAGGTGAAAAAGATGACTTCAAACGTTGCTGCCCAAGGGATGTGAAAGGCACAGCGTGAAGCTTTTCTCTCCAACGTGGGAAGTAATGGCAGAGGGCGGCACGCTGGGAGGGATGGGAAGCTGGCAGAGCAGAAAGGAGTTTCTTCAAAAGCACCGACGGATGCAGGCCGTGCCATACCGGGCTGTGGATCAGCATCCCCGATGCAGGCCAGCCCAGGCAGTGGGGACAGGGATGAGCCCATACCTCTCCGTGGCACAGCTCCGCTGCCCACGTGGGAAGGGGCAAAGCCGGAGCCATCCGGGATCGCACCCCGTGGGCAGCGAGCTGGGGCTAGAGGCTGGCACCAAGCGAGCGTGTTCCTCGTTTGATTAGCTGCTTCTCCTTTGGCAGCTGAAAGGACGCTTGGCAGCACCAGGCTTTTTGCATCTTGTTGGGCTGAATAGGAGGAGTAGGGTTTTGGCAGGGAGAAAAGAACATGCCACTGTTGCATCAATGGCCTCATTACTAAACAGCATGGCCCTCGAGAAGTGACGAGGAGCTGAGGGGAGCTTTATTCTGGTAGGCAAACATGGGCTGGAAATGCATTTCCAGCCTGACCTGAAGATATTCAGCTAAAAGGGAGGCTGAAAACTGGACAACTTGTATCTGTAGAGATCTGAGTGCGTGTTGTGCATCCCTGCGCGGTCTGTGGGTGTTCAGAGGTGCAGGGGAGCTCAGCCAGGCGAAGCACAGGGCAGCGCAGAAGACAAGGGCCAGGCAGGGGTGGGTGTGCTCCAGGCTGTTCAACGGGTGCTTAGCACCTCTTTGTGTTAGGACCAGGGAGGAGCTGTCTTGTCACCTGCTGGGGGATTCGGGGAGATGTAAAACAAGGGGAAAAACTAGCCGGGAGCTGGTCACCCAGCAGGCTGCATTTTAGCTCTGACCACTGCTTTCACGCCGACTTAATGGCAAGCCTGTTCGTGTAGATACCATGAGAGATCCAAGCTGATCCACTTTAAGTCTAGATGAGAATTTTTAACAAAGCCAGGCAAAATTCATCCTGAAAAGTCTGTTTTCTCTGTTATATCCTTGCAATGGGGTTTTCAGGACCTTTCGTTGTTCCCTGTTGATAGCAATCTACGGTTGAGCTCAGTGTCAATCAAGTTAGGTCAGTGTCACTGCTTTGGAAAATCCCAACCCATGTATTCTGAACAATTTTGAGAGCCAGTTGTACAGAGGGTGGCACGAAGTGTGAAATATACGTCATGTGTAAGTGGGCTGTGAGCTTTAAGAGTGGTCCTGAAGAATTTGCAAATGAAAACTAGACCTGGTCTGTAAGAATCACTTCACGTAGGAATGAAGTTCAGGCACATAGCGGTGAAAGTTAAAGCAGTGGAATGTGGGCCAGGAACACTGCAGAGGAGTTGTAAGGCAGAAGATTACCACGGGTATGATACACTCAGCTGGTAGTTATAAGAAGAAGGAGCTGTGGGAAAGGGTAAAATTGCTGTGCTGGTGCTGATGCAAACATCCAAGCTTGGCAAACGGTGTCATCTGCTGATCTGACATCAAAGATGACACCAGCCCATACCATCATTAGCTCCATGCCTCCTGAACCACAGCAGCCCCTTGTCTATCAAGAAGCCACCCCAGCCCTGGCCATACTATGTTACGATTTGCCATGGCCTTTCAGGGCTACTCGCAGGGATGATTTTCCTGATTTTTAAAGATCAAACCTTATCCCCGACAGTCCAGCCCCAAGCCCCAAGAGCTCTCATTTGTCCAGGCTTGCTCTCTATGGGGGCAATTCTGGAGGAATTCCCTGGCATAAAGCTAAATTAAAGTCATTTCAGGGAGAGGGAGTGAGAAGCGAACCTCCTCAGTCTCAAAGCTTGCTCAGATAGAGCTCTCCATAGCACACCACAATGAATAATGAATAGTAGTCATCCACCCGTGCAGATCTGCTCTGCCCAGAGCAGAGTGTGCAAAAAAAAAATGTGGGGGGAGCATTTCCCGTGTCAGGCCCAGCCAGCAGCTCTTCCTTCCCAAACCTTTGTCTCACATGGTATTGATTGATGGAAGTTCCACTCCCTCCTCTTGCTCCCTTTCCTGCATCAGGAGCCCGGGAAGCCCCATGCCGGGTCGCATCGCCCACCCCGACCCACTCCCGGTGCGCTCCGGGGCCTCGGTGCTGCCTCCCAGGATGCAGAAGAAAAGACCTGACAGCTCACTTGGCATTCTCAGCCCTAAGCTTTTAGGTGTTCCCATGAGACTGGAGCGAAAGGAAAAGCGAGAGCAGGGCATCTGCAGGCAGGCTGCTCGCGCTGGTGAGCCTCTCTTCCCGGTCTGATATAAATCCCATAAACGATCCCAGGGGCATTTTGCTGCTGCTGCAGCCGCTTACGTAAAGGCAGTGTGCACGTGAAACAGCACCGCAGCGAAGCCACAGGCTTGCCGGCCTCCCCTTGTCCAGGAGGGTGCTGTGGGACACCGGTGTCACCTCTGGGCACGGGGCACAGGCTTCGCCAGTGCTTGCTCTCCCTCGAAGCCCGAAGCCTTGGGGCTCAGAAGGCCCCAAGAGTGACACCATGCTGCAACCATCGCGAGGGCTCAACCCCGTTAGCCACAGCCCAGCCTCAGCACAGCCATCACGTCCTTCCAGTTCACACGGGTATTCAGAGTAATGTGCTGCACAGCTCTGGAAGCCTTAAAGCCGGGTGAAAGCAGGCTCCTTTTTAGATGGGAAGGGTCTGAGAGCTGCCCTGCGGTGCGAGGGCATGGGGGCAGCGGGGACCTGGTTAACATCAATAGCTGCAAAGCCCCTGGGACCGGCAGGCTCTGCCCTGGACAATGGATTATTTTTAACTAGCTCGAATCTTCAAACGCTGTAGCTTAAAAAAGGGGAAAGAAAAGAATAGCCGATTTGTGCAAGCTCCTCTGCTCCCATTAAGGCGGTGGAAGTGGTGCTATGCATTTCAATGGGGGCAGGACCGTGCTGCTCGGGAGATAAATCGCACCCTGTCCCTTTGCATGCTCCGTGCAGCTCCCCATGGCGTGATCATTCCTGGCCCCCCTAAGCACACCCCTCTCCCTCCCTCCCTGATACGCTCCCCAGCAGATTTTTTTGTTGTTGTCATTGAGCCGTTCATTTTCCATAGGCTGCCTTCATTCCCGTGGCCTTTTGCAGCTAGGAGACAAGGTGTTGCCTTGGAAACAAAGCCCCTTCGATGCTCAGAGTCTCTGGGATTGCTCTGTCTGCTCCCGAGTGCTTCTGGTTATTTTTATGAACCGCACAAAGATGCAGCAGGCGTGTAGCCAGCGCAGAAAGTAGCCAGGGGAGGTGGCGGGAGGGCCAGTGCCTCGCCGGCACCGCTTGCTCCGCTGGGGTGTTGTTGCAATGCAGCATGTCCGCAAGAGGAACTGCACCTCCAGAGAGCCCTGCGCACACCGGGGTGTTCCTGGGGGTGGGGACAGTGGCAGAGCCAAATCCAGACCCATAGCCAACTCTGAAAGTCTCTGCTCTGAGGTTTTCTGGCGATTCTGCTCTATGCCACAGGGCAAGCACAAAGAGCATCCCTGGTCCCTGGTCCGCTCCTGGTACTTGAAATATTTCCAAAAGCATTGCAGAAAAAAAGTGAGTATATAGATAGGCTTTTAAAAAATCAGTAGGAAATGAAGCCTAGGCCTTGTTCCTCCTGCCAGCACCTCCCTCTGCTCTGTGCAGCGCTGAGAGGGCTCCCAGCTGCTGCAGCTGAGTGCCTGGCACAGCCAGAGATGGCAAGCAGCAGAGAGGAAGGAGGAACCACGTGGCAGTGGGATGCTGCGGAGCTGGGCACTGCCAGGTCACAGCTGCAGAGGCTTGATGGTGGGGCTGAGGTGCTGCAGGTGTTTCCCTTCCTGACTACAGGCACCGAGGCCTCCACCACCACTTTCCTGTGAAGCTTGAGAAGCTCTGCAAGGGCAGCAAAATGCTGTAGGGGATCCACCCTGTATTCCCCAGGTGGTTCTGGATTATGCACAAGGGAGTGCTTGTGCTGTTTCATGGCTTTTTCTGTCGTTGCTGAGACTCACAGATGCCCAGGCTAGCAGGGTGTTCACAGATTTTCTTATCCCTTCTGGTAAGCCAGGAGTCTGCCTCATCCACCCGAGTGTCAGAGATGTGGGGCTCAAGTTGCCTTTCTTTCAGAGTTTTGCTGCCAGTGCTGCACAATGCTGTGGTTACGGAGATGTAGGACTAATCCAGCTACAGCAGGTTATGAGCCTGTTGTTTTTGACATTTTTTGATGCTATATTTGTGCCAGAAGAATAAATAATAAATAACCACAACAGCATCAAAGATCTCTTCCAGGCCCCCAGCCTATTTATGCCTATCCTTGTTAAGCCATTACAAAGATCTCTCTCTGCTAGCGTGTCGTTTTATGGACTAACCTGTCATCTCATGCTGCACCTGGAGTCCCATTTATCCACCCTCTCAAGAAAGTTCTTGTCACAAGCCCTTAGCACAAACCCCTCTGCGATGGAAACGCTCACACCTGGGTCCCCAGCACTGCTCTTTCTGTTCTACCCCTCAGCCTAGCAGACAAGGCAGCCAAGCCCCGCACCTAGCACTGTGGCAGGGACGAGCAGGACATGGCCATAGATTGCCCCAAGCTTGCTCCTGCCTCTTCCTCCTCTTACTCTTGTCTGCGCCCTGCCAAAGGGCACCAAACAAAGCCAAGAAATGATCCAACAGTGTAGGCGAAGGCAGCAGGTGCTTACATTGCTCGGGCAGCGGCCTTGGTTACCTGCACCGGGAGCTGACGCCGGTGAGAGTGCTAGAGAAGTGCAGATCTGCATGCTTCCATCTTCTGTTTTCTTAGAGGCTCCCCAGAACATACTGGTGTTTGATAGGGTGTTTGCTGTCTAAAGCAAAGCAGTGCCATTTTTCTGAGGGCCCTCTTCCCAAAGTGTTTCATTAAACAAAAGGGGGAAGCCAAGGCACGTTCGCAGCAGTGGCTCGGTTCCCAAAGTGCCCTCGCTGCCGTACGTGACGCCCGGTTTGTTAATATTTAGCCCATTGCCAGGATAGCAATAACACCACAGTGCCATCCTATCCTCTTGCCCTGCATACGTGCATCCCGGCCATAAATCGACCTCAGAGTATTCTGCTTCACCCAGAAGGTAAAAACACTTGTCTACAGCATTAATCCTCACAGTTTCCATTTTACCCAACGTCTGCATGCTCTTGCTCTTCTCCAGGGGCTAAGGAGGAAGGGGTTGTTTTGCTGGGATTTACTCTGCGGGCCTGCAGACATCCAAAAAACTTCAAGGACAGCATTTCCAAGCATTTCCCTGCAGTGTGCGTGGCCTTGCAGGATTTCAGAAGCCATAGTTGGCACAGTTTCCTGGGGTATGTAGAAGTCAGGCTTTACAAACCCCTTTTTGCTCGTGTAAAGCTCAACTCACACACAGATAACCCATCGTCTGCACTCAGCAGTGATCATCTTGTAAGGCACTTGATGAAGGAGTAACAGATTGAAAACCAGAAAACTGTGGCAAGAATCCAAATTAAAACTGTAAATAAGCAGTGAACATAGGCCTCCTGATAAGCAGGGTCCTGTTGTGCTTATTACTGGACCTGGGCAGAATTATTCGATGAATGCTGAATTTACTAAAAACAGGCTAAAAGAAAACAAAAACATTTGTTAAATCAAGTCAAAATATGCAGGTAGTCATGGCCAAGATGAAGTTATCTGAAAATCTGGAGAATCTTTCAGAAGGACTTTTCATTCCTGAAAGGCCAGAGTGATTTGTTTTGATGAATTTTTCCAACTTTTCGTTTGGACACTGGATTTTTTTGGTTTGAAAACTGACATTTAAAATAGTACTTCCCTACCCCTTGAATAACTCAAAAGAAAACAAAGTATTTTGGTAAGGCTCAAGGCAAGTGTTTTGTCTGAGTATGAAATTAAATTTTTGGAGGTTTTTGGTTCTGTGATAGAATGCGGAGGAAAATGTTTGATCCAAGGCGATTTTTCACATCATCTAATTTTTAAGTTTGGCTGCCGAGCGGAAAATCCATTGTTATTTGGCATCTGCTGTGCCTGGTCTCCCACCATCAATACAAGAAATAGTTTTGGGACACCCTGTCAGGCAGAGGGCTGTGGAGACCACACTGACACCTGGTGTAACTATTTCAGGTGAGAAGGAAGACCCTCACCTGATACCTGATATCCCAGCAGCCAGTGTGGGTTACGGAGACGAAAAGAGGCAACCAAGATGCCACAGGGAACTGAAATTTAGCAGAATTATTGCAAGATTTTTTTTTCTGCCTGCCTTGTCCTCTAAGTATCGATCTTTAACACAGATCACCAAGTGAAACAGGACCATAAAGCAAACTAAGGCTCTGTCTGACTGCAGCACTGGTGCTTCCTTCAGGGACACGACTGCAGCCCACGCACTTAGTCCTTCACCGTGCGATGCACTGGTAGATCTGCTGGATTAGTTGCAGAGTGGATATTAGCACCCACTGTTCAGCACCAAGCTCTGAACATCGAACTAATTACTAGGTTCCAGCACTGCACGGCTTCCCAGCAGGAAGGCGCTGCCCTATAAATCATCATCCACGAGTGGCATTTAGCCAGAGATGCTAAGGGAATTCTGCTCTGCGCTGAATGCTCCCGCCGTCAGGGCTATTCTCCCATTCTGCAAAAAAGACAATGTCCATTCCCCCTTTGTGGCAGGAAAGCTCTCAGGCCAAAATCAGTATCCCCCCCTGCCCTGCCACCCTTAAGCAAGAAGGATGCTGGTGTGGAAAATCTTGAAGACACTCAAAGAGTGGAAAGCATACAGGCTGAAGCCATGGTGAATTTCTGAACCCAGCAGAGGCTCTGTGGGACCCCGGCATGTTCGCAGTCCCTGTCACTCACACCCAGCTCATCTTCAGCCTTTCATTTTGCAATGACTGCAAGACAGTAATTTATTTTTCAAATTGTGGGAGCCAGCGCAGTTTCCACACCTGGTCTCCCTCCATGGGATATCAGACATTTCCCTGCCATTTACTGCACCATAAGCGCTCCACTGCTGTTAAATTTTATGGCCTTTCCCCCAGCAGAAAGGATTTTAAAGAGAGGAGAAGGGCAGAGCAGAAAGAGCAGCACACTGCAAGGATTTTGTTCTCTAGCCTTTCTATGCTTCCAGTCTCACCACCGTGTCGGAGCACTCCCCTGCAGCGCATGAAGCCATCCGGCTAATGTCCCCATCTGTGGCTCTCCCTCTCTTCCTCTCCCTGGTGGGCAGCACTCTGTGCCTGAATGTCCTGAAAGCCATTTCTGTAAGCGGAGGATAAAGTTTGGGCTTGCAGGTCCCTTACCCAGCCTTTTGCTCGGCATCTGTTTGGTCAGAGGACCCATCAAAGCATCCTGTCCCCAAAGGGACACTGATGGGTCTCGCAGTGGCTCTCAGTTTCTCAGGATGCTCTCTGTTGCCAGCCATGTCTTGTTCATGCCAAGATAGTGTCACTTTTTCCTCACCTTTCATTGCAGCTTTTGATTCAGGAGCTATTTTTTGAGCAGGGAAAGAGGTTTGTACCCACACAGGAGCTGGCCAGTTTTACTTGGCCAGCTGCAGCATGACACAGAGTGGCTGGGAACGAAAGCAGTACCAAAGACAAAGCAACCGGCCTGCTGTAGGGCCATAATGACATCTCAAACCAGGCCTGCTCAGTGTCTCCCCAGATAGGAAGCAGCAGAGAGAAATCACAGCAGTAACGAGGTTTCAGGAAGGTGCTCCAAGACCAAACACCAGACACACAGAAATTGTTTGGCCAAGGCAGTCGGAGGTGATGGGACCATCTTGGCTCCAGAAGGATATGAAACCCAGGGCTTTGCTAATCGCCGGCCAGACAGCGCAGCCTCGGGAGGAGAGCTCCGCGCGTCACCGTGGCTGTCGGGTTATGTTTTCTGTACAAAGCAGTCTGCCTGCGAGCAGACAGGCAGCAGCCCCTTGGCACCGTACCCAAGTCAACCAGCCCTTCTGGGAGCTCTCGCACACAAGCAGGGCCAGAAGATGGCTGGCGTGACGTCGTGGCAAGCCAGCCATCTCTAACTGGATTTGTCAGGCCTGGCTTTGCCGTGTGATGCAGATTGCTAGAGAGCTCTACGAGCCTTGCACCAGTGCAAAACCGCCTTTTAGCTGTCTGCAGGCCGCGTAGATCTGTGTCAGGGCCTTCCCAGATAGGCGCTGACTGACGGGCCTTGTCAGAAGGCACCTTGTCCCGATGCCCACCTCGGGGCCTGCTCTAAATGGTTACGTTTGAAGGCACCAGAGGGGGTACTTTAGAGCTCAGCACCTTCCAGGGTCTCTCAGAATGCGTGCCCAGCAAGGCGAATGCCAGGCAGAGGTGGGAGGCCTGGATGAGACGCTGCGGAGGTGGGCGGAAGGCTGAGGGAGGAGCGAGGAAGGTTGTCACCGCCACAGTGCACGGCAGCGGCTTCGTGCCAGGCAGATTTCCACGGGGGTCAGCACTGAAACACAGATGTGTGAGAAAGAGAGGGTGAGTGAGGGGGAGAGTCATACGTGTAACTATTTATTCCGTGTCTACAAGAGCTCCTATGGACTTGGAGCTGGGCCCTGAATGTCTCTGGAAGAGGCGTATTCACCAGCTCTGCTTTGCTTCCAGAATTCATTCAGGCTGCAAATACTGTGAAAATAACCAGCTTTTGCTGTGATGCAGCCACACCTCAGCTGTGAAACATGGGCCAGATTTCTGAGCTGCTCTCTGAGGAGGAGGTTTTTAGTTTATGAGCCACTTTCTGCCCCCGAGTGACAGGACCACATTTCTCTGCCCGAAGCTGCAGAGGCACAAGGGCACGAGCTAGTACCCCAGGAAGGTCCCCATCCAGGGACATCCTTTGGAGATGCTTGATGCTTTCAAGAAAATGAGATTTTTATGAGATGCAGCTTTGAGTACAGCCAGCCACCAGAGGAAATTGCACCTGTGTTAACCTTTGAGATGGGCTGAGTGACAAGTATGATTAATCAGAGTAAATAAACAGCAAAAAAATGATATTTACTGGGATTTAGATTGCCAAAAGGAAAGCAGTGTTTGATATGACGCAGTGGGTCAGCTCTCCTGTGGGTCTAAGTCAGTGCAGCTGCACAGGGTTTAGCAGGTTTGTGCCACATAGCTTCACGTAAGTCTCTGCCTTTCCCCTAAAGTCTCAGCATCCAGAAAACTATTGCTTATTGAAAAAAACATCCTCTAACTGATGTACAGGCAGCTTCAAAGTGTCATAGCCAAGATATACCCTGGGATGGTCAGGGATGGGGACCTTGGAGTCCCCCTCTAGTGCAACTCTGCGGCAGCGAGGCCAAGAGCAGCTCTGCTAGTGACCTTCGCAGGCACCAATCGTAGCTGGTGGCAGGCAGCAAATAATTAGGAGTGATTTATATCTACATGATGAAAAATAATGGCTTGCCCAGACAAACATGACTGCCAGTAATGTCTGACTCATGCAAGGTAACGAATTAATTGGGATATACAGTTGTTGCAAGTGAAGTTGAAACTTTGCTTGCTGAAGATACCTCGTGTGCTTGGTGACATGTGGGAGACAAATAAATAACTGTGGTTATGTCCAGGTTAGTGAGAAAGCAGCTCCCCTTATGAATTGAGTTTGTGCCATGTGTCTGATGGAAAGATAGACACATAACACAGGGTGCAAAAGCGTCACATCGACTTCCCAGAAAGGTATCAGGCTTCTTCTACACATCTGTCCACAGACTTCACTGCCTCATCAAATCTGCTTTGTCCTGGCCATACAGAGTCCTCTGCAGCTGCTGGCTGGTGTGAGTTTCCTTTTTATGAGAGAGTTATTTGGCCTTCTAACTTGGTCATTAAGGAGCGGGTGTGTAATTCGCCTTCCCACAGTTCAGGAGCCCAGCTGTATCTCCCAGCCAGCCGGCTCCAGTTTTCATGCCATAGGTAGACACATTCACAGAGCTGAACAAATCCTGCTCTAGGTGGTGAATAACTCAGGGACAGTCAGCTCAGGGTCAGGGTTTGACCCATGATGAAGAACACTGGGCGTCTGGACATAGCGGTGGGACGCATCAGAAAGCACAGGGGGCAGGTCACACTCCTACCAGATAAGAACCAGCCCAAGGAGTCTGGTGCAAAGCCAGGGATGTGGCAGCTCCATGTGAAATCATCCCAGCCTTTCCCATGGCACCCAGCTAAGGAGCCAACACGCTGTCTCAGCCTCCCAAGGTACAACCGAGCAGATGAGACCTCTTAGAGGCGTGTCCACCAGCTTGGAAGTCACGGCACCCTTTCCAGCCTCGCCCTGAAGATGTGGTGGTGGCCGCCACTTCCATTGCTCGCGCTGTGCTGCTGCACCATGCGGACACCAGCCCCGAGCGTCAGATGGGAGCCGCTGGGCAAGTGCAGGGGCAGTGGTGGAGGAGGAAGCACTGCACCATTTCATGGCTCCTTCCAGCAGTCCCAGGGGCAGGCTGCTGCTTATTTTTAGCTCCTGAGGTAGCTGAAATACCACCGTGGTATTCATTAACTGAATCCCCGTCAGATGGGAGCCGCGAGGCGGGCGCGGGGGTGACGCTCGGTCTGGTTTGTTTTGCTTCATTTAATTGCTCGCCTCAGTACAGACGCAGAGCGTGGCAGGAGGCTCGGTGCCTCTCACCTCAGGAAAAGAGGGAACGCCAGGCCTGGGGGAGGCGGGAAGGGAAAAGTCAATCAGGCAGTATTTAAAAACCTACCTGCTGGGCCCAGGGGGGACTGGAGGTTTTAATGTCATTCCCAGCTTGAGATGCAGCCTGGAGAGTGAGAAGAGAAAGGGCTATCTTCTCTTCTTGGGTCCTTAATTGCTTGTTAAATCATCTAACAAATGCATGAACTCCTGGACAGCCCCGTGCTCCTTGACAGAGAGGCTTTATCCTTGGGAGAGGGGAGGAGTATTTTTTAAAATACTCATTTTCCTGCTTTTTTTCTGGGTGTGCAACACTGAGAGTTGAACCGTTCGCTCAGCAGAACAGAACCCAGCCTGGAGTATTTTTATTGCTGTTGGCAGGAGCAGGACGCTTTTGCACACACCCTGCAGGCAGCTCCTGCGCCATGGGAAGGAGCATCTCCCGTCCCAAAATGAGACTCTGTGTGGCTGCAGAGCTGCTGCAGCTTCTCTCCATTTGCAGCTACCGAAACATCACCTGCCCGGCAGGCCCGGCCCCGCTTCTGGCCCAGGCAGACCTGGTAACCGTGGCCTGAGATGCCTGTCCCCGCTCGCTCCCATTCTGTCACTGCCGCCTGTCAATGTCCTCTGCTCAAACCCACTTGCACTGGGTCTTAGATCACAGGGGACTGCCACGCGTCCTGATAGCAGAAAAGGTGAGGCAGCTCTTTCCCAGCACAGAAAATGTGATGGCTGTGACATTCCCTCTGATACTTGCAGAAAGCAACCCCCAGTTACGTCCACAAAGGGCAGAAGAAGCCGAGGCCCTGCCCTTAGCAGCCGGAGAGCTTCAGATCCGCTTCGCCATCACAGACAGATGAGCGGATCTGTGACTTACACCTATAAATCCCTCCTGCCATATTCAAGGTGGCATAGGAGAGATCTCCTCCCTGCCTAAATGAAAGCATCTTGCTGCAGAACAATTTGGATAGCTTGTGAAGCACACAGTCCCATCTGAAGTTAGCAGGGTGCCCCGAGCAGGCTGGCCTTTAGCAGGTTTTGTGTTATTCCGAACCTCTGGAAGGAGAAGAATTGCAGCTGCAGCAGGGCAGAAAAGCCATGGTGATGATTTATGAATATTCACTGAGCTCACGAAGCACTCCGGGGCAGAAAACAAGCTTTGAAATGAACTGAACTCTTCAAGGTTCTTGGTTTGCCTTGGCTTTGAGGTGTGATTCACCAATACTGTTTCTCCAAAATTTAGCAAAGTCTTTACAGAGGGCTAGAAAGATTTCTGGGCACAAAATTATGAGGTTAAGTACTCTGCGAAAAAGACTGTATGTTCATAAAGGCTTCAAAGCATAGGCTCCACCCCATTAAGTTTTATGGGATGATGTCTCCGTGCAATACTGAGACTTCTTCAACCTGTAAGGACTTGATGTTCTGTGAGCTTGAAGCTCTCTCTCTGAGTGTTGAGTTCCTCAGCAGCTTCTGTCTCCAGTGCTAGCAGCTTGCTCATGTAGGCCAAACACCCTGAAAGGCAAAGACTTGCAGCTGCTTATGTCCAAGAGGGGGTTGGATTGAGCAGACAAGAGTTTGCATACCCCAGTGCAGTCCCTAGGGCAGCTCAGTTTTGTTTTCATCTCCTTTTCATGCAGCATAAACACAGGAACAGGGGATCCTCCAGCACGACAGCTCCTGGGGACGGGGACGTCCAGGTCACCCAGCAAAATGATGTTGGCTTGGAGCCACAGTTTAGAAGCATGGACCCAAGTGCTCAGATTCCCCAGCAGGCTGCGGAGGTGACGCTGGCCCCTTTAGGAGCCCTACAGCTGCCCAAAGAGCTAGGTCAAATGGGAAGTAGGAGTGGCAATGTATGGGAACAGAAATAGGGCTATGCCAATGGCATGTAAGTAAAGGTAATGAAACACGGAGGCTGTCTTTACTAGTTTGCTGTAAGCACACATGCAGGATACAAGCTTCTTTTTGCCAATTAATTATAGCAATAATAATTGGTTTTGTTTCAGCTGGCAGAAATATGAGAGTTTTCCAAATTTTTCAATTAACAAAGCAATGAAAGAAAAGCTCAGCAGGTTAGCCAGCACCCCTGGGGTTTCAGGAGCCTGTGGGAGGTGTGGGAGAGCTACATGCTGTACAGCAAGCAGAGATGGGTGATGAATTTCGGTGTCCTGCTTCACAAATGAAGCATCAGCCACTGTGGGCTTTTACAGCACTCAGCTGTTCCGAGCCTGTCTAGACGTTCCCATCCCAAATCTGAGACATCTTCCAGACCCAAGTTGTGTCAGAACAGTATTATCCTGCAGGAAAAGTTGCTGTCCCAGTGAAGCAGATTTTCTTCACCAGAAAAGATTCCATCTGAAAATCACCAGCTGGCCCTGCCCTCCCTGCCATACTCCTTAACCACAGGAGATTCCTCTCCGTCTGAGTCACAAAGCAGCGCAGACAGCCAAGGTGTTATGTGTTAGCAGGAGTTAGCCCTCCGAGCAGAGACAGGCGCAGAGGAAGGAACAGGAATTCAGAAAAAGCAAGACGCAAGCATCTGAAAAGAGCTGTTTCTAGAGCCTTTCTGCTGTCCTCTCTGATACAGTTTGTCCCTGCTCCAGCAAGGTTACATGCTGGGTAAAACAGGATTCGCTGCAGCATATGCATCGCTTTAGGAACAGTTTAGGATATACCTGTATGTACACGGATTTCCTCCTCATCTTTCTGCTGAACAGAAATTTCTGATGACATGAGGTGGGCTGCACAAGTACCTGCTCCCTTATGGAGCGAAATTCCTTTGCTCCATCCTCCTTTTGCCCTTCCTGCTAGAGCATACGGCATGCATCCCAAAGCCCCGTCACGAGATACACGGCCTCCTGCTGCTGAAGGTTTGGTGAACTGGCTCTGAAATGACTGGCTCCCGATCCAGCACTGGTGTGACCTCTTGTTTCTCTCCCTTGCAGGCTGATGCCAAGATGGTCTGCGATGTTGTAAGTCGGATGGAGGACACAGAGCCCTTCTCTCCAGAGCTGCTGTCAGCTATGATGAGACTCTGGGCAGACTCTGGGATCCAGGAATGCTTCAACCGGTCCCGGGAATATCAACTTAATGACTCAGCCCAATAGTGAGTATCCCTGTTGACAGGCTTTTGTGTTAAGAAGCTGAATTTGAGCTCATTAAAGTTTTAACCAAGGTGTTAGTTGCCTTACAGCAGTGCATCTGATCATGGTTGTGCTTACAGACTAGGACGCATGCTGTGTCATGGGCTGCTGCAAGGTAAAAAGCATCAGGCAGGATTTTTATGTTCCCCTCTGGCCAGTCTGGGGTCCAGAACCCTGAGGTCAGTTTCCCAAACTGTTTCCAAACTGTTCAAGGTAGGTTTCTGCAAACCAGTCCAGTGGTGCAGACCAGCTCGTGGACATGGCTGATGGCTTCTTCATGTCTGATAGATAACAGAAGGGTGGTGCTGTGTACCGCAGTACAGCTCCTGGTTTTGTTTTTCTGATAGCTGTACACCGTACTGATAGGCAGCTGGATTACAGCCAAGGGTAGGGAACGCGTCTGCATTTATGGTGGCATTGCATTATCCTCATAATGCAGTCAGTGGCATCTGCACCATTAGGGCCCACATCCAGATCTTTCTTTCATGGTGATTGAGTCCATGGCTTTGGTTCATCCCATTATAAAAACAGAACATTTACCCATAAACAGCTGCTCTGGCTCTGAAGAAACCTTGAGTGTTTCCCCAGTTTCAGTTCGGACCCGTTCCTAACGATAATTCCTCCAATCTGTTTGCCTCTACCCAGACAAGGAGACTGAAGCACTTCGTGCCATAATTCCAGTCACAGCAGCTGTTGCAGTGAGGCAAAAAGTCCCCAGGCCCTGAGCTGTGTCTCTGACAGTAGTCAGTAAATCACAGTGTAGGGCAGGGAACAGGCGAGCACAGAGTAATTCTTTCCCCAGTTATGCCCTGGAAGACTATTTTGATAGCCAGAAAAAAGAGAGGCTTCCCAGAGCGGTGACAGGGGAATGCTGTGTCCATGCTTTTGGCTTTCACAGTATCCCGTGTCATCAAGTCCACCAGCTGACTCATGCTCTTTGGGAGTTCCTGCCTGTTTGGATTGTCTGGCACCTCTGCTTAGAGCCTTCCTGGATGTCCATCAAAACACAGGCCCAAACCCGGGGGTAGCTGACGGCTTTGTTCCGTGTGGTGGCCCTGGCTGTGAGCAGTCTGCTCCATCTCCTCCCATCCCAGCTGGCAGGGCAGTGAGGGAGCGCAGAATTATTTTGCTACTGCGGTGCTGCAGCAGAGCGATGACACATCGCTTGGCATTGACCGAAACCAAATGGGAGCTGTGCAGATGTGTGGCCGGTGTCACAGCATCCTACCCAACAATTTCACATTGGGAACAACTGCATCTGAGTGATGATTCTGAAATATGCTGACTTTTAGTCACTGCTATGCGGACACCCGTGTTTAATCTGTATTTCATTGCCTGTAACAGCAAAATCTGCCTTTTCTTGCCAGTTTTTTTTTCCACAAAATAAGTGTCTGATGGCAAAAACATATCATTAGAGATATAAATTATATAAAATGCCAGTCCTAATTGCATTACAACCTTGTGGAAAATTCTTCAATTGTTTTAGAGCCAATTACCTTGAGGAAAGTATTTTGACTTTCCTTCCATGCAATATAGCAGTCGAAAATAATCAGCGTAGCCCTCCCAGTGTGACCAGATGCTGAGTAATTCATCAGCAAGAGCTCTGAAACCACAGACGGTTTCTAGACACAGACTCAAGAGACTCGGTGCTGTGGCATTCGCAGCAATATCTGTGTGTAGCTGCAGCCCAACAAAATTGTTTCCGGTGTCCTTAACAAAGTCTCTTGTGCTGCGTTGAAGCTCTCAAGCTAGTCAACACAAAAAGAGAGGTGATGATAGGAGAAAGGTGGAAGGAGAGGAGAAATCAGAGCCTGCTGGCTTAGGCATTGCTCCTTCTACAGTTACTAGAATTACAGAACTGTCTAGGTTAGAAGAGACCTTCAGGATCTCAAAGTCCAGCCACCAGCCTGACCTGCTGAGTCCCATCACTGAGCTGTGTCTCTCGCCTGGTTAAACACCGGCCGTGTCTTGTGAGGGGTATGAGTGTTGGATTCATCAGGAACGGGGCACACAGACGCGTGTACCCAGGGAGCTGGTGCTAGGCTGCGCCGCTGTTCACCCGCTTGGCTCTCGGATGCACCCAAGGCAGACATCTCCCACATAAAGCAGGCAAAATGGCTTTGGGCACATTTTCCACTTCCCACAACTGGGGACCGAAAAAAATCACTTTTCAAGTGGGAAGAAGAGGAAACAGACCTTTCCTAGGAGAGCGTTCCCTTTCCCTACCCGCGGCCGCACGCGCAGCCAGATGAAGGCTGTGCTGCCTCCCCTGCCCCAGGCTGTGCTTCTGTCGTGGCAGGGCTATAGTTTCTGTGCTCGGGCAGCTGGTGAAGCTGACGATAACAAAGTCCTTGGCATCCCCAGATCAGGAGCCCCTGGTGTTTCTGTCACCAGGAGCAGAGATGCTGTCGCAGGGCAGGGACTCCAGCGTGCCCCGCTGCAGCTCTAGGCCCTGGTGCATCGCACCAGATGGCGATGCAAGTGAGAGCTCAGTTGGCACTTATTCACGCCCAGTGGACACCCAGTGAAAAGAGGCATATTTTTCATTTAATCTTCCAGTGCTTCGGGGTTGTTTTCTTCTGCATGAGCGAAAAAATTTGAGACAGTTTTCTGTTTTTTTTTCTCTCCTGGGAAAGGTCTTATCTTTATTGACACTGATATTGGCTTTAAAGCACTAGCAACTACAAAGTGGGTTTTAATTAGGGCTTAGAAAAACAAATTCCAGACAAAAGCTGAATCTGAAATTCTCAAAGTTTGAAAAACAATGATGACAGCAAGTCGGGCAGACAGTGTACCAGCATCTCCCTTATTCTGGGCTTCTCTCGATGCCAAGCCGTAGGACCCGGTGTTTGCTGGCAGGAGGGAAGATCTCTGCTGGGGTGAGAGGCCAGCATAGGAGCAGCTGGGGCACTGCCCCCCATCCCCAGGATGCCACATGCACCCTGAATGCACTGAAAGCTTTGCAGAAACCCCTGTCTCCTGCCCAGGAGCCAGAGGTCAGCCATCGCCTGGTGCACGGGCATCTGCTTTGTTTAATGAATAAAAGACAGTGTGGCTGTCCCCTGCATCCCGCAGCTTCCACAGTGACAGCCTCCAGAGAGGTCCAGAGGAGCAGCCAGACCAAAGCTCTGCCATCAGGGCTCGCTGCTCCTGGCCGGTGCCTGGTTGTCCTGCGTTGCTCTCCTGGTGCTGTACCTTGTTTTTAAACGGCTCAGAGAACAGGCCTTGTGCTGTGTGCCCTGGGAGACGAAGGCACAGGCTAATCAGCAGCCTGTGAGAGCTAGCAGCAGGGTTCTTATTAGTCTGTCATTAATTTCTGTGAAAATAGATTTAATATTTCTTGTTAGCCTAAACACAAACTGAGTAACAGCTCTTCGCTGCTGTCAAAGATGGGCAGGAGCACACTGCTACCTGCTCTGCCATGCATGCCTGCCTAACAGTGTGGACTTCCCTGCAAAGTTTTACTTTTAGGCTCTAAATGCAGCCTCTTTTTAGCAGGGTTTTTATATTTGCTGCAAAGGAAAAATAGAAAATGGCACTTTTGCAGAGAAACCATGTGACAGAGGAAGAGGGGAGGTTCCGTAAGGGGCCTCGTGTACAGCAAAATGTAAAACAGTAAGGACAGCGAGAGAGGGAGGGAGAGTACGAGGTAGCAGTGTGTTTCATCATTTTTCATTACTGCATTTTTCCATCATCCCCTAAGGCAAATTTATGGGTGGGTTGAGTTCCACATTCCTAATCTCTTGCTTATGTTTTTATTCCTACTTCGTCTCCTCTTCCTTTCTTGTCTGCATGCCTAGGAGCTAAATCTACCTCTGATCTTCAAAAAGTCTGGGCATTGCCGATGCCTTTTCTTGTCCAGCCAATTTCTGTCTGTGGAAGCACATCTGCGACCCACATTTTGCTTTCAAAATCAGCAAAATAGAGGTTTCCAGCTGGCTTCCTTAATCTCCGGTTTTTGTTCAGAATTAAAAACTGTCTTGTGTTTCCTGTCCTCAAGCTCCTAACTAGCCTGGTCAGGGAGTGCAGTGCAGAGGGCAGGTCTGATGTTAAGCACCCAGGTTTGGGGACCTGCTTTGGGCAGCCTGAGACCTGAGGAGGGGAGCGGAGCAGACGGAGCACCCACATGAGCACGGCACCTCCATGTGCCTATCCGTACAGGCAAGATGTGTAGGCAGAGAGAGTTTGCAAGTACACATATACAAAAAAGCCAGAATCCATCTCAAGTGATTCTCCTGCTTCCAAGTACATTGAAAGATCACTTGCTAATGCCAGGGCTGTGAAACTACCGTGAAACTGCAAAGTATTTTAGGCCTGCGTTCAACCCATCCGTCTTCACACATCTGAGGTGTCAGGGCTCGGAAACTTGCTGCCTTTGGCTCTCTCCGTAGGGAGCGAGGGGAGGGAGCGCTGCCTCCGAAGGGGATTACAGACCTCATTGCGCCAAGCAGAGGGAGAGATGCAGTCGTGTCTGCTGCCGTAGCATAGCTAGCTGCAGCCTCGATACCTCAGGGCTGTGCCAAATGCCAAGCCCAAACCGGACACCGCTTCACACGCTCCGTTTTCAGGAGCTCCTCGGGCAGTGCCTTGAAGAAGTGTTGCACCAAGCTCAGGATAAAACTTGATGCTTTCCCTCTCGCCCATGCTCATGTGGGATTGCTTTCTGATCTCTTCTCCGTGCAAAGGAATTGTCGTTGCATAGTGGTGTCACCTTCCTTGCCAATGCTTATTGCATCCCACATGGCAACACGCGTTTTGCATCGCAAAAGGAGTTAAGAAGTTAAAGCCAGACGCTGTCGTGGTGTAGTGAACTGCTTCTGGAGCGAGCCCCAGCAGAGCTCCATCGGAACAGGTTGCTGTAAAATCTCCACTCTCAGAAATGCTAACAGCTGAGCCCCCCAAGTTGCAAGCTGAGTTTGACTTTGAAATTGGCCCTGCAGCAAATCAGGCTCCTGCAGCTCCCCTGTTCACGAAGCTTTGCATGTCCTTCACAAAATCATTTCTGTTCCCACCTCCCTGATGGCTGCAGTCTCCAGCTTGCAGGAGGTTGAGTGGGAAGGAAGCACATCCCGCCACAGGCAGGCAATGCAGCTTTACTGGGGACTCTGCAGAAGAGGCCAAGCGTGGCCAGGCAGGGGCCATCCAGCCCTGTTTAACCCACCAGACCGAATTTAGCACTTAAGCAAGCGATACGCCCAGGTTTCATTACCCCATGCAAGTGCTCTGTGCTTCAGGACCGTGCAGCTCTAGGAAATGAGCTTTGGCAGCAAGGTAAACATTTAGGTCGTGGGGCTTGCAGGACGTGAGCATTGCGCACAACTATCAGGACACGGCCCGTTTTAATGGGCTGCCAGACTGAAGAAAGAAAAATTATAGGTCAAGGTTTTGCATTAATATTCCCATCAGGTGCATAGATTTCATTTTCTTATCACAGCTTTTGCATTAGGATACGGTTTTCTGTCCGCCCTTCTTCTTCGTGCCTGTCACTTGAGCTCATTTGTGTTTAATTGGAGGGAGTAGCAGCATAAATGGAACAATCCAATTAATTGGTATGACTGCGCTGCACTGTTTATTGAACAATCCACCTTTGTGTCTTGGAGCCCAAGCAGACAGGGAAAATACATCACCAGCAGAGATGTGGATACATTTGTCTGAATTTATGGTTTAATTTACCCCTGTAAGTAAATATGCCGACCAACTTTGAATAATTAAGTTCCCCCTGTGATAAGCAAAACAAAACAGCTCGTAAAGGCCAGGGCTGGTTGACTGGAATCGCCAGCGTTGCTGGATTCCCACAAATGAGATGCAAATGGCTTTTCGGGGAGGGAGCTCTGCAGCGTCTGGCAGTGCCAGGTCTGGAGTGAGGCTGTTTCTGGAAAGCAAGGCCGCTGCTGTCCCAGCCTGGGGGTGGCAGGGCCAGGCTGGATGGCAGCCTCACAGAATCCGGCAGGGGGAGGATCTGCTGGAGGTCCCAGGCTTTAATTTATCGTACTCAGAAATGCAGGAATCACTGTTGTTACACGACCACGTCTAGGGCTGATTGTGAGCTACAGGAAGAGCTCCACAGGAAAAACACTATCTTTGGCATCAACCTCATGGTTTCCAGCATCCTAGCCTCAGTCTTCATTCATCTCCCAAATTAGGTGAAATCTCTCCAGGGAGTGCCACTGTTGGCCCGAAGCAGGGTAGAGGCTGTGGCTCAAAGGTGGGTGTTAGGCAGTGCTCTCCTCCCATCCCAGGGAGCTCCTCACCCACAGGGCTGGGCAGTAGCTCACGTTGGTGCTCTCAGTTCTGAGCTCTGGTTAGTGCAGGAGCCTGGAAAGCAGTGGGAGAAGTGGAGCGTTGCACCAGTGCCGTTATCACGAAGGAAAATGATCTGGCACTAACAGCAGATATCCTGGCATGGTCCTTTTTCCCTGCCCCCAAATCTGGGAACCAGATTGAAAATGCATATATAAATGTGCTGCTCGGGGTGCCACGGCTCAGCTAACATTTGTGCAGAAATGAGCTCGTGGTCTGGAAAGAAGAAAACCTACAAATCACGTGGAGTTTAGGTTCTGTCAGTCTGGACAGGCACGCGGACTGCAGGCGACAGCTCGTCCACGGTGCGAGACTGCTGGAACCCAGTGGAAAGCACTGGAGGGGACACTGCCAGAATTTGGAAACAGCCTCTTCTCTTGCCACATGTTGTTTAGACGACAGGAACAGCCAGCACCACCAAAAAACACGCTCGGATTTGCCCCCAAAGGAAACCCGGTGAACCGTAGTCCTGAACCCTGGCTCATCTGTTCTCGTGGCTGGCTGGCAGATCCAGCAGCAGTGACTGCCTTCCTCGCAAAGGGCTCTGGGTGATGGATTCGGTGCAGAAAGGTTTGAATTGTTTTTTTGGCTGAGTATTTGTGCATTTTTAGGCTGCAATGTCCTTATGAAACCAGCTGGAACTGGCAGGCTGCCACCACGGCTCGGGGTGATTTTTCTGTCATTTCGTTCCATTTGGTTTTTTGCTGGTACCCACCGCCCTGCCCCCAGCCCCCGTTTCCCAACGGCTCTTGCCTTTCGGCATTTCTCACGTGGGCCTTACTCCCTTGAGGATGCTCTCAGGACATCCCAACCTCAGTCCTCGGGGCCAGGTCAGGGCCTGGCTACTCCCAGACCTGCAGCCCTGCTGGGCGTCAGCCGGCCAAACTTCAGGAGCCCCCGGCGTCAGGTCCAGCACCGCCTGCGAGAAGGGCAGAGCTGGGAGGCAGCGTGGTGGCCACACATGCTTCCCGATGGATTTGCTGCTCATTTGAAATCCTTAAATGGCAAAGAATGGCAGGAACGTGGGTTTTCTTTGTAGCCAGGCTCCGGGACAGAGCAAGCCGTCTTTCACGCGGGTCTGCAGACACCGGTGGCGACAGAGTGACGGGGAGGCTGTCCCAGAAATCACCCCTGCTTGGAAGGGAGAGGAGATGAACAGCTCCGGAGGAGCCAGGACAAAGCAGAGCAGGGCCGGGCAGATAATTGCACACAGCATGGATTTATGTCCCCGTTCCCCTCCTTGCAGCTCTCTCCCTGCACAGCCGCTGCCAGCAGCCCAAGCCAGCACACACACACCCCACTAGCTGAGGGGAAGGAGCAGGGCATCGCCATACTCAGGTGTTCAAGGTTATGAGTAAAATCCCAAGCCAATCATGAGCTTAGCTTAAAAAGCCAACGTTTTTCAATACGTATTAAGACAACCATCGGAAAATTGCTTTTATCTGCTGCTTCCTAAGCCGGGCTTATGCTTTAAAACCTTTTGTCTGCGAACAGGAGGGCTGGAAAGTCCTTTTTTATTTCCTTAAGCAAATAGTCCATCTAATATCCAGCCTTGAGGGGATGGGGCTTTAAGAGAGAAAAAAAAGAAAAAAAAAAAGTAGCAAACACTGCGACACTTGCAGTGAAACCACAGGAGCAGGTGGAGATGGGGATGCAGCACCTGGAGATGCAGAGCAGGGCTGCAGGGAGCGGGTTAAAGCTCCTCAGCTCAGTTCCCTGCCTGCCACGAGCACCATGGCATGGCAACGCTAACCGCTGTTCATGAGCCGCTGAAGTCCAAGGTGGTGAGAGCTGCAAAGGCTGACACAAAGCAAAGCAGGGGCAGGGGGCAGGGGCAGGCCTCGGGAGGGTCTGGTGCCCACGTCCGCAGCAGGAGGGTCCCAGCACTTGGCCAAGACACTCCTGCTGGAGTGGGGACTTGCCTCGCGATTGTTTCGTGGACTGATTGACCTAATAGCTCTCATCAGCCCTGCAGCAAACACCACTTTGTGTCTTGCTTAGCCACCCAAGCACCGAGCCAACGTTCAACCCACACCCATCAACTCCCAGCTGCTTTTTTAGGTTCCGCATTTCTCGGGGCTGCCACACTGATGGCCGTGGCTGTGACCAGGGGCTCAGTGACACAGGCACGTGGCCAGTGCCACGCATGCAGTGCAGGGCAGGGAGTTCGATGCGGGCTTGGCACCGGGCTGCTCGGCTGCGGGCAGGCGGAAATGGCTCTGCATTCCCCCAGCCCGCAAGTCAGCAGGAGCAGGGTGACAGACATCGCCTGGACATGGCCCAGAGCTGGGGCTGGGCTGCTGCCAGGTATGGCCTTCCTGCCTCCTCTGGCTCTTGGAGAGCTTCCAATCTTTTTTTTCCCCAAAGCCCGGGGATGCACACACTGATGGGACGATCATTGATTTGGGCAGGGCAGTCAAACGTGACGCTGATGCATTACCAGCTCGCCTGCCGCACTCCCACGTGCTAATCCTGCCAGGCAAGCAGGCCAGAGAGACTTCAGGCAGATTTTTGACCTTTTCCTATCATCACAGACATCCAAACCCACACCTCCTATTCTTCCATGTGCCCCTGAACCCCTGTCTCTGTGCAGGGCTGACCAGTTCAGTCACGGCAGCACAGTTCGGTGCAGAGGCAGGCTGGAGCACGGGCAGAGCAAGCAGCGGTCCTTGTGCCAAAATCCCCGTGCTGCACCTTCCCCACCTCCAGCGCTCCTCATGCATTTAAGTGCATGGAGAAGGCACCTCTGCAGAGGTTCACGAGGGTCTCTTCTGGGGCTGAATTTGTTGGGAAAGAAGAAGAGAAATGCTGCTGAGCCTGGATTTCAGGCAAAACCTTCTCCGTGCTGTTGGGAGGGGAGGGAGGACGTACAGAGAAAAGAAACCAGGCACAGACCGCACCATGGAGCCCCGCCAAGGAAGTGTCAGCTCTGATTTTGGCATGGAGTCCAAGCCTCCCTCTTGCTGGGATTTATGATGCTCTCTGCCTCACTGTAACCCCTTCCCTGCTGAGCTACATTGTCACCCAGAGCTGAGCACCAGATTTGCTGGGAATACCAGGGCTGAAAAGAAAGTCAGTGCTCGAGAACCATGAGCCCAGGGCACAAAACACCCCACGACATGTCAGTGTAGCTCTGAGACTCTGGCAGCACTTCTGATGGCATAAATTGGCATTTCCTGGTCCATCCCAGCACTGCTCTGGGTACCCAAGGTTTTAAAATAGTTCTTAGCCATCTCCGCATCCTCATTCAGAAAATACAAGGCATTGCACCCTACTGAGCAGCGTTAGTGTCAGTTTAAACCTTTCCAGTCAAGCAGCTCCGCAGGCCTTCAATCCGCAACATGAGAAGTAGAGAACTGGAAGGTGTGCTGAGCACTGAGGCCAAAGCTGAAGTGTCCAGGAACAGGAGGAAGTCTGCAGAAACATGAGGCTGACACCAGCTAGCATCTCTTGAGAGCTGGGAATTGATAACAGAGTCCAGGTAAAAATCTTCACTCAAGCTGATGGGAACAGCAACTGTGCATCAAGAAATTCCTAGAGGATTGTCTCATTGAACAGAAAGAAATTAACAAAGAAATGACACAAATACAGAAGCTACAAATAAACACAAGAAAAAAAAAAAAAAAGATACATATTTTTTGAAGGCTACACGTCGCTGCTCAGGAACTCAACTCCTTTATCCAACGCAGGAGAAGCACCGTTTAGGAACAACCTCTTCCTCACCCACAACGGAGAGCATCCGAAGTCTCCAGCAGGTCCCACCTGCACCCAGCAGTGGCAATGCCCATTCTGAAGGTGACAGAGGGGAACTTTCAGCGTTGGACACCCCGGGCATACTCTGAGCAGCCTCTCCCAACCTAGGACTGTCCTCTGGGCAGGGCTAGATGGATTTTCCACTTGCCTGTGCTCCCCAGCATTGGTGGAGCTGGTTGTTTCCATTGAAGCTCAGCACACAGGCAGGGAAGTGAGGCTCAGCCCTACTGTGTTTATTCAGACATCTGTGATCACTATGGGAGGCTTAAGAGCGTCTGCTTAAAATAGTTGATAGTAAATAGAAGATGTGCCGAATGCACAGAGGTCACCCTCATGACCTGTTTATCTTACCTCTGACTCCCGTGCCTGTCGATCAGCTCTCAGACCTCTGTTCTGGCTCTCCGTCCCTGAGCAGAGCGTGGGTATGAGTTCACTTGGCCAGATGTGGGCTGGGAGCCCCTCTGGGCTGCTGCAACTGGACCTCGGGCTGCAGGCACCATCAAAGCATCTGGGAGAGCACCCAGAGCTCTGCTCCACCTTGCTCTGTTCATCCTGCTCTTTATCCTCCCTTGCCCCCAGGACAGAGGTGCAGTGGGAGGCCGTAGGTTTTGCTTTGCCTGCCGGCTCGCAGCACGGGCACGCAGGAGACAGCCCTGTGGAGCTGCCTGCTTCCCTCCTTCCTCCACACAGCTCATCTCCCTGCTTCTGCCTTAATTCTCATCGGCCCAATCGCCAGCCCCAAGGTCATGCAGAGAGCGCATGAAGAAGACCCAACCTGAGCAAGATGTGTTGGGGTGTGAAGGCAAGGCTCAGCAGGAGCGCACAGATGTGGGTAGGAGATGGCCCAAACCCATCCCACAGTGTTCCCCATGTGGACACAAGGGGCCACTCCTGGAACTCAGGGGTTGTTTTTATTTTCACTTTGCAATGGGAGCCAAAAGACTCTTTATTTTGACAAACCTCAAACATTGATTGGATACGGCTGATCCCTCCATCAGCTGGTGCAGTGCCACCAGATAAATAAATCTTGCATGCATCTGTAATTACTGCTTAGCTTGTGTTTAAATGCAGCGTCATTGATCTGCAGAACTCATCAAAACCCATATAGGAATGCATGAAATTATATTGGTTGGAGCAGCAAAGTACATGACAGCATCCATTTTCGGCCTTCTTCGTTCACCAAGAGGAAAAGAACAAACCACAAGCATTTATGTTACCTCTTTTCAAATTCTTCAGTTAACCTGAAATTTAGTAACCAATTTTTATGTCAGTTCATGGGTTGCTCATTATGTGGGGAATATATTTCCTTCTTATAACAGACCAGCAAATTTCTCCTGGCTCTGTAGTATGTGCCCCTACATGGGCAAAATCCCTGTTAGAAGCATGGAAGGTCATCGCTCAAGTGTTACAAAACTGCGTGCAGGAAGGTCTTGTGGCTAAAGCTCCCGACCGTGATTTAGGAAACCCAGACTGACTTCCAAGTGTGGCCACGAACTTCCTGTTGTGTCCTCAGGCGAGTCATCCATCCCCTTGATACTTGTGTTCCTCATCAACCAAGTGTGATTAATAACATCTCCCCGCTCGGGCGGGAGGCTGGGGGACACATCGATCACGCTCGGCAGGAACCGAGGTGCAGAGAGCGCGGAACACGGGCTGGGCTTGTGCTGGCCAGCCATCTGCTCCCGATGCTCTCCGCCCGTCCCGCAGCCAAGAGGAAGCTCAACACCAGTGTTTTACTGGCAGCGGTGTCCGCGTTGTCTGGAAGGATTCCTGACGCTTTCCAGCCCTCCCGCTGCTCTGGGCCAGCTCTGTGCTTCCAGGGGAGGTGAAGCACTCCTGGGTCAGCTCGAACATCTTGCAGCAAGCCGACCACGGCTCACCGCAGCACCTCGGCCTGCAGCTCGCTCCCAAGAGACGCAGCCACCGCAAAGCCAGGGGACGCGTCCCTGGGGCACACGGGATGGCCTCTGCGCAGCCTCCGGCGCGGAGGCAGCGGCTGTCGCCAGCCCTCGCCAAGGCCCGTGCCATGGTGGTGCTGCCCTCAGCCCATCCCCGCAGCACCCAACCAGCTCCGTTTTGTCACGTCCGCGTCCCTGATACACGGGGACACATGAAGAGAGGGGTCGGCCTGCTCCTGTGGCGGCCTGGGGGTGATCCGGCACGCTGCCAGGCCACAGGGTGGCCGCAGGAGGCCGCTGCCTAGGAGGGGGGAAGGAGCAGTGTGCAGTCAGCAGCACGGCCCTACGGACAGCCCGGAGGGAACCTGCGAGCTGTTCTGATACACGGCGAGCAGGGACCTGCTCCTCACCGCTGAGCAGCTGAGCGCTGTCTGACAGGATGAGAAACTCCGTGGATTTTCCCTTACATGTCTCTGCTTCTGGATCCAGCCTGTAGTGAAACCAGAATGCTGCAATCCCACAAGCAAAGCTGTTCTCAGAAGAGCCGCAGGCTGACAGCCACTGAGAAGTACCAGAACTTTGCACACACCCAGGAGACCCTCCTCTGTCTGGGATAAGGAAAACATCTTCAGTGCACAGCCAAGGGCGAACTGCCTGGGGTTTGCCCTTGGGTCTCATCCGTCCGCAGCACAGCTCAGGCTGATGTTGGTACCCACAGTTCCTGGCAGGAATGCTTCCGTGGGGTTTGGAAGGAGAAGTCCCTATAGCTTGCTACAGGGCAGGAAAGAGGACAGGTGAGGAGATCCAGTGGCACGATTCTGCTCGATCACCTGCTCCCATCTTCCTCAGGAGCACTGTGAGCGTTTAAATGAGTCCCCTGGCTGAAGGCAGCTTCAGACAGAGGAGCCCACCCCACCCTGCACAATTACAGTCACCCCGCTGTAGTCGTCCCCTGTCTGCAAGATTCAAGAGCTCGGATCTCATCAGCTAATGCTTCCCTCTGTACTAGATCTAAACCTATTGTCCATGGGGCTGGGCGGCTGCTCCTAGAGCGGTGGCAGTGCCCAGCCTGTGGGCCCCTGCTCGTGGCCACAGCTCTCCTCCTAGCTCTTCATAATCCCAAACTGCTCTTCATTTTTCTGCTCTCTTCCTTTTTACTTTACTTCAGTGGTCTGCAGCTCTGCTCTAAACAAGGATTTCCATCACAGAGGCTTTATCTAAACAGCGATATTGCTGAGATGAGTAAACTCCCAGAAGGAATTGTACCACTGCCAGCAAACCGTGCCCGAGCAGCAGCTCCAGGAGGGCAGCTGTTAAACTCGTTCCCAAGCAGCATTGTATTAAGTGACTGTAAAGTAGACGCTTACATGTAGATAATGCAGTTGTGGTCCCTCCGTTTCCCCTCTCAGATAGGGTCTAGGAGATCAGGAGTCCCCTTCCTGGTATGTGAGATCCAGAAGCGCTTCCATGCAGCAATGTCTCGGGAGACAGGGCCTCTCCCAGCCAGATCAGGAGTGTTCTGCAGGGCGTGCATCTACAGGAGTAAGGGGGGAATGGGGAGGAGACAGAGGACAGCTGTTCCCATACAGTCAATGTTAAACTCTGACATAGCATTTTAAAAAATAAAAAAAAAAAAAAAAAACAGAAAGAGGCAGCTTTTCACACACAGGGTAGCTGAGCTGTGAAATTCCTTGTTGCAGATGCGGCTGCTAGAAGTTTACATTGCTTTAAAAAGTGCCTAGAGAAATTTCCAGAAGAAAAATCAATGATGGGTAATAAATATGAAGATGATCCTTCCCTTTAAAATTCCATTCTCCATAAAGGGTTGGGAGCTGCAAGAGTCAGAGTACGGCATGCTAGCCCTGTGTTTGTACCCTTCTCTCAGCATCTGCTCTTGGACACAAGTTAAGCTAGGTGGATCTTTGATCTGATCCAGACACAGATGCTTTTCTCTTTGAAAAGGCTCCAGTATGTTTAAAAAAAAAAAAAAATCTTTATCGTTCCTGCTTACATACCATTCAGTTTTCAAACTTCACTGCAGAATGATGAGCCCACATCTGCTTTCCCAGGGCTGCTCCAAAAATATTTCTGACACAGCACTGGGTAGCTCATGTTAGCTTTTCCTCCAAAGCCCACCTCTCGCCCAGCCAGGGCTCTCTGAGCATGAGCCCAAGCAGTGTCCCTCACCCCAGCAGTAACAGGACCTTGCTGTATTGCTGGCCAGCCAGCCCTGGTGAACAATGCCGGCCAGCAGCTCGTGCCTGGGGACCAGAGCTCTGACTCTCTTCGTCCCCCGAAATACCAGCCAGCAAGGTCTGAACAAACTCCCTGCGATCCAGACCAGCAGCAGCTTCCCGCTTCAGTGCAGGTTATAAAAAGGCATTGCAACACAGCATCCCTCCTGCCAAGATTTGGCAGCGTCCTTGTGACGGCTGGGAACATCCTGCTCGTTCCTCAAGGGAGAGCAAGGAGAACTTGGAGCTCGTGTGGGAAAACAACCCCTAAGTGTGGTCCTGGTGACCATGGCTAGGTCCCTTCCAGCCCAAACTGAATTACTTCTCCTCCGCAGCCCTTTTTCCCCTGCCGGCGTGGCTCACCTGCCAGCATGGGCGAGCAACGCGCCGCGCACTCCTGCTTTCCCCATGAGCACGTGTGAGCGCTGTGTTGCCTGCACCGAGGTGTTATCGATTTCTGAAGGGACACAATACAACTGCCTGGCTACGTTTCAGCATTTCATAACTGATGGTTATTTAAGACATGTTACATCATCCCTGTGTGTGCTGCTGGCCTCTGATTGTGGGCTCTGGGGTTTTCTTTCCATTGCCCTAAAATAATATAGCCAACGGGGCCGGGCACGGTGTCTGCATGAACAGTTCTGCAGAGCCACAGCCTGGTCTGGGCAGCCGTGCTGTCGTATCACACCTTCTGGAAGCAGCACCCACACGAGTTTCCTCTCCTGGCGGAAGATACTACGAGTTTACTATGCTGACACTCCCCAAGCCTGGTGCTTTTTGTCTGGCTCCTTCCTCTGCAGTTACTAAATACTAAATGGTTCGATGCTAAATATACATTGAGCTACGGGCTCATCGGCCCACGAAAGGAAGAAGCTAGGGTACAAGCTAACGCCAGAAGCAGCTAACACACGTTCAGAATGCCCTTTCCATCCAGAGCGTAGCACAGCCGGCTTAGGTGGAGACGTCTTCACGAGAGCTTCCAGAGTGAGATGCGAGGAGTCCTGCTCGTGACAGGTTTAGTCATTAACCTCGATTAAAGAGTCAGCATTCGCCAGCAGCTGCCACGCCACGTGTCGGAGCTAACCCTCGAGCGCCTCTGTGCAAGGAGCAGAAAATAACCGGGCCGTGACTCAGCTCTGCTGGTGTGTGCTGCTCTGCTGCTCTGCCTTCCCAGTGAACGCAGCCCAAGCCAATGCAGCAGCACTGGGGTAATTCCACACTTGGCTCTTTGCTCACAGACAGAGGCCAGGACCAGCAGCACCAAGGAACATCTGGGCAGAGGCTGCCACCTCCACGCTTGCTCTCCTGCCTTCCCACCCCAGTGTCCCCAAATCCACCCCAGGCCAGCACAACCAAATGAACAGAGCTTTAACTATTTTATGGCCAGCAACCTCCACCCACGTGAACGTACATCTGTGGAAGCCGTGCCACAGGCATCCAGCTGTGACCACAGCTGGCAGTCTCGGCTCCACTTCTCTGCTGCAGCCAGCACCAGCAGAGCCTCGGGTACAAGCACGAAGCCAGGAGGGGTTCCCGTGTGCCTGGGAAGGGTCCCTCTCCCCATGGCTGTGCACGTGTGTCACCATCGCTCTGTCCCCAGAGGGGGCCTCCTGCAGCAGCCCTACACGCAGCCTCTCTGACACCAGCAGTGCTGCTGCCACATGCTGTTGGAAAATTTATTTTCTCCCTTTTTTCAGCATTACTGTGTGAGGAGTCTTGGTATCAGCTAGTCCTCATAGAGCCTTTGGTAGCCTCAGACCGATCTGCTCCTCTCCCTGTCTTTGGGCAATGCCATTTCTTGTGCATTTCACTTTTGGCAGCCTAACGTAGTTGGGCTTCACCTCCCTGAGCCTGATAAACCGAGTGACTCAGAAACCTGCAATCTGCTTCAAAACAAAGCATTTAAGATAAAAGATATAAGCAGTAATGGAGCTGCTTAGCTCAGGAGCACAAATGCTAGAGGGGGATTAGTGTATGCAAAAACCTCCTAACCTTTCTGCAGCTTTTTTAACCCCTGCAAGGCCTGGGCAACACAGGTGGCAAGTAAGAGCCAATGTGTCACTTCAGGTACACTTGCACTCCAGTTTGCAGAACCCCTGAGCCTGGAAGCAGAAGATGCCCTGATGCCAGCACAAAGCAACAGGGATGGCGTAGGGTGGGGAGAGCCGAGCGCTCACTCCACACCTCCGAAGTGCTCTTGTTTCTGCTAGTTAAACAGATGCTGCCTTCGGAGGAGACACTGTGTCATCAAGTCAGTTGGCTGCGACAACTAATTGTCACCAGCAACAGTTTGGCCTCAGGATTTGCAGTTCAAGGGGTGTAGTACAGGGGTGCTGCCACCCAATGCCGTGTGGAGCAATTTATCCCCAGCTGGGCTTCCCTCTTCCTGTTCCCACAGCGGGGTGCTAGCAGGGGCACACGCCTCCGGGCAAGCTTCAGCAGAGCTGGGGAAGTGATGGAGCCCAGCTCAGTGATGAAGTCCAGGGGAAAAAATATGCTGCAGCCTGAGGTGGGAGAGATTCCCGGTGAGAGCAGCCAAAAGAGTAAATAGTTTTGGAATGCAGCCTGAAAAACAGCACTGAAAATATTATATACCCTCATATAAAGCGATGGCTGAGCCTCATCAGGACTACCAGGACAGACGAAAAGCAGACCCAGGAAACTGAAATAATTTCAGGCATTGAAAAACACATAAACAACGATGGAAAATACTTGAAGTGAGGGAAGAGATGGAGAGGAGTTAATAGAAAAGGCACGGGGTGTGTTGGGAGCTGGGGCCTGGGGCTGGACGTGCTTGCATGGGAGTGATGGAGGTGCTGGGTTCTCCACCATCACAGCACCCATCAGCACTGGGCAGCAGCACCCTGCAGCCTGCACATCGCTGCTGGTCACTGGGCAGATGCTAGCGGCCCTCCCAGCTGAGCTTCCCACGGAGATATCCCAGTCTGGGATGGCATGGATCCTGCCCAGCTCTCCTCCCTCTACTGCAATCATCCTGCCCCCTCTAGAGGCTGCATCCCATCCCACCAGCCCGGTTCCCCAGCGCACAGAGGGTGGATGGAAGCACCTGAGGCTGTGTGGCTGCGTGTACAAGGATGTGGAGGTCGGCGAGGAATGCCTCCGAGCCGGCTTGTTCGCAGCATCCCATAAAATCCAGAGTTCGTTCAGTGCTGGGCAGCCGGGGGAACACTGTGTGGCAGAGCCGTCAGCTGCATGTGCGCTGCTGTGCATCGCCACTGCTGGCAGGGACAGTGACAGCCACCTGCAGCCTCAGCACGAGGCCTGGGGCCTGGAGGACACAAGCACATTGTCACACGTCGTTATAGGAACCACACGAGCACTGCACTGCTGCAGTGCCGAGCCCTTCAGTCAGTAATGGTTCTTCATACTCTCAAAGGGTCTCAAAAGCAAGGATAATTAATAGGGGACATCTTAAAATGGAATTGAAACATAGGAAACTGTGAAAACGAATGTGGAGGAAGAGATCAAGGTCTACAGGGCACCTGCAAGAGGCAAAGAACATCCTTGGTCTGTTACACCTCCACTTTCTGCCTTTGAAGCATTTACGCTGTTGATCCGGAGGACAGGGGAAGCTTGGGTCTCTGAATAACAGCACCGCAGAGCTGTCCTGGTCTGCGGGGACACGTGAAGGAATGCAGCTGTCTCTTAAATAACAGAAGTTGACAACCAGTTGTGAATAGATGAGTGATCATGGCTTCAGCCGTCACAGCGAAGGATCTCATTTCAGCGACGAGCCAGCGAGGCCCCATTCATCTGTCCAGGGCCCATCATACGACAGTTAAGGGAGCATCTGTCACCAAACCACAACGTCTTCAAATGCCTGAAAAAGGGCACAGCAAAAATAACTCTTCTCATCTTAGTTACTTCACTTTGGGTGACACTGTTCCTGCAGTCCTTTAGCAAAAACAAGCAATAGAAAAGATGGGTAGCCAGAATCTGGGCTATGAGTAGGGTGAGGCTCGCTTAGCTCGAGCCGGCTGCCGGCACCTCACCCCAGCAAGCTGCCCGGGCCGTCCCTTCC
>VXAV01011945.1:0-11395 GCA_013399715.1 Alectura lathami
TTTGGTATGTTGTTCAAAACTGGGTCTTATTTGTACTAGCCATAGTTATTGCCTAAAAGCAGAAAGGAAAATAGCCGAAGTGCTGGAAAACAAGCAAAAATCAGGAAGATAATGTGCAAGGTCCAGGACAAAGCGCAGTTCCCATGTGAGCAAGACACCAGGCTGTTGGTCTGGTGTGGCCTTCAGCCCTGCTTCCGTTTGGGCATCCTGCTTCCCCTCGTCGTGCACAGGCTGCCCACCTCAGAGGTAAGTGTGTGAGGAGCTGCCTTGTTTCTCTGCAAAGATCAGCAAAACGTGCAATTTCAGATCAGACCATCGCTAGCATATCCCCCACACTAGAACAGTTTCAGTTCATGAGAAATGGAAGAAGCACGCTGGGCCACGGCGTTCAGCTTAGACTCACCCTCGGTTTGCACCAGCCGTGTGCAGCTCATGACACTAGCACGCTGCAGCTTCCAGTCAGGACAGCAACTGTCGGCCAGAGGAGCTGACACGATACAAAAGAGACTTACAAACAACCGATAGAGTGCTCCCGCAGTTACACTGGACCGCAGTGCATGTCCTGTGCTAAAGGAACGAGCAGGGGAGGGGCTGCGGTTGCATCGGTCGTTTGCATTGCGCGTCAGTCCGTCTCCTCGTGCCTGTAATGACAATGTAGTTGTTTTATAGAATACAGCATGAATTCAAGGGCCCCAGGGGTGCAGTTTGGGGACTACAGCTTTAACCCACTTTGATTCTTGTTCAATATGCAGCTGCAGTAGTGTGGAATTGGCACGGGCTGCAAAAGCTGCCCGAGGAGCTGGGCAGTACCGAAGCTGTTGACAGAGCTTCTTGCTGCTGCTGGCAGTGCTCACTCCAGCAAAATCAAAGGCAACTGCTGTATATCCTAGAGCACATGTGTATGTCCTCATCCTGTAACACACATTTATACAAAAACTTTGTAGGCATGTTAGAAAACAATAAAAAATATTATTGTAGAGAAGGCCAATGTTTTTATCACTGCTTCCATTGAAACAAGTCCCAGAGTGCCTTCACCCAAGTGATTCTGTCTTTCACCAGTTACTGGAGATGAGCGAGGAGAAAAGCATGCCTTCTGAAAGCTGTGCATGTCACAGCTCACATGCAGCCCATCAGAATTTTCCAGAGCAGACTTCCATCAGCTGATCCAATCCGATTACTAACAGTGATCACTGGTGTGTGAGCAGATGGCCTAACGAGGAGCAGGGAAGAGCTGCACGTCACCAGCAGCAACGTTAGCCTTGGAAATCATACAGGCAGAGCAGGAAACCAAACATCTCCTCCTCTGCTGTGAAGTTTGTGGCTGCAAGTATTTTAATACAGGCTCTTTCCCCATAGCAAAGGGCTTTAGTAACTCTGAGGTGATTGATCTAAAATACATTGCAGTGGGAACAGCACGAAGCTGCCCGTTATGTCTCAGGTGCCACGCTGGCTTACGCAGCCGGACACGCCAACAGCTTCCCTTGTCTGTGGAACCTCATCAGGCTGAAAAAAAAAAGCAAAGGTGAAAGAGAAAGTTAAGGAATTCCTCACCTTGTAGGCAAGCTCTAGAGGGGGACGTGAGGGCAAGAAAAAGAATCAGAGCAGGAGTGCTTTATGGAGTTTTAGAAAGTGAATGCAATGGCTTCTTTAGAGATCCCATCCCATGTAACCACCTGCTCCACTGCTGAACACGGGCATCCGCGTACAGCACGAAGGTTTTGGTTCTCTTTACACGTTCAAAGCATTTCTTTCTGCTCGAACTGCGTAAGAAGTTAGTTTGTCTCCTACACGTTATTTAAAGATGCAGGGAGTGCTACCTCGGAGCAGGGGCAGCCTCCTGAAGGGACGGACGAAATCCAGGCGTTGGACACTCCCCTCCTTAACAGAGGCACACAGCAAGGCAGTGCTCACTGGGAAGGCATGGTGTTAAGTCACCAAAACAGAAAGAAAGCTCCTGCTTCTGTGGTTAGTCTAGGAATAAAAGCGTTGCAAAGGAATGCAATGGGTGTGGCAGCAGCTGAGTACAAGCAAGGTCACAGCACTGCCCAGCCCGGCTGCCCTGAGGTGGGCCGCGCCAGGAGCACCGACCTGCCGCAGCAAGAAACAGAGCGCAGCTGCTTTTTCTCATGCCAAGAGATGCTGACAGTACTGTAAATGCAAAGCAGGCCTTCCCCTTCGAGCCTGCAGCAGTAGCACCTCCACAGCCACCTAAAGGGCTGTCTGAGCTTGTCGGGCCAGCTGGTGCCCTGACCGCAGCCATGAAGGCCCCGGGGCAGGCCGTCCGCGCAGGCACTCATCCCCCAGCTGCTGCGGAGCACGCTGGGTATCGGTCCGTATCTTCACGCACACCGTTCCTCTCTGATGCTAAAATTCTCCTTGCAGTCTGTTCTACTTTGTATTACACGCAAAAGAAAGCACAAGCAGCAGGGTACTTGGTGAGGTAACTTCCAGCTAGGTCCTTAAGGATGTGGGAGTTCATTTCTCTTAACTAGGAGTATGACAGGAACTACCTCCCTGCGCATCAGCACACGGTAATCACGCTACGAGGAGAGACTGGTCCCAACTAGGGCTGAATGCAAAAGGCCCCCAGCTCATTACAGAAGGATTATAGTCAATGAACTGTGCTCCAGTGCTGTGACTTGATTATGGCCTAAAAGAATTCTGAGTGCATCAGCTGGCGCACTCCCACAATGGCCAGGGAGACGCAGAAACCTGAGATCATCGTATCCCATGAAATGCTGACCGTTGATGTTTTTTCCTCTGCCCAGAAGTCAATTCTCATGTAGGAATGCTTAATAGGGGAACAAAACATATAACCCTACAGCTTGGCTGTACATTCCCCAGCACTTCTACTGATGTGGATCCAATCTAAGGCTGTCACTCATCCAGAGAGGTTACTGTGTTGTTGTGGAAGAGGATTTATCTAATTCTAAATATTGCACACAATTATAATCCCAAACAATGGAACAGGAATAAGGCCATCCATCAGCCGTCAGAAGGGCACTTAGTCTGAATGTCTGGCTTCTGGTAGTATTAAACATTCACGCAGGGTAAGAAAGAAATTAATTTTTAAACTTTATCGATATGCCAACCTGTAGCATCCTCTTCTCACGCCTGACATAGTCAGAGCTACAAAAGAAATTCTGCTACGACCCAGCTGCAACATCCATCCTGTTCAATTGTTTACCAGTTATGAATTTTGACAATGAAATTTGTAAAAAAATGTTACGCAAAACCACTCTCATCTTTTTTTCAGACTTTCCCCGTAAAACAAGTTAACTTCTGAAAACAATTTGTTTGAACAAGACTGAAAACGACCCACGTCTGAAACCATATTTGAAAGCTAAGAATATAGCCTTCAGCAGAGCCTACTTACGAAACTAACTGCACAACAAAGGATGTCACGCTGAAAATGCTGGGAGTCTTCATGTATTTTTTTCTTTTGCAGACTTGGCTGCCACACATTTTTCTGTGCTTCAGTGACTACCTTCCTAATCCAAGTGGTTTTAAAATAATGTGCATGATACGCAGACAGCGAACAAATACGGCCATAAAAGCAGTTTGGCCCACCAGCTCAGCAGCTGCAGTACAAGGAGCACTATCCTGCCATAGGGGCAAACACACCGAGATGAAGGTTTCTCTTCAAGACATTGCATGAAAAATGCCCTAGTGATGCAAACTCAGCTGTGCAGTTTGGAAAGTCCCGGTTAGGAGCAGGTATGAAGAGCTGGAAAAGCTCTTTTCAGCTTGCCAGCTCTGTTGGCCCTACGAATGCTGAAATCCCCTACTTCATGATCACCACCTAGCGGCAGCCTGTCTGCACAGTGACATTTTAAGACTGACATGCGTCTGTTTCCCCCTGAAGACTGTACAGAAAAATCACTTCCTGCACTTTCCAAGTGACAAGTAAACGAGATCCCAAGGCAGATGTGCTTTCACAAGGCTTCCACAGCCTGCAGCCCACCCTATTTCCAGGCTCCGTGTGAACGGGGTGACGCACGTTACTGCCACGCACGCCAATCCAACTCTGTAGTCTGGTGGGGGAAGAGCTCCTGTGTCTCTGCTTCCTCCTCGCCCTCTGAGCGACCGGCAGCTCAGCCGTACAGAACAGGCCGCTCTGCACAACGCTGCCTTTGAACAAGCAGCTAGAGAGGAGACTTGCAGTTCACTTGTTCTCAGCCTTGACTCGTACACTTCAATGAGGCAGTGCTGTAACTGCGCTCACACGCTGCATCTCCCCGTGGCTGTCGTATTAACAGCAGGTACGCTACAGCTGGTTCTGCGGTTTTACCACCACTGTATAACTGGTGTGATGTTCTTTGAAGACTGTCAATCATAACATCTTCCCTCTGTTAAACTTGCGTTTTTACTCCTCTTTGCCTGTACGTCAATCAACTTTTAACTCCCTACTCCCCCAACGTAAGCAGCCAAACACGAGCACTGGCAGTCCCCAGTTCTCTCCCTCCATTTTCCAGCTTATCGTATCCTTCCAAGAGTTATCACACGGTCACTGCTGTTCCAGAAAGCTGCTGCTCCAGCAGCAGTTGCTGGAGAATTTCAGTCAGCTTCTACCCACCGTGAGGAAGTTTCACGTTTCCCCTGGGTCGGGTGTGACGTTGTCTCTGGTAAGGGACTGCCGCTCCGCCACTGAATGTCGCCTGCCCTCTGGTGGCTGGCCAGTCTCACGCAAGGAGTTGTGCTCAGACGCGAAGACAGCCGTTTGCAGCCGGCCAGCTCCAAGGACACTAGTATCACGTGGCACGTAAAACAAGCAAGATACTAACAATAAATAAATAAATAAATAAATAAATAAATTTGCTTTGCTTTCCTTTGCTGCCTCTGTTTTCAGGGATGAAGGTCCAGAGCCATGATCAACAAAAGACAGGGAATTCTGTCATTACAATATGACAGAAAAAGTGAAATGTGTGCAAGGGCTCCCATACAGCTTAGGGTGTTGCAACTGAATTATTTAGAATTGATTCACTTATTCCACCACCCAGTAACTTTTTTTATTCCAGTAAAGGACATTTAGGTGATAAAACACATGATGACAGTTATATCTTTCTAGTCATTCTGCCAGCAAAATTTTATCACCAAAAATCAGCCAGTAAGGTATGCCTTCTCCTCAATGACATTACCCAACAACGCTGTCAGACAATGCCTGGGCATTTCTTTTTCCACTGTAGTCTATGAAAATCTTGGCATCCAGATCAGAATCAGGGCTTAAACTTCTCAGATTTCCCAGACCACTGAGAGGAAACAGGAAAGCTCTGCAGACGTGAAGTCAGACTTCCTACAGATTTTGCAGAATGCACAATAAATGTACATGTGAACAATTCTATCAGTAGAAAAATCACTGAGCATGTCTCATTTCACCAGCTTTAGATACTCAACAACAATGTTCTTTAACCATTATCCACAGTTACTCCCAACTACTGTAGAAAGGTGACACAAATACAGGTCAGAGGAAAAATATTTAAAGCACATATTAATCAAAAATGAATCATGTACCTTCAGCAGAATAATTTTTCTTTCTGTCACACTCCTGCCGCATTTAAAAATAGCTATATTGACTCCATTGAAAAACCCATTGCCTACCTGTGACTGAGCTTCAGGAAACAGGAATGATGCTTCACTATTTGTTTACCAGACATGCAGACAGGGTCAATTTACATCAGAAGCCACAAATTAGTAATTCTGAAAACAAGCAAAAAAACCCTGGAAAACAAGCAATAGTGGAAAAAGGTGGGTAAGGAATAGTACTGCAGAGTCGTGAGGAATAAATTTAACAACACAAGAGATACGAATTAAAGCATGATGTATCAGGCAGGTAATCCACATACCTGTATACTGAAGTGCCCGTCTTAGACCTGGTCTGTGCCTGATGTATAATTATGCTAGTATCGATTAGCTAGATCAGATCAAGTGATCAGGCTGCCTGCTTGCAAATACGTTGACTCTTGATTCTGCCAAATGACTTTTCCAGACTTTGCAATCAGGTAATAACTTGCCTGTAGAATGCAGATTCTGAAAGAGGAACTGTAGTGAAACATGGAAGAACTCCAAAGCACTGGGAGCACCACCCAAAGACAAGTCCTGTGACTCTGGTCTCTTTACCACAGTTTAAGTTCTGTGTCTTCACTCAGGCTATCCCACACCTGCTTCCGTTCTGAAAATAAATAAATAAAATAAAATAAAATAAAATAAAATAAAATAAAATAAAATAAAATAAAATAATGTAGAACCAGTACAACATAAATTCCATTCCTAATTCAGTCATTCACAGACTACCAGCAGAAATGTATCCCCAGCATCAGCTGAACATCTCTGAAGCCTGATGTCTTTGTGATCAGGAATTCAACAGATCAGGACTCAGGATGGCAGAGAGGGACAGGACAAGGGGGGAGGGTTTTAAACTAAAAGAGGGGAGATTTGGGTCAGATGTGAGGAGGAAATTCTGTCCCCAGAGGCGGTGAGGCCCTGGCCCAGGCTGCCCAGAGCAGTTGGGGGTGCCCCATCCCTGGGGATGCTCAGGGCCAGGCTGGGTGGGCCCTGGGCAGCTCGAGCTGGGGGTGGCAGCCAACAGAATCACAACCATGCTGTGATTCTGTGATTCTATGCATAGCAGGAAAAGAAGAGATTTCAGCTGCACTGTTCCATGGTCACAATCATTTCTCCTACCCAGACAAAGAAGTCTCAAAATCTCCAGTAAAAAAATCTAAATGAAGGAAAGCGTTAAATAAAACCAGATTTACACATCCATGGTGATGTTGCAGTACTTCGATTCTGTGAAGGGTTAACTGCCAAGGACAAAATATTCTGACATTTGTTATGCAGATATGATTCCCATTGAGGCTGATTTTCTTCCTTGTCTTGCCAGTAGGTTCAGCTCCATTCCCTCATTTTCCTACATGAATTCTAGGTTCACTTCCCAAAAGTAAAAGTAGGCTGCCTCAGCACAGTGAAAAACCTGCTATTTACAGAAAGCATCCTCCAGTGGGGGTTGTGTCTGATCTGAGCAGATAAGCGCCTCTGGGGCCTTAAACCTGACATGAAAGCTCCACGGGTGGGAATGACGAACAGAGCTTTCCAAAATACGCCAGTAATGAAATACCCAAGTTCACAGCTCTTTTGGAATGCCTGCCTGAGAACTACGCTGCAGTCGGGAGGAAGAATGATAGAAGCATTTATTAGTTTGCTATTGTGTGCTTCAGCCTCAACTCATTGACAACATCTAACAGTGACCAGCATATGAACGGAAGAAAGAAACTTCTCATGCCTAACCAGTGACACTGACTTTGGTTGGTCATTGCTAGTAACAGAACAGAGAGAGAAGAAATGCTGTGCTATCTTTAGGAGAAGTTCCCAAATCATCTGATTCTCCTCAGAAATGAGGAGGGTACCATACCAAATGTTCATGTAAATACACTGAAAAATCAATGTGGCTCTGCTGCGACAGAGTAACATCAATACGAGAATCCTTTATTGCTGATCAAATACTTCTGTAAGTTTCTCCTGTTCTCCCTCCTTCAGATCATTTTATCTGAAATAATTCCTTTCCCCAATCAACAATGTCATCATCCATTTCAAGCTAAATACTTACTGGCAGACACATGCAGGACTATTGACTTCAACATTTGTAACGTACGTTGCTTTCCTAGGGAGGAAATTGCTGCATTTCAAAGCTATTTCCTGCCTCATACAGAGCTGAATACATGAGGAGCTGAAATATCAAGCATATCTGGTTTAGACAGGATGTCCTTTCACTTTTTCAGCTCTAAAAATCCTAGCCAGCAATAGTCAGCCAGCAAGGCTGCTGCCATGCTGTAAATCCCTACTGTGTTCTTATTCTCTTCTACTTGTTCTCTTCTACTTTCTCTTCTGCTTAAGTCTTCCCCTCCTGATTCCCCTCCTTTTTTACATTTTCAGTCTCCTCTTGTTTTTAGTTCTTGAAATCCAAGAGCAAGACAATCTCCAGTAAATCATAATACTAACATGATTTTTTCTTCTTTCATGTTTGTTTTCAGAGTCTCTAACACAGCTAATTTTTGTGATGAAATACTTTGGCACAGCAGAGCAGAACATGTTCATGAGAAAAATCCCTTTGGCACAAACTGTTATGGTTTTAGCAAATGCATGCAGATAAAATTAACACAGCCTCATCACAAGGTATGCAGATTTTGCTCTCTGACTCAGGCAGAAGTTATACTTACATGATTCAAGGAACCATGAGCAGTACTTTTGTAGCTGTTTTTTTAAAACCATGGAATATTGCAACATAATAAAATAGCAAGGGTTGGTTGTAGTCTAATATTGCTTTATATTCTCTCTTGCATGCACACAGAGGCATACTGAGTGGAGCAGGAATTTGTAGTACGGCTACAAGCTGTTCAGAAGGGACAGGTGCGGAAGGAGGAGAGGAGGTGTTGCCCTGTACATCAAGAACGGAACAGAATGCAAAGAGCTGTCCCTGAAGAATGGCCATGAGCAAGTCGAAAGCGTATGGGTGAGAGTTAGAGACTGAGGCAACAAAGGCAGCCCTGTGGCTGGAGTCTACTACAGGCCGCCTGACCAAGCAGAGCCTGTGGATGAAGCCTTATTTCTCCAGCTGCAGGAGGCATCCAGATTGCAAGCTCTCGTCCTGCTGGGTGACTTTAACCACCCTGACACCTGTTGGAAAAGCAGCACGGCGGGCTGTAGGCAATCCAGGACGCCCCTGGAATGCATTGAGGGCAACTTCATAGGCCAAGTAACAGATAGCCCCACAGGGGGGGATGGACAAGGGAAGAGCCACTGACGTCATCTATCTGGGCTTTAGGAAGGCCTTTGACACGGCCCCCGTAACATCCTTCTCTCTGAACTGGAAAGATATGGATCCGATGGGTGGACTCTTCGATGGATGAGGAACTGGCTGCTAGATCGCACCCAGAGAGTGGTGGCCAACGGCTCCATGTCCGGACGGAGATCAGTGGCGAGCGGTGTCCCTCAGGGGTCCGTTCTGGCACCGATCCTCTTCAACATCTTCACCAATGACAGTGGGATCGAGTGCACCCTCAGCAAGTTTGGGATGACACCAAGCTGTGTGGTGCTGTCGACGTGCCTGAGGGTCGGGATGCCATCCAGAGAGACCTGGACAGGCTGGAGCAGTGGGCCCAGGCTGCCCTCAGGAGCTTCAACAGAGCCAAACGCGAGGGCTGGCACCTGGGGCACGGCAACCCCCGCTAGCAGCACAAGCTGGGGATGCGAGGATGGAGCAGAGCCCTGCCGACAGGGACCTGCGGGTACTGGGGGGTGACAGCTGGGCGTGAGCCAGCAGCGTGCCCTCGCAGCCCAGAAAGCCAACCGCGTCCTGGGCTGCACCCAAAGCAGCGTGGCCAGCAGGGCAAGGGAGGTGACCCTGCCCCTCTGCTCTGCTCTGCTCTGCGCTGGGGAGACCCCACCTGGAGCCCTGCGTCCAGATGGGGAGTGCTCAGCACAGGAGGGACATGGGGCTGGGGGAGGGCGTCCAGAGGGGGGCCACAGAAATGATCCGAGGGATGGAACACCCCCCTGTGAGGACAGCCTGAGAGAGCTGGGGCTGTTCCGCCTGCAGGAGAGAAGGCTCCGGGGAGACCTGACAGCGGCCTTTCAGTACCTGAAGCGGGGCTACGAGGAAGAGGGGGACAGACTCTCTAGCAGGGCCTGTTCTGATAGGACGTGGGGAAATGGTCTCAAACGGAGAGGGGAGATTTAGACTAGACATAAGGAAAACGTTCGTTACCATAAGGGTGGTGGAGCACTGGGTGCCCAGGGAGGTGGCGGCTGCCCCGTCCCTGCGACATTCAAGGTCTGGCTGGACAGGGCTTCGAGCACCCTGACCCAGCTGTAGGTGTCCCTGTGCCCTGCAGGGGAGTGGGACTGGATGGCTTTTAAAGGTCCCTTCCAACTCGCACAATTCTATGAACTGCCTTCTGCTCTCCCTGCCCATCATCCTGCACAAAGCTGAGGGGCCTGAAGGTCCCATTATCTTAATACAAGATATTACCACCACTGTCAGAGTCCAGAAAAAGCCAAAACTTATGATGGAGACCTCTTCATCCACAACAAAGTTTGCACCATAGACAGTAAACATTAGAAAAGAATTCTTTCATGGAATTCTTAAATTTAAATACTCAAAATGTAATTGTGAATAAATTTATCACATAAACAGTTCCAGATCAGGTTTATCTATTTCCAGCTCTTATCTTTCATTCTAAGATTATTATAATAAGACATTTATCTTGAGTGATGCTAGTTCTACACAGGATGTTTATATGGGTGATGGTAATTCTACATTGGATGAAACAGGATTAACTGCTGTAACTCTGGTTTTATAAAAATCACAGAAAATATTCTGAAAATCTAAACTGATAAGACAGTTATTTTAGAATTAAGTACTAATCATGTCAAAAACATAATATGGAGTGAGAAAAAACATGATCGAATGCTACCTTTGAAGCCAGGTCCTTTGCTGTTTCCAGCAACTGCTTCTCTTCAGCTTTTACAGAGCACTGCAGCCGCCATGCCATCTTGACGCCGAGGCAACAGAAACAGATCAAGTAACGTGCAGGCTGTTTCAATGTCTGTGTTGTCAATGCCAGCATTTACACAGAATGCATCATATTTCAATAACACTGTAACTAAGGTTTTGGATACTTATTTAAGAAGGAAAATAAATTACGGTGAACTATACATGGAAAATTATCTAAACTCACACGAGAAACATCTGCTTGTACCCTTAGTGCCGGAAAATTCCTAACCGGAGCCTACGACTAATGATAACTATTTAATATCTTAGGCATCAAAGAAAAATAGTGCATGTTCACAGAGCTCTGAACTGCTCTTCAGCCACCCCAGGGGCAGGCCCCTGCCCCACACAACAAGCACGCAGGCCGCACGCCGCTACGGACTCTTCCCCGTTAACGCGGTGACTTCACAAGGAACACATGGAACCTTCCCAACGCCTTGTCTGAACTGACAGAGCTCAGCCCTCGGTCTCCAACGAAACCTCTCGGGTTTTCCCGTCTAACGCAGCGCAGGGCAACACACCTGCAGCCTCTGGCCCTCCGCACACCGCGGCTGACAGCACCCAGGGCTCAGCAGCAGCAAGAGAGGCCCACGAGGAACAAAGCGAGCCAGGGGACAGCGAGGGCGGCCCGGCGGAGCGGGCCCGGCCCCTCCTGCAGCCATCCAGCCTTCTTCCTTCTTAGTCGCTCCCTTCCTCCCTTCCGTCCGCCTGTCAGGACGTCCTCAGGCAGCGGCTTCGCAGCCTATGTTTTTTCCTTCGCAGCCTCCCCTGCCAAGAGCTACGCGGCGCTCCCCGGCGCCGCGTCACCCGGCCAGCGGCCGCGGCCGACAGCGCCCCGCAGCCAGGGAG
>VXAV01011945.1:17061-32097 GCA_013399715.1 Alectura lathami
CTTTTTGACTTGAATATCTGTGTTTACATTGCAGTGTCAGTGTGTGCCAGTCAACACAAAGTACTGTCATCTAGTAGCATCCTCATGAAATATGCCTGCATGAGTTTGATAATGCATTAAAGTTGATTATATCTCATTATTTAAGATAAATGACTCAATTTGTGTTCTTGGGTTTTTGCTGATTTAATAACCCAGTTTGTGATTGCGGTTTTTATGGAGTATTACAGCTTAGATTTCTTTCACTGATTACAAGTTCCCTGGGTCCAGTTGTGCTGCAGTCTTTCCCAGAGTCATGGTTATCTGATGGCATAAAGAGACTTTTATTATCCTATACTTGTCAGTGTGGCAAACTATCAGTTGCTCAATTGAAACTTCATCCACAGCATCATGAGCTTCACTAAATCACTGTCTGCTTTCTCCAGAGTCACAGTTAGCATGCCTAGTTCCATACGTAAGGGTAATGCTGACTTCTCTCACCTCCGTTTTAAGCTGCGGAGGTGTCATCGCTAATCATGGTATCATCAGAAGAATATGCAGTCTTCTAATGCGGGGCTAAATTATTTCGTATCCACAGCTTGCTTATCTGGAATGCTGGTGATGTGGCTGTTTTGCATTACAATCTGAAGAAGTAACAGGATAACCTTGTCAAGCAAAACTTTTGGTACAATTTGTTGATGTCAAAAGAAAAATTCCTTCTCCCCCTGCTACCCAAACCAGAGCATGAACGTTTTTCATAGGCGTAGATCAGAATCGCGAAAATGACAGTCAAACTTTGTAGTTCTGGATTTCAGTGCTAGACATGGTGTATAAAAATCCCTTTTGAAGTATTTAGGGATATTTTGTATATCGTGTTTGTCTATAAAACTATATATAAACTAAAAGGAAAAGCCACAACACAGCTTGTTCTATTCTGAGACAGCATACTTTTTTTATATCGTAGTCTTTAATGTGGTTAACAGATTTAGCTTGAAAACCTGAATTTCTGTTACAGAATGTTTTGTATTAAGAAGTCTGAAAAATAAATGACAGTGTTTTTGCAAAATGGAGATGCTAAATACTGGTTTTTCTCTTGCTTTACAGTGCCATTGCCAGTATTTCACATCATCACATGGATGTCATGCTGGTCAGAGTAAGTACATGTGGAAGAACAGGATGGGTACTTGTCAGAACCTCTCCAGGAAGCTGAACGTAACAATCAGAAAGTGAATTTTCCTTCTGTTGCTGTCACCTGACGCTCCTAGGTCTGTCAGCTGCTACTAAACATTCCTGAGATGAGCTGTTCCTGGAGAGGTGGTGTGGCTAGAACTCTACATGGCTGAAATGCAGCTAGCTGCCTTCTCTTTGCTGCTGTGTATGATTCCGCTCCTATTTGACATGGAACAAGCAGCCACAGAGTACTTGTGTGTGTGCCTGTTACAGAAAAGTACCGTTAGGTGTCAAGATGTATGTTTTCTGAGTGGCATGTTGATTTCAAATTTATTGAAAGGTAGGGAAAAATATCAGTGACACAGTAAGTTGTTCTGGCTTGTAACCTCAGCTCTGCCAAAAAAAAACCAGTAGTCTTCAGTATCTTCCAACAGAAATAGCTTTAACTTCCCTAAGGGGTCCAAATTAGAGAAGAAAAAAGCTAGCTTAAAAGGAGGTGCGTAGTGTTGCAGCAGAGTGCTCACATGGTGGGCTGATGGCAAACTGGTGCAAGCGAATCTTAGGCAAGAGGTGCAGCGTACTCCGTTGTTGCCCTGTATGCACTTATTTCACCTGAGGCCTGATACAGGATAGTCAGACAGCATCTTGATTTCTCCCTTGGAAATACTACGAGATTAGTCTAAATTTTATGTCACAAAGCTGTTGATGGAGTCTTCTGTTCATCACTGCGGTACTGTCATCAGATCCTGTCTAGTATCTCTGGCTAGGCTGTTGATGCAGAGTGCTGCACATAGCAAAAGCTGATTTAACGAGTAGCTTTTTAATTTGCATGCTAATCAGAAGATCTGACAGTTCTCATCTGTTTTTCATACACATGATCTTTAGGTTCTGAAACATAGAAAGAGTTCCTTGTGTAGAGCCTGGTAAAACGTCAGTCACATCTCAGCATAGGCCTCTCATCAACAGATGGGATCAAAGCTTTGCAACGCACATCTTCACATTTGGCTTAGGCCTATTTGTTAAGGTGAAATGAGATCTCAGCCTGTTTTCCTTCTCCTTCACATCTCTGCTCCGTTCTGCCACTTTATTCCACAGTTGGTTTCTAGAATCTCATACATAAAGCTTCCTCAGAAGTTTGGAAAGCGATAATTGAATGATTTGGATCAGAGAAAGTAAGAATTTGAAGCAGCTTACTGTTGTAAACTCTATGGTACAGTTTCTGCTCTGCTTTCCTTATCTTGGCAGCTCATTCCATGAACTACTGAAAAAGAGGAAAAAAAAATCCGTAGTTCACAGGGGATAGTCAGGCTAACATCACATTTTTAAACCAGAAAATGTGAAATGTACAGAGTCACTGAGTTTTTATGTGTTCATCACTTTCACTTCTTGTAGAGTTAGGCTTTACTACTTGCATGTGATCAAATTTAGGAGGAAAACAGCGGAAAAGTTGTATTTTATTACAACATTTTTCCCCCCACTTTAATGTTACAGGGAAGCCACAAAATTCCTGCAGCTGCATTACAAGTTGCTCACCAAAAGCCACAGCCTGCCTTGGAGAAGTTCATGCTGCCTAAAAGAATTTACATTATTCAACAGCCACGGAAATGTTAAGACATGCATTAAAAAAATCACGTTGCATCAGATTTCTGTTCTAAATAGCACTTAGCACACTGGTAAAACAATCAAAAGTTTGACTGCCTTGTAGCTTACTGTTTCTGTTAGTGACAATAAAATGCTTTATAAAGAAGGTTTCTTGGTTTTAATAAAGTAGCATGGCTTCTGACTAGTCTGGTTTGACTGGTGTTGAGAAGTTGCTCAGTGCCAAGGAGTCTAACAGCCTTGCCTGCCGTGTGAATTTTGACTGGAGCGCTATAAGCTGTCTGTCTTCTTTTCAGTAATGTGTTTTTTTTTTTTTTTTTTAATAGCAAAGCTGAAGTGAGTGTGATCCTGAGAAAGGTCACAACTGAAGGGCATGTTCCCTGAGAGAGTTTACATCTCAGTGATGTAAATGATTGCAAATGCTTCTTAAAATCCAGATTGCCTAATACTTTGTCCTCAGTGTTTGTTCTGATCTTTTTGCCATTTTTTTCTTTTATGATTTAGGCTGAGATGTTCTATACTGATACCTGTTGCAAGCTGCTTGCGAAATAAGGAAACTTCAGAAGGTCCTGAGAAATATTTCCAAATTGTTCTTGCATTTGTTTCTCTAAGGAACTGGATCATTCCTTAAAATGAAGAGAAAGTGGTGGTTGAAACTGGCCAAATTTCCAGTGTTAAGAACTTTTAAGACTTGTGGCTTACAGAAGTTTAGTAGAAATCTGTGTGACAGCTAAATTAATTTGTCGGTACTGAGTATGTTCGATTCCTTTTTCCTTGAAGAAAGATGTTTCAAGACCTAAGAGCAAGAAGCTCATCTTTCCGTTGTTCTTAGCAGTCCACTGGGATCCGGACGGCAGGAGGAGCCAGGCGAGGCCAGGCTGAGACATGAAGGAGCAGTCAGGGTAGGGTGCCAGGAGCGCAGTGCTTTGCATGTGGAGTGTAGGTTGGGAGGCTGGAATGGCAAACGAAGCTGCAAAGCAGTTAGGGCGCAGGCTGGAATTAGTAAGGCTTGAGGGGTCACGCTTAACAGGGAGGAGCGCTTGTATTTACAAGTTCAGGAAGTATCCTTGAGCCTCCTCTGCTTTTACGCTGGACAACAGCAGCAATAAACTTTATGGATATTTCAGTGGTAGGTACAGGATTTGGAAAACAGCTTCTGCCTGTCTGTCAGACAGCATGCTCTTTCACTCCCCAGGCTGACTGTGCAGAAAGAAGTATGAATGCAGATGATTTGAGTTAGAGGAGTCCATTGTGTGTGAAATTATCATCTGTGCTACCAAGGCCAAAAATAGTGCAAAGACTCTAACATGTTCCCTATGGACTGCATGCCAGGAAAATCTTCCAATCTTTTTTTTTTTTTTTTCCCTGAAGAAAACTAAGGGCTAGTGAAAATAACAGGGCCTGATGCTGAAGGCCTTTATGAATATTTTCCTCAGAAGTAATCTGTTTCTACTCCTTCTGGCCAAGGATCTCATGCCAAATGAGATCTTGCTAGGAAAAAAATTCTTGGGTGTAATCCAAGAGAAGACAGCCTTCCCCTGGACGCTAGGTTGGTAGTCGGTAGTTCCCTTGATAGTTCTGGATTGTGTGTAACATATCCCTGAGGGTAGAGTCCATTCAAGCATCTTCTCCTAGTGCCATCCTAGGGATGGTGCACATCCTGGCACCCTACGGAAATGGGTCACTGTGGGAAGTTGCAGCTATTTGGATGGTTTGGGGACAGAGGTCTGGGGTCCTTCTTTCTGACCCGCACCCCTGGGGTGGCTGGGGCCATCACTAGTCTAGCTGTGTGCCAGTCATTCGACGCCATTGCAGCCTGCTTAGCTGTTTAGTTGTGTAAGCAGCTTTGTTGGGATGCAGCGTTAACGTTGCTGTGACAGTAAACAAGGATCTGCCCACGCTTCTGGTTGTTCCTTACTGGGTTTTTGCAGTCTGTTTTCTAATGAACGATATCTAAATGGTTTAAAATAGTGCATTCAGGATAGGTATGGCATGCTCAGTATAGAAAGTATCTATAGGAAATGACTTTATTGACATAAATCAAAATTTTTAGGTAGAGAAAGGCGGCCTAACAAGGAACTGGAAGGCCTAACTTCGATAAGCTCAGTTTATTGGTTGTACTAAATGTAAGGCAGGTGCAAACTCCTCCTGCACATCCTGCAGAGCAAGAAATCCTGGCAACTTACCTGTGTCGCTTCCTGCTTCTGCATGTTTGCTTTCGGTGTCAACAGCACTCGGAGACAACCTGAAAGTGTAGAGAATGAACTCTTCTGCTTTGGTGCTTTGTAATTAAGAACACTCCCTTTTCACCCGAGTCAGCCTCTTACTTAACTGTTGTATTTTTACAAGTGCACGGCCAGGTGCATTAGTTTATCTTAATTTACTTCTGTTTGTTAAGGTGTACTGCTTATAAGAATATTCTTATGAAGAACTAAACAGTTTTTTAAAAATCGTGTTCTAAACCTCTAAGTAATAGACTTGATGTAGTTCATCCTATTTGTGCCTTCTATTCTCTGTCTTTTTAGTTTGTGTTTGCATCACTTTTGATTCTATGATGAATCAGTTTTGTCTTCTCTTGTAGGGAGTTTTTTCTAGATCTAGCCTCAATTCATTATTTTGCCATGATTATTTAAACACAAACTACAGCTAAATCCAGAGCCTAAGGAACAAATGAAGTTGGTTTGCTGGAAATGATCAAAGCCTTGCAGGAAGCCTGTTTTCAGGCTTCTTTAAAGTTACCGCAGATGATGCAGGCATCCGACAAGAATGGCATGGTTTCAGGAAACAATTTCTCTGTTGAGCCTCTTGATGGAAACATCCAAGCAGCATGAACAGATTTGCAAATCGTCTCATGCCCAGTAACCTCTCCCTGCTACACAAACCCCGGCGTTCTGGTAACTGGCACGCACACAAACATGTGCATTTATCGAGTTCCCCTTTAGCTTCGGTGGTAGAGGAGTGTTTTAGGAACGTAAAAACTCCTTGGACTAACCGGTGTTATCTGTGACACCGCTGTGCGGAACTCCCAAAACAGGTTCACAGCAAGCAGTCTTCTGTTTTGAAGCCCTCTCTGTCCTTGATGACCGTGGCCTCAGCATGCTGCCGTTCCTCATGTTCCCGTTCTGCATCTCAAAGGCTCTCTTTTCAAGCAGTCAGCATGAGCAGAACAGATAATTGCAGATGATTGTTTTGGCTGGAAGAATGCAGCTTCGTGCTTTTGATCCACTTGTGAGTTAAATATTTTGAAAGAGGGTAGGTGTGACTGATTCCTGGCAGATGCGCAGGGCTGCAGTCATCTTGCCTTCAGGCCATTACAGCTCGCAGGCCCAAAGCTTTGTCTGACTGCTTCTTGTCTTCCCCACTCTCAGCTGAAGGGCTGCTGCTCTGCCAGCATTCTGCAGAATGCCGTATTGAACCAGCCTTGTTCTTGGTAATGGTCTTCAGCCTTTCAAACTACAGCAATCTGTGAGGCACTTTGACTTCCCTTTTCAGTAGTAATTGTTTTCCCTTCATTCGATGAATCCACTCAGAGAACAATGATCCGGCCTGACAGCGAACATCTTTATTCTTGTCTGTCCTGGGTTCAGCTGGAGCAGAGCTGGTTTTCTTCATGGTGTCTGGTGCGAAGCTATGTTTTGCCTTTGGGAGAGGAGCAGTGCTGATACCGCAGCGACGTTTTAGTTGCTGCTGAGTGGTGCTGCACAGAGCCAAGGACGGTTTGGATTTCAGCTTCTGGTGCTGTCCTGCCAGCAGGGGGCTGGGGGGCACGAGGAGCTGGGGGGGGACAGAACCAGGGCAGCTGACCTGAACCGGCCAAAGGGATATTCCATAGCTAGGACATCACGCAGAAGCTACGAGGGGAGTTGGCGGGGGGCAGCCGCTGCTCGGGGGCTGCCTGGGCATCGGTCGGCGGGTGGCGAGCAGTCATGCTGTGCACCGCTTCTTTTGTAAATGTACGTGCACACGCACACGTGTATATATAAAATAATTACTGTTATTTCTCTCTTCCTTTTCTGTCTTATTAAATACTTTACATCTCAACCTACAAATTTGACTTTTTTCCTGATTCTCTCCCCCATCCCACTGGGGGAGTCAGTGAAAGGCTGTGTGGTGCTGAGCTGCTGCCAGGTTAAACTGCATCCTTGTCAAAAGCTGGCTCTAGACCCCAGTCCTGGCCATTATTCTACTCTTACTGGGTTTTAATGGAAAACTTAGATAGGTGGTGGTGGGTTTTTTGGTGTTTGTTTTTTTTTTTTTAATAAAAACTTGTCTGGCATTTCTTTTGCAACAGTTACCAATTTTTACTTCATTGGAGGGACTATTAAAATTGTGAAGGCTGAGTACCTCCTACCTTCCAGCTTTCCTAGTTTGCTATGACTGAAGATGCAATGCAGGTTTAGGAATCATATCCAAGAATAATGTAAGAAACCTCAATAGTTAATTATCGTGAGTGTACCACTTTTGCCACAAGAGGTAGCTACGTCTACATCTTACTCAGGTTCTGGCAGCTAAACTAGCTTCTGAAGACAGCAGCTTAGGAGGAGGAGGTATACTTAACCTGCAGAAAACTTGCTGAAATAGATTTGAAGAGAAATAATAGATTAATTTCTGAAGTTATCATTTGGTATTTAACAGAGGACTCCAGAAGTTGTAGAGAGGCAAAGGACGTAACAGTCACAGAACAGCTTCTTCTCCTTCCTGCGTTCTGCATGTTCATTGCTGTGGTCAGTTAAACTGAGAAATGAAACAAGGAATACTAGAAGGTGCACAGCATATCTGTATTGCACGGTTACGTAGATGGTCAGCGTTGGCTGTTATTGTCAACACCTTCGTACCATGTTTTTAAACATGGCCACTTCAGAACCAATCCATTCCTCCATGAACTGGCTGATGTTGGAAAATGGAATACAGCATTTCACATCCAACAATTACATAAAAAAGGAGGACAATTCTGAAACTGATTCATTTACTTGCTTCAGAAGTTACTTTTATGGAAAGGAATAATTGGAACTCTTCCTACGCTATTGTTTCTATACAATAGCCATCATTTCAGTTGCAAAATGTGCAGTAAATGCATACTGAAATAGAACAGTCGCTAAAATGAATGAGGACTTTAAACTTTAATTCCAGCCTCCTTTCACTGCTCATAACTTTCTGAAATTCCTTCTAGTGTAAATTTTCCGTATTTGGTATCTTTTTTTCAAAGATGAAGAGTTAGAGCAGACTCTGAGCTGTCTTTAAGCTGCACAAGCCTGAAATATTTATTCTTTATATGTTACTGTCATGAAGCATCAAAAACAGTGGGGAAAAAAAAAATCAAGAATATATATATTTTAAAAATAGCTGAAGTGGAAAACTTTTAACATGATTTCTTCTACGGATCTCAGCCTTAAAATGTGAAAACAAGTAAAAAAGGTAAATTCAGAGTCAGATGATTTTGGTGGAGATGTTCAAAGATGGGTAGGCATATAATTTTCTCTATGCGTATGCATTTGAACTTTTCTATGCAAAATTTTTTTGAGGTTTCTAAAGACAATACTTTAAAATATTATGAATAGTCCTCAAATTATGTTGAACTCTGGCCTCGAATCCTTTAAAAGGCCAATTTTAGGCAGCTACTCTCTTGGATTGTAATGATTTCTAACTGAATTAAATCCACAAAAAGTAAATAAGAGGCATTGTAAACTGTTACGGATGTATTTGCCACGATACATTTTTGACTTATTTCAAGAACTCCACTGATGGACAGCTCTGTTCGGAACGCCTTCATCCGTGTGTGCACATGCGCACCAAGTCTGGGGGCAGCGAGTGGCACATTCCAAAGCTCTGTGCCCTCTGTGGTCAGCAGGGAATGCAGAACTCGTCTGAAGGGGAAAATATTATGTAGGAAATGGCACCTAATACTTCAGAAATCCCCAGGATGTAATAAAAACATCAGTGAACTGAAAAGCTGGAAGCACTAGAAACATGTTTCAAGTCATTAATTTTAACGTTTTAGCATCTAAATATTTGGTGCACAAGGAATGAGCAACTATTCACTCATTTTCAATAGCTGCTGTTGGAACTAAGTTAAAAGAGGGCTACATGGAAATTCTGGATGAACAAGAGTTCCCCTAAGTGTAGGGGTTTCTTGTGGTTTCTTGGATTTCAAGGCGGAAGCTACGTAATTAGGGTGAAAATTTTAGTACATGCTTTTTGCTAAATCGCATTGCTTTTTGCTGCAGTTGTTTCCTGTAGCCAAGAGTACTTTTTAAAATGCTCAGTCACTGTTACGCTCCCTCATAAGATTCCCCAGTGTTAGTTCTATTGCTGTAAAAAGTAGAGTAAGGCAGAATGTTACATAATTTTCATTGTTTATAGACCATATCAGTATGTCAAATACCAGTTGTTCCTCAGGAGTTCAGAGTTTGACTATGACACAGATTTCCTGCAGGAGCAAGGCTGTAATCCAAATTCTCCGTGTTCTCAAAGTGCAAAACTTTCTTCGGGGGTAGTGTGGGCTCTCTATTACTTGCTAGCATTACTAGGACCTGCAATACACTGTTCAGCTATCCTATTTCTCCTGTAACTCTCTCTCAATTCACGTGATTGTAGATTACTCATCTATACACGTAGCTAAAGAGATGTATCCTAGGTTCTGTTCCTCATTCTGCATGATGCAATTGGATGTCTTTTGGGCCTGGGAAGTCTAACAGCGTCCCTCCATCTGCTAGAAATGACATTGTTACTGTATTTTTTTCCTTCTGTTTTCACCAGGAAAAACAAACACTTTCCTCCTTAGTGAGCCTTGCTTGGTTGCAGGAGAGCTTTAAGCAATGCTTTCCCTTTCTTCAAGTCTTAGTTTACCCAGGAGAAAAGCTGAGCTTTGTTTCCTTACGGCTTCTCTTCTGTCTGCAGGGTTTCGTGCTAAGTGCATTCCTGTTAATTTCAGTCTCATCTATTCAAAGTCAGTGAACAGGGTTCATGTACTGTAAACGGGACTTGCAAGATCCCATTTCCTAAGGTATAAAATTGTCTGAGTTGGAAGGGACCTTTAAAGGCCATCTAGTCCAGCTCCCCTGCAGGGCACAGGGACGCCTGCAGCTGGGTCAGGGTGCTCACAGCCCTGTCCAGCCCGACCCTGGAGGTCTCCAGGGACGGGGCAGCCACCACCTCCCTGGGCACCCTGTGCCAGTGCTCCACCACCCTTATCGTAAAGAACTTTTTCCTTATATCTAGTCTAAATCTCCCCTCTCTCAGGTTAAAACCATTTCCCCACGTCCTATCAGAACAGGCCCTGCTAGAGAGTCTGTCCCCCTCTTCCTCGTAGCCCCCCTTCAGGTACTGAAAGGCCGCTGTCAGGTCTCCCCGGAGCCTTCTCTCCTGCAGGCGGAACAGCCCCAGCTCTCTCAGGCTGTCCTCACAGGGGGGTGTTCCATCCCTCGGATCATTTCTGTGGCCCCCCTCTGGACGCCCTCCACCAGCCCCATGTCCCTCCTGTGCTGAGCACTCCCCATCTGGACGCAGGGCTCCAGGTGGGGTCTCCCCAGCGCAGAGCAGAGCAGAGCAGAGCAGAGGGGCAGGGTCACCTCCCTTGCCCTGCTGGCCACGCTGCTTTGGGTGCAGCCCGGGACGCGGTTGGCTTTCTGGGCTGCGAGGGCACGCTGCTGGCTCACGCCCAGCTGTCACCCCCCAGTACCCGCAGGTCCCTGTCGGCAGGGCTCTGCTCCATCCTCGCATCCCCAGCTTGTGCTGCTAGCGGGGGTTGCCGTGCCCCAGGTGCCAGCCCTCGCGTTTGGCTGTGTTGAAGCTCCTGAGGGCAGCCTGGGCCCACTGCTCCAGCCTGTCCAGGTCTCTCTGGATGGCATCCCGTCCCTCAGGCACGTCGACGGCACCACACAGCTTGGTGTCATCCCAAACTTGCTGAGGGTGCACTCGATCCCGCTGTCGCTGTCATTGGTGAAGATGTTGAAGAGGATCGGTGCCAGAACGGACCCCTGAGGGACACCGCTCGCCACTGATCTCCGTCCGGACACGGAGCCGTTGGCCACCGCTCTCTGGGTGCGATCTAGCAGCCAGTTCCTCATCCATCGAAGAGTCCACCCATCGGATCCGTATCTTTCCAGTTCAGAGAGAAGGATGTTACGGGGGCCGTGTCAAAGGCCTTCCTAATGGCCATGATAGATGACGTCAGTGGCTCTTCCCTCGTCCCCCGATGCCGTTACACCGTCATAGAAGGCCACTAGGTTGGTCAAGCAGGCCTTGCCCTTGGTGAAGCCGTGCTGGTTGTGTCACATCCCCTCCCTGTGTTCCATGTGCCTTAGCACAGCTTCCAGGAGGATCTGTTGCATGATCTTCCCCGGCACAGGGGTGAGGCTGTCAGGTCGGAAGTTGCCAGGGTCATCCTTTCTACCCTTCTTAAGAACCGGTGTGACACTGCCCTTCTTCCAGTCACCAGGGGCTTCACCAGCCTGCCATGACCTCTCGAATATCATGGAGAGTGGCCTGGCGACTGCATCGGCCAATTCCTTCAGTGACAGGAAGAACAGTGCGGGAGGTGCTCCGGGCATGGAGCAGCATCTCCCTGCAGCCTGGGAGAAGCCCACCGTGGGGCAGGTTGTCCCCCTGCAGCCCCTGGGCACCACATGGAGCAGATCTCCACATGCAGCCATGGAGGGGCCCAAGGTGCAGCATGGGGATGTGGAGGAGGCTGCAGCCTGTGGAGAGCCCCCTCAGGCCCTGGACTGGAGCTGCAGCCCATGGAGAGTAGCCTGTGGAGAGAAGGAGGCCTGGGGGAGCTGCTGTCCATGGGGCCCCGTGGTACAGAGCTGTGCTGGAGCAGTGTTTGGAGAGCTGCAGTGGGAGGCCCACGAGGGATCAATTCATCCCATGGGAGGGACATCACGTGGAGCAGGGGCAGAGAGCAACCATGGAGGAGCAGCAGAGACAGCACCCTGGGCTGACCACAGTCCCATTCCCCTGTGCTGCTTGGGCAGAGGAGGTAGAAGAGGGCGGATGGGAGGAAGGTGCTTTTAGTTTGCTTTTAGTTCTCACTGCTCTAGTCTGCTATCGCTAACTAATAAATGACATTCATCTCCCTGTGCTGGGTCTGGTTTGCCCACGATGGTGCTTGATGAGTGGTCTCCCTGCCTTTATCTCAGCCCATGATGTTTTTTTCACCTTGTTTTCTACCCCGTGCTTTTGAGGGGGAGTGAGTGAGCAGTGTAGGGGAGCTGAGCTCCTATCGGTGTGAAACCGCCACAGAGCCATAACCTCTGTTGGAAGGAAAGAAGAGCTGAAGAATGTCAGTGGCTCAGAGTAGACAAATTATCTGAAAATACCTGAACAAATGAGCGGAAGGCACAGAGGGCAGAACAGCAGAAGCAGAAACACAGCTGTGCACTGAATTCTTCGCAAAAGAAAGCTACTGGTGAGAGCAAAAATCCTGTTGCTGTAGTCAAAAGTGTTGCTCTACTGAAGCAAATGGGGAAGTGTTGAAATCTAGCCCGAGTTAGAATTATCCCACTTCTGAGCTTTCCTGTGGAACAAGAGGACCTCCATCCAACTGACAGTAAATTCTATTTCAGAAATTCTGAGTTCACATACAGGGGAAGAGAGCGAGCAGTGAACCTGGCTAGGAATATATCCCACAAGGGCGGCATCACAGCTCTGGTTTTGTTTTGCCTCAGATTTCAGAGACAAAGACAAAATCATAAAAGACTGCCAGAGCTAAGATGTTTCCTCTGAGAGAGAAAACTGCTCTTTCCACACATAGGCCTTACCACACAGGCAGAAGGGTCGGAAGGGAACATGATGAGCAGGATTCTCCGCAGGAAGAGAGAACAGCTGCTAGGTGAGCTGTGCGCAGCGTTCTGCCCTCATTTTGGGACAAGTCTCCAGCTACGGAGCTGCTGAAGTCAAAATGGAAATGTGAGACAACCAGGCTCTGCTGCTGCACCCCTGAGAGCCTTCATCTCCACGTCGTTCTGCTCCTCTCATACCATACAAGGCGACCGTGTCAGACGTCTCGTGAGGATGCGCATTCCACGTAAGCCTGCAACTTGTTTCTGAACACATACATGGAGTCTCTTTTGTACCCCTTACAGACATGCTGAAAGATGATGTGTGAAATGCATGCATGGCATAGAAATTGTCCTAGAATACTCTGGTATTGTAGTTATTATTTTGCAGTTAAATTCAGATTTAGTTTTTCATGATGAATCAAACGAAAATAAATCACAGTTTGCTCAGCAAACTCTGTTACTTACAAATTTATTTTGTATTGTCCCTACATTTTCCTTTTTTGGTGTGAGGAAGATTAATCTTTTTGGTGATCATATGAAACTGTGTTCTAGAAATTTTACGTAGGGAAGCTAAACACTTTGGCCTGAATGCAGGGAATAGCTGGAGTACTGGACATTTGGGAAGCAAAAGGCAAGCAGTTTGAGCTTGGGAGAGAAAAACATCATGTGAATATTTCTGCTCACATTATCAGCTGCTGTGCTCATAGCAGCGGCATTCAGACCACCACTGCTAAACTTATGTCTTCACCTAAAAAAAAACCACAACACTGACACCAAAACCACGAATGTGAGATGGTTATCAAAACATTACAAACAACTGGAGACAAGGCTCTGCAGTGGTTACTCGGACAGCTCATCGGGGTTACCACAGGTAGCAGTAACCTCAGTGAGCTGCACCTAAGTAAAAATATCTGTACCCTGTTTCCAGGAGGATTTTACACCAACAGAACTGTTTCAAGTTACTTCTCGTGACATGACAATCCTCCCTGCTTTTGCAGTTAAGAGATCTTAACTTTCAACTTTAAAAACCAGTAGGCTGTGCTACTCAGATAATGTTTTAACAAATTCTTTGAGCGACGCTGAGATCTTCTTCACCAGGTTTGAGGCAAAATCTCACATTGTAATAGCATGAAGGGAACATAAAGATTTTGAAGTCAAATTCTGCAGTTGGGAAATAAGAGGTTACTATCTAATAGTTAATTAATTACCCTGTCAAACAAGGTTGGAGTATTTATACAGACTGAAGGCTCTGAGGGGTGGACAATGGCAGATCAAAAATGGACACCTGAAGCTGCTCCCAACCATTTGCATCAGCCCAGGCTGGCAGTCTTACCTACTGTGAACCTACTGCGTTTTTCATCAAACACAGTTTGGTTTATTGCTGCAGTTTTCAAACAATATATTAAGGTAAACAGTCCTCAGACCTCTTTCAGCCTAACATGCTGATCTGAAAAAGTGGCAGTGTAGAAGCTGATACAGACGTACACGTGTCCCTGCCTTGGGGACTGTGGAAGGGCGGGCAGGGTGCAAGGGAAGCAGCATGCAGTTTTAATCCACTGCTGCACGTCTACTGAAGGTTTCGCTAATACACAGCACGAGTAAGAGATGCAAAACTGAACCTTGCATTTTAAGTGGAAAAAAAAAAAAAGATGAAATTTTCTAGTGATCACAGAACACAATGTAGAAGTTGCAAAGGGTGTAAGTTGCACCAGCACATACAGCATGGCATAGCATAGCGTAGCTCAGTTGGAAGGGTCCTTCCGAGCCCACCTAGCCCAACTGCCCGACCACTTCAGGGCTAGCCAGAATCCTGAGGGCATTGCCCAGACGCCTCCTGCGCACCGGGCAGCACAGGGCAGGAGCCACTCGCTGAGAGCCTGTGCCAGCGCTGCCCGCCCTCACACCCAGCCTGAGCCTCCCTGGCGCAGCTTTGTGCTGCTCCCTTGCTTTGGATACGATGAGGTGGCCTCAGTGTATCGGTGAAAGAAGAAACCTACGCACGCAGGAATGATTCAGCACTCCACCTCATGAAAATCTGCATGAAAAATAAACGGAAGACAAGTGCTCAGATTGCAAAGTCCAATCTCAGAAGTCAGGAAATGCCTGAGCTAAGGTCCATAAAAGTTAGAAGAAGCTTTTAATGCCTAGTTACTCTACCATTACAGTAGTTACATCATAAGCCGATTCCCGCAGTCATCGCTGTGAGGAACTGAGTACCTTAAGACTCTGACTGCATCTGCCTCAGTCTTCAGATAATTTCTGCAGTTGTCCTCTGCGCTCCAGCTTTTCAGTGTCTTGGAAAATACAGACACAGAGACCTGACACCATGTCCCAGCGCTGGTGTTACCAGAGCTGTATCCAGAGCTCCTGTCCCACACGCTCACCACTCCCTTGTCACAGGCAAGGAACGCGTTAGCTCTTTTTGCCTCAGCCGCATCCCGCCGAGCCGCCTTGCCCTGGCAGCCCCAGGTCCTCCCCAGGGCGCTGCTCCGCGGGCACAGCGCGGCCC
>VXAV01011947.1:0-14873 GCA_013399715.1 Alectura lathami
CTGCGGTGGCGGCTCGCGGCGTGAGCAGGTGCGGTGCTGGCGGCCTCCCGGCGGCTCTCGGTGCTCCGAGGGAGCCCTTCGTGCCTCTCGCTGTCGCTTTTTAACGCGCTGCGAAGGGGGAGCAGCTCAGGGGGTTACGGGGTTGAGGTCCTAGAAGACTGAGAGGGGGGGACCGTGGCGGAGCCATCCCCGGCGGTGCCCCGGGCTGTGTCGCTCGGTGGGCGTCCCGCGGTTCCCAGCTCTCCGGTGCTCGTTCCGTGGGGAAGGGTTGAGTCCGTGCTGAGCGCTGCTGGCGGCGTGGGGTGCCGGAGGGTCCTCACAGAGCGATTCCCCTGCTGGCAGCGCCTCATTGCACAGGCGGGTCTTGTTTATCGCAGCCGTTGTTTTGTGCAGCAGCAGGGTTTTCCGGGGCTGGGGGCTGGAGCTGCTGTGCTTTCTAAATCCTGTGGCTGGTTTGTGGTGGGCTAAGCAGGGGCAGTGTAATCTTCAGACACTGTAACGTTGTGGTGAGGCCTTCCTGCGTGGCCAGGGCTGCTGGTGGATCTTTAATCCTGGCTCTCAGACTGACTCAAGGCTTTCAGAAAGGCAGAGCTCTCCTCTGCAGCTGGTGCTCCCAACAGCTGCTGGTGCCTTGCTTTGGGGCAGAGGAGAAGGTGAGGGGACGGATATGTGTTTTGCGAGTTCTTGTTCCCGTTTTGAAATGAAGCTGAAGGTGGCTGGAGTTGGGAGCTGTGCTCTAAAACAGCCTGCAGGCCCCCTGTGGGCAGGTAACAAATCCCAAATGGTGCTGTTTGGGTCCGCAGGGCCGTGAAGAGGGGGTGGCTGACGTCCGCGCCCCTCAGAGTGCGATACGGAGAGCACAGGCTGCTCCTGAAAGCCCTCCAGGGTCCGTAAAACCCCACGGAGGGCGCGCAGGAGCCTTCCCCTTGTGCTATGGTCTCAGGTTTTGCTCAGCGTGGAGAAACTCCGCCCTTATCCCCAAAGCCTGAGAGCTTCTCTCGGTGCCCTCTAACCCGTGGTGCCCTCTAACCCGCGGGGTGAATGCCCCGGGGGCTGGCGGTGAGCTGCCGGGTGTTACCCTGAGGGCAGGGCAGGGGACAAAACCAGCGGCGTGGCTACGCCTGGTCTGCACTTTGCCCTTGGAATCCAGCTTGAGTTCGGTCCGTGCCTGCTGGCTGTCGGCAAAGAGGCGGCAGTTCTGGGGGGCGTCGTGGAGCTGGTGGCAGCGAGCGTACCGCGGGGCTTGTCGGCTCCTGGGGTCAGCAGGGCGCTTTGCCAGGCACAGGCTTTGGGAGGGCAGAGATCCGTCGGGTGGGAACACCGAGGGGTCTGGCTGTGGGCACTGCATGGGTTTCCCGCTCCCCTAAGGCATCAGGAAAGGCTTTGCCACAGGCACTGGGTGCACGTGGGCTGGAAGCTATTTTTATTTCCGTAAGGAATAAGTCCTGAGTGCAATGCCCTTGGTCTCGGGTCCTCCCCTGGTACCAGGCACGCTGTTTGTGCTCAGAGGAGAGGTGCTGGCTGTTGGAGGGAGGAGCTTTGTTTTCTGACTGATTTTTTTTTTTTTTTTCCTATTTTCTTCGTGCACCTTCTGCCTCCTCTCCGGCTTGCCTGGATTTTATCTCAGCATCGCTCAGAACAGCGCTCCTGAGCACAGCTGTGGTGCTGAACAAGTGTTCCAGTCCCTCAGTGCTTCCCCTCGGTGTGGGTCTGTCTGCACTGAGCCAGCAGGCGGCGAGACGGCTGCAGGCATTTCTGCAGAATCCCCTCTGCTCCTGCGGCAGCCGCTCCGAGAGGGTTTCTCTGGGGGTGGGAACCCAGCCTGGCCCCTTAGCTGGGCGCTGGCCCTCGTGTCACTGGGATCTGGGCGCTGGCGGTGCTGCTCCGTGCTCTGCAGCGAGGCCCTCGCTGGGCCCTCCCAGGTTTTATTTTATTATAAACTTGCTTTTATTTTGGCTTCTGCGCGTTGTGATTTAGCCAGCCAGCTCTAGGCTTTGGAGCAGCACTACCCAGAGGCGCTTTGCAGCCTGGCTGGACGTGGCACGTGGGCTGCATGGCCACGGCCGAGCTTTGTGCTGACCAGGAGACAGCTGGGGCAGTGTGGGCACCAGCTGCTGGAGCTTTGGTGGCGCTGTTCTGGAGGGGGTTGAGGTTTAAGGAGGGGGCTTGAGAGGTGCTAGCTCATCAGCTCCCGTTTGTGATGCCTGCTGTCCTCCCTCTGCCTGTTGCAGCAGACTGCTCGCTGGCTGCACTTCATGAGCGTTGGTTCCCAGAGCTGCTGAGCTCCTTCCACCATGGACCAGGACTATGAGAGACGGCTGCTGCGCCAGATCAACATCCAGAACGAGAACACCATGCCCTGTGTGAGTGCAGGAGGCGGCGCTGGGCGCTCTGAGCCGGGACGGGCGCTCGGCTGGGCTGCATGTGGCTGTGTGCTCTTGAGCTTTGGAGGAGGTGGGATCCCGTGTCTCTGCTGGGCTGTGAGCGAGTGTGAGCCCCTGAGCTCTGCTAGGGGGAGCCAGAAAACTCCAGCAGTGCTTCTGCATAGACAGGCTCAGTTCAGGCTGCAAAAACGAGCGAGGGTGTTATGTAGCCCCCAGGGCTCTGAGGAGGGGATGCTGCACCCAGTGCAAGGTCACGGGTGACACCTTTGTGGGGCAAGCTGTTGGTGTACGTGGAGCTGCAGCTGCAGCCAGGGGGAGCTCGACAGGCTGTGGAGATTAGCTGGGGCCCTGTCCAGCACAGCAGGGTTGCAGGCAGGGAGTTTGCAGCTTGCCCACCCAGCATCCTGCCCCGCTCTGGCCTTGCCTGGGTTTGCCCTGACAGCTTCAGCTCAAGGAGGGGCAGTCAGAGAGATGCTGCTCCGCTGCTGCTCTTGGCAGAAGTTCTGTGACAGCTGTTGAGGGGTAAACCAGTGCTGTGCTCTGTTTGGGCACGTGTAGCTGGGACAAGATGTCTGTGATGTTCCTCAGATTCCCTGCTGGGATCAGCACTTGCTCTTTCATGTCTCTTTAATCCAGGTAGCAGAGATGAGGAGGACCCTGACGCCTTCCAACTCCCCCATGTCTTCTCCTAGTAAGCACGGGGACAGGTTCATTCCATCAAGAGCTGGGGCCAACTGGAGCATCAACTTCCACAGAATAAATGTAAGCTCTGCTCCCCTCTCCTGCAGCTCCAGGCCTTTGAGAGGAGGTGCTGCATTTTGGTTTGGCTGGCAGAGCTGCTCTGCTGATCCTCTGCACCGTGGTGTGCTACTGCCCGTAAAAGTCCCTCTGAGCGTACACCTCCTGCCCCCGGGAGCAGCCTGTGCTTTAGCTGGTATCCTACATCTGCTGTGAGGTTTCTGTGTGGTCATGGCATGTTCCTCCCTCCCAGGAAAACGAGAAGTCACCGAGTCAAAACAGAAAGGCAAAGGATGCCACGTCAGACAACGGCAAAGGTGAGGCCCGCTTTGCGCCACCAGCAGCCTTGGCTGCAGCTTTTATTTCCCTCTGATGCCAAGTTTGGGAACCAAGTGGGCGCTGGCACCGTTGTGCTGGTGCAAGAAGCCACACTGGGGTCTTTGTGGAATGTGACACAGGTCACCTCAGTGGGCTGCAGCTGGGCTTCTGGGAAGCAAGGGCCTGCTTGTGCCCTGTGATGTCCTCTGTGACGAAGTGCTCCTGGTGGGGTGGGATTAGCTTGCTGCTAATCTGAGCTCCAGCCTGGAGCCCCAGGCTTGTTGGGAAGCCCTGTGAGTGTGCAAGGCAGGCGTGGCCCTGCCAGCCCCTGCAGAGCTGCCTGCAGCTGCAGAATGCCCTGCCTGAGGCTCTGGCTGGGTCCACAGATGGCCTGGCTTACTCTGCCCTGCTGAAGAATGAGCTCTTGGGAGCGGGGATCGAGAAGGTGCAGGACCCGCAGACGGAGGACAGGAGGCTGCAGCCGTCCACCCCCGAGAAGAAGTCCCTCTTCACTGTGAGTTGCCTACCTTCAGGCAGGGAGAGGCCGCGCGTCTGTGTTGAGATCAAAATTGGGTGGCCTGTGAGGGGAGCAAGCTGCATGCTTCCCATACGAGTGAGGAAGCTGGGTGGGAGTGAAGTTTTTCTAGATGCTAGAGCTGTGGCCCAGTGACCAAATCAAGGCTCTGGACTTGAGATGCATTTTTTGGGGTGGTTCTGCAACACCTGGAAAAGGGAGGAATGAAAAGGCTGGGACACTGGTGGTGGGCGTGGGGCCGGCGGGGCGCTGGATGCCTGGTGCCTGCGCTGCCCTGGCTGCGGGCTCTCACTGGCCGTGCTTCCTCCCCGCAGTACTCCCTCAGCACCAAGCGCTCCAGCCCGGATGACAGCAACGAGGTCTCGCCCTACTCCTTGTCTCCCGTCAGCAACAAGAGGTGAGGCTGGGTCTCCGGCAGCAGGGGAGGGCTGGGACGGGCTCCAGGGAGGTTCTCCAGCGTTTCTTCTGAGGCAACCGAAACTGCCACGTGGGTTGGTGCTGGAGCTGTGAGCAGGGGCTGCTGCAGGCCCCCGCTGTGGCACATCTTGCCACCCAGTTACCCCACAGAAGCAAACCTGCTTCCTTCTGCCCTGACCTGCTGGGAGGCTGACTTTGTCTCCGGTGTTGTAAACAGTCAGAAGCTGCTCAGGTCGCCCCGAAAACCCACTCGGAAGATCTCCAAGATCCCCTTCAAAGTGCTGGATGCCCCCGAGCTGCAGGACGACTTCTACCTGAACCTGGTGGACTGGTCCTCTCTGAACGTCCTCAGCGTGGGCCTCGGGACGTGCGTTTACCTGTGGAGTGCTTGCACCAGCCAGGTGAGCGCCGGCGGTGTGGGGGGCGCTCCCGGTGCCGTGGGCACCTCCGAGCCGCGACACCTCTCGGAGCTGTGGAATACCCTGTGTGAAGGGTGCTGGTGGTGTGACCTGACGTCCCTTCTGACTGCACCCTGTCTCTTTTCGAAGGTGACCCGGCTGTGTGACCTGTCTGTGGAAGGGGACTCCGTGACATCCGTGGGCTGGTCGGAGCGGGTCAGTAGGACTGTCGCTGTAGCTCTGCAGCCCTCCCTCGAGTGTTTTTTTGCTTTTTGGGTTATTTTTCTGCATTCCCCCAAATCCTCTCTGCTGTTCATAAAATAAATTTTCCTGCCTGTGCTCTCTGCTAAATGAGAAGGGATGGGGACCCACCTCTTGCACCTTGAGGCTGCCCAGGCACTTACTAAGAAATACGGGAGGGGAAGACCCAGGTTGCTCCTCCAGCTCCTGACAGCTGCAGTAGATGTGCTCCTGCCAGGCTGCTTGGCCCCCCTCAGCAGGGAAAAGAAGCACTCTGTGTGCTCCCATCTTGTGGGACTTACCTCGAGTCTTTTCCTCAGTACCTCTCTTCTGTCTGACATCTGTGCTCGTGCTGTCCCTGACCCTGGCTTTCTGTTTGTCCAGGGGAACCTGGTAGCTGTTGGCACTCACAAGGGCTTTGTACAGATCTGGGATGCAGCTGCAGGGAAGAAGCTCTCCATGCTGGAGGGGCACACAGCCAGAGTCGGTAAGGAGCTGGGAGGTGGGGACTTGGCATGCTAAGCTTGATTTTTTTTATTTTTTATTTTCTACTTTCCTCCTTGTAAACGAGAGATCTGCTAGAAATAGCAGAGCTCAGGCAGTCCCAGAATGGGTATTCATCCCCTGCTGTGCCCTCAGCTGCCTGTGAAACATTGGCAGCTGTGGTGTTCCGCTCCGGGGTGTGGTGCTGAGGGTGGCTGCAGCAGGTGCTTCCCCTGGGGCTGCCTGCAGCGCTCCTCCCTGCCACTGCTTCCTGGGTCAGCCCTGCGGGCGGCTTTGCACTGAGATTCCCAGTTCCACTATTCCTTGGGGTCTGTTCTGGGCTTTCTTTTCACTCAGAGGCGTTGTGAATCTGAGCTCTGTGGTGAGACTGGGGGCCGTCAGTGCCTGCTGAGCTGTGCTTCTGTGCTTTGCTGCCCCACGACTGGCACTAGTGGTCCCTTCAGTGAGTGAATCTCCTTGGAGGCTATTCTGAGGCGCCTGACGGGGGTACAAAGGAGGCCCTTAAGCACTGCTGGACTTTTTTTTTTTTTTTTTTTCTTTTGCACCTCTGGTAGCTGCCTTCTGCCTGCCCACCCCTGCAGGCACCCTCCCTCACACTGTTCTCTGCCCATGCACAGGTGCCCTGGCCTGGAATGCTGACCAGCTGTCCTCGGGGAGCCGCGACAGGATGATCCTGCAGAGGGACATCCGCACCCCGCCCCTGCAGGCCGAGCGGCGGCTGCAGGGCCACCGGCAGGAGGTCTGCGGCCTCAAGTGGTCCACGGACCACCAGCTGCTGGCCTCAGGGGGCAACGACAACAAGGTAGGGGGGCCTGGGGCTGCCACAGGGATCTGCGTCTCCGGGTCTTACCTGAGAAAGAGAATCAGAGACAGAGAGTGGTTTGGGGTGGAAGGGACCCCCAAAGGCCATCCAGCCCCGCTCCCTGCTGGGCCAGGGTGCTCAGAGCCCGTCCGGCCTGACCCTGGATGTCCCCAGGGATGGGGCAGCCACCACCCCCCTGGGCACCCTGTGCCAGCGCCTCCCCACCATTGTCCTAAAAAACCCTGTCCTTCTCTGCAGGCTCAACCTCCCCTCTCTCAGGGTGAAGCCATTTCCTCAATTCCCCTTCTTTAAGGATGCTCATCCCTCTGTGGAGGGCTTTTTGTTTCAATTACTGGCCACATCCAAGCATAAATCTCGCTAAGCTTCTGCTCGGCCTCCTCTCTCTGATAAAATTAGAGAGGTAAATTGAATTTTTGCTCCTGTCTTTGCCTGATTAAATCTCTAGCTTGACTCAGGGCTTCGAGTGCCAAAGCTGCTGCTCATCTGAGCCTCCTGACTTGGGTTAGGCTGTGTACGGTCAGGTTTGTTGCAGTTATGTTGATGTATGTGGAAGGAAGCTGGGTTCAGAAGCTGCGAGAGTTTCAATACCAACAGCACAGGCTTGTATCTCCCTGAGCACCAGATGGGAGAAGCATCTGTCAGGAGGGAGCAGTGCTCAGGGCCCTCTGGGTTGCTAGGTACTGAATATACCAGGGTGTGTGACAGCATGGCTGTACCGAGCTCCTCCTCAGGATGTTTCTGATGGGCTTGAGCTTGTTCCTAGACGTGAGCTGGGGTAAAATACAGCCCCAGAAACAAAAGGTTTTGAGTTCACCTCCAGTGACACCGCAGCTTTGGCTTTGCAAGCTTAACTGGAGGACTTGTGGCTCCTGGGCTGAGATAGATGAGATCACAGAACCACAGAATGTCTTGGGTTGAGAGGAACCCCTCAAGGCCACCCAGCCCCGCTCCCTGCAGGGCACAGGGACACCCCCAGCTGGGGCAGGGTGCTCAGAGCCTGGCCAGCCTGACCCTGGCTGTCTCCAGGGATGGGGCAGCCACCTCCTCTCTGGGCACCCTGTGCCAGCGCCTCTCCACTGTTAAAGTAAAACTTTTTCCCTTATGTTGAGTCTAAATCTCCCCTCTCTCAGGGTGGAACCATTTCCCCAGCCCCATCCCCACAGCCCTGCTGCAGAGCCTGCCCCCTCCTTTCTCACAGCCCCCTCCAGGTGCTGCAGGGCCGTTCCCACGGCTCCCCACAGCTCCCCACAGCCTTCTCCTCCCCAGGCCGCACAGCCCCCACTCTCAGCCTGTCCCCACAGGGAGCTGTTCCACCCCTGGGAGCATCTCTGTGCCCTTTGGAGGGCGTGTGCTTGGGCTGGGCTGTGGGGGATCAGCCCCTTTCCAGCCTCCCCCCTCGCTCCGGGTGCTGCTGTGCTCTGTGGGCACCGTGGGCGCATGCCTGCGAGTCCCACCCTGCCTCTCCTCCCCGCCAGCTCCTGGTCTGGAACCACTCCAGCCTGAGCCCCGTGCAGCAGTACACCGAGCACCTGGCAGCAGTCAAGGCCATCGCCTGGTCCCCGCACCAGCATGGCCTCCTGGCCTCTGGCGGCGGCACCGCCGACCGCTGCATCCGCTTCTGGAACACGCTGACGGGGCAGCCCCTGCAGTGCATCGACACCGGCTCGCAGGTCTGCAACCTGGCCTGGTCCAAGCACGCCAACGAGCTGGTGAGTGTCTCCCCTTGTGAGTGCTGCCCCATGCCGCCCGGCGGGGGGCAGCTGGGTGCTCAGCTTCCCCTCTCCCCACAGGTGAGCACCCACGGCTACTCGCAGAACCAGATCCTGGTCTGGAAGTACCCCTCGCTGACGCAGGTGGCGAAGTTGACGGGGCACTCGTACCGCGTGCTGTACCTGGTAAGGGCCGGGGCAGGGGTGTGAACGCTGCCCTGCGAGCGGTGCAGGAAGCTCCGTGTCTGCTTTCCACGCCCGCAAGGGGTGCTTTGCTTTGCTGCTATGGAAATGTGAGCGTTGGTTAAGGAACAGCAAAGCTTGCCAGGGCTCTTCTGAGGAGGCACAAGGATCTTTTCTGCTCCATATGCAGATCTTGTTGCCGTTCTGTTGGTAGCTGCAAGCAGGGAATAACAGGGTGCTTTCAGCCTCTGTGCCTCTGTATTAAAACACCTGGTGCAGGTAACCCAGCTGCATCTCTTGCCAGCTGGGTGCTGCTGCGTGGGGCTGTGGGCAGTGGATGGATCTGTGGGGCAGCCTCCAGCCCAGGTGACTCACGGCCCTGCTGCACCTCCTGCCCCAACACCTGCCTCTCACCCGGGGAGGAACAGCCCAGATTGCGGTTGGCACGGGTTTCCTGACGCAGGAATTGCTTTTGGGATAATTCCAGCCCTGCTCCGCAGCTCTCGCAGCGCTGAGCTGGCACGTGAGAGCAGGGGTGGTGGCTGGGCTCCTCGCTGCTGGCCGAGCAGGAAGGAGGGCTGAATCTCTGCTGCGTTCCCATGGGGATCTGCTTTCAGCCTGCTGAGGGTTGCTCTCTTGGCCCTAGGCGATGTCCCCTGACGGGGAGGCCATAGTGACAGGAGCTGGGGACGAAACCCTGCGCTTCTGGAACGTCTTCAGCAAAACCCGCTCCACAAAGGTAAGAGGAGCTCGGCGTTGGCTGTTGGTGTGGCCTCGTCCTGCAGGCCGAGGGGTGGCTGAGCGCGGGGTTTGCAGTCTCTGGGTGCAGTCACGGAACTGCTGAGCTCCTCCTGCTGGCTGCTGCCGCCTGCCCGTGCCCTCACGGCTGTTGTCCCTTAGCTCCTTGGTGAACTGCTTACGGTGGTGGCCTGGGTGGGAACGGGGGCGGTGCCTCCACCAGCGTGCTGTCCCCAAAGCAGGCAGTGCTCGGGCGTGGGGAGCGCCAGCGAGGCCTCGAGGAAGGAGCTGTGGGGTGCCCCTGGTTGCAGGGTGCAGCATCCCCCGGGGCTGTGGGAGTGGCACCCCTGCCTGCTGCGCTCTTCCTTATGGCTTGGTGTGAGGGAAAAAAACAAACAAACAAAAGCACATGGGAATATTTATGGCGTTGGACTTTGAATGCTGAGCCCAGATCAGTGCCCTCGGCCAGCTGAGTGGCTGGGTTTGTGCTGGGGGGTGGGGCAGGGTGGAATGATGCTGCCGAGCAGCACTCAGCCCTGCTCTGCCGTGTCTTCCCAGGAGTCCGTGTCCGTTCTCAACCTCTTCACCAGGATACGGTAAGCCCCACGTCCTGCACCCAGGAGACTGCAGCCCGCCGCGCCAGGATAACCCCTCCTGGGCGTGCATGGAACCCACAGGACCCTCCAGGAGGGGAGGGAGCCCCCCGGGACTGCAGGATGGGCCCGACAGACGCCATTAAACACGTGCTACGAGCCACGCTGGGCAGCGCTGGGATGGGGTTGGGGTGGGGGGGACTGCCAGCGGCGCGTGGATCCATCCTTGGTGAGGGGGAGCGGGGACAGGAGAAATGTCAAACCAGCACCCTCCAGCCCTTGGGGTTTTTTGTTTGTTTGTTCTTTTCTTTTGTACTGGAGAAAACATGTTTACATGGAGCACTGAGCCTGGCCCAAGGCCATCCCAACTGCTGTGCCTGCTCCTGGGAGAGAGGGGAGCACCCCTGCCCCGTGGGGAGGGTCCAGCTGCTGCTCCCCTCCCTCCGTCCCGGGGTGGGCACCTCTGGAGCTGGCCACACGCAGCTGGGGCACGGGGGCTGGACCCCAGGCACCAGTCCGCCCCGATGCACGAGGGCAGCGTTAGAGCCTGGGGTCCCCGTCACACGGAGCAGGGCAGGGCTGCTGGGCTCCTCCAGGTGAAGCAGGTCCTGCAGCTCCTGCAAGGCTTGACTTTGGCATGCCGAGCACGGCCTTCGGCCACACTTTGGGGCTTTAAACTTGGGAGGAGAGGAGGCTTTGAGGAGGCTCCACGTCAGGGGGAACACGCTCAGAGAAGTTCAGAATTGTTAGTGCATGTTGTAGGCTGGTCCTTTATTTAACAGAGAGGGAAAACAATGGCTTTAAAGACAAAAGAAAACCCACATGCATGTGGGGCTCCCCACGGTGCCCTTGGTGGCAGTCTTCCTGAGGCCAAAAGCAGTTGAGATGTGCTCGAGAAACAAAACAACTCCTGTGGATCTGTTTTCCAGGGGGAGCATGGCCGCTTCTGGCTGGGAGGGGAAGCGCCCAGGGAGGGCTTCTTGTTCTGGAGCAAGGCATTGTTGCTTTTTGATGTTGTTCTTCTATTTTTGATCCAAGTCGGTGCCAGGGACCTGTCGCTTTTTGTTCCAGTTGTGTGGGAGGAGAGTGCCTGCTGTTGTGTGAGGTGCCGTGGGCTGTGCGCGCTGCGCCCCGCGCTGCTGCTGGTGTGAGGGCAGCAGCCCTGCCCGCAGCACCCCCTTCTGTCTCGTGCCACCCCCCCGCTCCGCGCCCGCTCCCACCTCTCCCCCACCCTGGGCTGTGCTGCTTTGCTCCCGGGTGGCTGCTGGCTGCGCACAGACCCTGCCCTGTCTCCCCCCGTGCCGTAGGGCAGCACTTTCTCACCCAGACCCCAGGCCCTGGTGGGAGCACACCCCCCTCTCCCTGCCCCACCGCTGTCCCCCGGGCGCACACGAGGTGCGAGGAGGCCGCAGGAGGTGCAGCTCCGCTCGCCGCCGCCTCGGCTCTGTGCGCCTGCGTCGTGTTCCCTGCAGCTCTCCCCACCTCTGTGCGGTGCAGGTACCAGGGGCGCGTGCCCCCAGCACTGAATTCCCCAAGCCCGGAGCAGCGCTTGCACCTGGCAGCCTCCGTTGCACCCCCCAAATATGATTTCAGGGTAATTCCCAAAACTCACTCTCGGCACACCTATCTTGTGGTATTCCTGCAGCAGGATCACGGGACTCGCTTTAACACTCGATGGCCTCCTGCTGGCTCTGCTTGCTCGCCGCGTTCACTGGCACTGTCAGGCGTTGTGGTGTGGGGTCCCAGCACCCAAGGGTGTTGGTCGTGGGGTCACTGTGTCGGCAGCAGGGCTGAGGCCGCAGGACGCGGTCGTCACGGGTGTCTGTGGGCCGTCACCCTGGGGATGGGGCTGTTGGTGTGGGGCTGCTGGGCATGGGGTGGGGGCACAGAGAGGCACTGGGTGCTGGGGGGCTCTGTGCCCACCCTGGGGCAGGGAGCTGGGGGGAGCACAGGGTGAGCGCGGGGCTGTGCCCACTGCCTCCTGCCTCCTGCCTCCTGCTGCGCTCCTGGTGCTCCTCTCCCTGCGCAGCCCAGGGCAGAGCCGCTCTGCAGGTGGGTCCCTGCGGCTGCTGGGTGCGTGTGCGTGCTGCTGGCTGGAGCTGCGGTGCACGAGCCAGGGGAAAGAGAGCAAAAAGCCTTCGTCAGCTTCTGTGCGTGTGATCCGTGAGCGCTGCGCCCTGCGGGGCTCCCCCGGCGTCTGCGTGCTTTGTCTGCGACCTCGTGGCGTTGTTCCGTGTAAGGCATCGTGCGGTGGAAAACAAGTACAGAGCGTTGTGACTTTTCCATGTAAAGCGTTCTAACTGGCATTAAACAAGTTGTGAATTTGCGTCCCCCGGGCTCTGGCTGCATTCTTCGAGGGTGGGAAGGGCCCGCAGTGACCGGTACGTGATGCTGCGGGGGCTGTGTCAGGCTGGGTGTCCTGCTGCCTGCGCCCAGCTCTGTGTCCTGTTCCACCACCACCCAGTTTACAACCAGCGCCTGCGGGTGGTGGCCTGGTGGGATCCCATCATTCCTGCTGGGGAGCCTTCCTCTGGCAGGAGCGAGGAGTTGGGTAAGAGCTGGGGTAGGGGCAGCTGGGGGTCTTGGGGCACCCACCTGAGCCCTGCCCCTCCCCAGCCCTTTCCCCTCCCCTCTGCAGTGTCCACCTGCCCCCAGAGCCCCACAGCACTGGGGGCAGCCCCAGGTTGTCCCCTTGCTGCCCTCCTGCCACCCCCATGGTACAGCCTGGGACGTCCGCAGCTGTGTGGTGTGTCCTCCTCCATGTGCCAGTAAAGGCCCCGCTCCTGCCTGTGCTGGCTGTTCCTTTGGGAGGGGGGCGGTGGGGAAAGGGTGAGGTGGGGGCCCTGCCACCCCCATGTCCCATGGAGCACAGGCAGCCCTGAGTCAGCTCTTTATTAATAAAAAATAATTCGGTTCCTTCGTCCCCACCTGCCCTGCACCAGGCCCTGTGGTGCCAGCACCCCCTGAAGGAGCTGCCCCACTGTGTGGGGGGGCCTATCCCCAAAAACTTCCCAGGGTGGGGGCCTGGCTCAGCTACCCCAGGATGGTGCCCCTGTACCCACAGGGGGAGCTTGGAGGGGTGAGAGATGATGGGGTGGAGCCCCATGGCCGGCAGGGGTTCCCTGGGGGTGCCGGAAGGCACTGGGGGTTGGAGCCCCCCCACCTGAAGGGGGGACCCGGAGCCTGTCCCATGGGCTGGTGACAGCCGGGTCCCTGCTGGCCTCACGTCTTGTACCTGTGGGGGAGGCAGGGTGAGGGGGTTCTGCGGGGCTGGGGACAAAGGGGCTGCCTGCCCCCCTCCCCCCAACTCACTGCTGTCACAGGCTGAGGTTTGGCCAAGCCCCCGCAACCGCCAGCTGCTGCTCCAGCTCCAGGATGCGCAGACCGATGTAGCCCGAGGTCAGCAGCAGGGCCACCATCCTGGGGACAGCGCAGTGTCAGGCACCGCACAGAGCCGGGGGTGCGGGGCTCGGGGGCACGGGTGGCCCCTGTGTGGGCACTCACAGCAGCAGGTAGAGGAGGAGGACGGTGTTGAAGGTGCAGAGCTGCACCAAGGGGCAGGCTTGCAGCGCTGCGCGGGGTTCCCCTGCCAGGACGGAGCGGTGTTGGGGACAGTCCTGGGGCACTGTCCCCGTGTTGGGCGCTTGGAGGCTGCTCACCTCTGCCTGCAGCTGGAGCCTCCTCCGCCATCTCCTCCTCCTCGTCCTCCTTGCTTCGGATCAGTGTCAGGCTCCGTTCATCTGCGTGCAACCAGGAGCTGTTCGTCGCGTGCCCTGGGGACCCAGCAGGGCGCACGGGGCCGCCCCCAGAGGCTGTTGGGTGCCCGCTCACCCTGTGGCTCCAGGAGGCTGTCGGGCTCCAGCATGCTCTGCTCCAGGTCCGACTGGCTCGAGCTCTGCAGGAGGACAAGTCCCAGCTGCAGGGCATGACATGGGGGGGACACAGTGGGGGTCCTCTGGGGGCTTCTCCCTGCTGCATTCCCCCCACCCCAAAATCCATCCCTGAGGCTGCTGCATGTCACCACCAGCCGGTGCCTTACCAGAGACTTCTTAAGGGCTTGCTCGGTGCCACCACCGACAGGAAATCCTGGGGGGCTCCAGCCACTGTCCTGGCCGAGGAGAGCTGCGGCAGGGCGCAGGCATCTGCAGAGCGACCGCAGGAGCTGGAAGACCGCCTTCCTCCGGCGCGGCGACATGAAGAGGAACACGAAGAGCCCAGCGCTCACCTTCTCGCCCTCGGCCGTGCGGATGCTGAGCGCGTTGGGCACCAGCAGCGCCGTGTTGGTCTTCTTGAGGGCGCAGATGGAGGACACGGGGATGACGGCCTGCAGGGAGAGGGCAGGGTCAGGCCCCGCACCCCGTGATCCCAGGCGGCTGCCCTGTCAGAGCCCACCTTGATGTCCTTGAGCAGCAGGCTGGAGTGGAAGCAGAGGTGCCCAGAGGAGACGTAGAGGCGGCCGTGGTAGGGCACCTCCCGCTGCCAGGCGCAGGAGAAGCAGCCCAGCAGCTCTTCCCGCCCCGCGATCTGCTCGAAGGCCTTCTGGAAGCCGGCGCGGCTCTTGCTCAGCTGCGGGGGAAGCGGGGCGTGGGGCGGGGCCCTGGCACCGCAGGCACCCCCAGCACCGCACCAGGATGGGGCACTCACCGAGGAGGGGGACTGCTGCGGGCCCACTGCCGCCTCGGTCTCGGTGCAGGAGGAGGGGTCGTAGGTCTGGGACCTGCCGGGGAGCAGCGGGCAGCTGAGCCGGGGACGGGCCGAGACGCCAGGGACATGGCCCGGGGACAAGCGGCACCCACCTGGTGAGCGCAGGCTGTGGCTGGGCGCTGCCCCTCTCCTCCAGGCTCTGCCACGGCTTCTCCAGCACCGCCCTCCTGCTCCTCCTCAGCCTCCCCGACATGGGCACGCTGCAGGGACGGGGGCAGGTGAGGGGGGCGCTGGGACCAGGAGGGCGAAGCCCAACCCCTCCCATGGTGACGGGGCGCTGCGGGTTTGGCCGCGATGGTGGCAGCCGATGGTGCACGGGGCACCCCTCACCCGGCCATCCCCCGGCGTCCCCAGGCAGGGCAGGGGACACCGCCTGTCCCCAGCAGCACACCTGGGCGCTCAGCACCTGCCGGGGCTCGCTTTGGGGGCAGCACGGGGACCGCGATCCCCTTCAGAGCATCTCCGGGTGCTGCTGGCCCCTGCCCGGCCCCATACGGGGTGCTCCCAGCGCGGCAGCAATCGCAGCCCCGCTCCAGGAAGCGCCGCGCCCCGGCCTCTCCCCGCCGGCACCGGCCCCAGTCCCGCTCCC
>VXAV01011951.1:0-27659 GCA_013399715.1 Alectura lathami
CCCAGTGCTCTCCTCGGGAGGTTTCTCAGCAGCCAGCTCCTCTGACCGCCTCCTCCACCTGGCTGCCCGCTCTCGTCCCCATGGTCCTGAGGCTTTCCCGCCCCAGCACTTGCTCTCTGCCCACAAGAGGCTGTTTCTGTGTTCAGCTATCACTGCGGATAGTGGAGCTTCTCTTGGGAGTTTATTTCATTAGAATAAACAACCAAGTGGGATGTTATTTTTCCATTCCAGCTGAGAGAGGTGGTAGTTTCTGCTTTTTGACCCAAACCCAGATGTCTGGTTTTTAATTCTTTCTGCCTTTAATGACATGAGACAAAGAGGAGAGAGTGGAGCATGTTTGGGATTGGACACAGCTTGTATTTTTGCAGTTCCAGGGCCTTTATCAATACATTTGTGGCTGCATCTCTATCTCCTTCTCCCAGCCTCCCTGCTCTCTAGCGGGGCGCTGCCTCCCTGCACCACGATGGGATGTCCCACAGCATGGCCTCAGGCTGCCAGCAGGAGAAATGGCCCTCGAGGTACAGCAGGAGCAGATAGGCACCATCTCACCAACACAGCTCAGCACGTGCCCTGGGTCTTGAGCCCAAAGGTCATCCCAAGGTGAGCAGCCGAACGGCAGCTCTCCTCCTCCTCCCCACAGCCGCTGTGCTTTCCCACCCCGCCGCTCTGTCCTGCCCCAGCCTTCATTCCATTATTGTAGACTTGTCTCCCTTTCCACCTTTTCTGCTTTCCCTCCTTTCTTCTTTCCTCTCTCTCTCCTTCTCCCACTATCAGCTTTGTTCGCCCCGACTGTGTACTGGGGTTGCCATGACAACTGCTGGAGCATCTCTGCATCCCGCAGTAGCAGTCCTGTGCTGGCCCCAGCCGCGGGGAGCAGCAGGCTGCCCTCCTGCCCCTCGGAGAAACCAACCACTGCCTCTTGCCAGGGGTGGAGCTCCCTGGGGACATCCCTGTGGCACACCCTGGTGCAGGGGCAGAGGAAGGAGTGGTCATTGCCCGCCAGGGCTGTGCTGCACCTTGCCCAGGGGACTGGGAGAGGTGCTGGCAAGGCTGCCTGCATGGCATGCCTCTTGCTGTTGGAGCTGTTAATCTTCAATAAATATTTTAATGAGTGAGCGCTAATTAAGGAAAATAGAGGAGCTGCTCCAGCATGGGCTATCCCTTTAGGTCTAACAGGCCACCTCCACCTGCCAGTAAAGAGGAATATAAAGCTGTGCAAATACCAGGCTGTACCCTGTTAGCTTTCACAGGACACACGCGCCTTTTCTCTTGCTCTTGTGAATAAGCTTTCTCCTCCCACCCTAGGAACCATGCTATTGCACCTGTTGATGCCATCGTCAGCCACCGTGAAAGTAACTGCAGTGATTTCACCTTGCCTTGGCTAGGTTCAGGACCCCAAGGTGCAAACCTCCTCAGATCTTTGGGCAAAGTGTCACCTGAATCCCAGATCCTGTCTTTGGGCAGGATGTACATGGAGGACCAAGGCTGGCAGTGGGGACATACCTGCATCCCCTCTCCGGGCAAGTGTCTCCTCATGAGCTGTGTTCTGGTGTTGGAGGACATGAGCTAAGCTGTGGTTTGGAAGCAGAGTCTGTCTTGTGGTCTCTGGTGCTGCTTTGCAGACAACATTTTCTTTCAACGTTTGTCAGAGCTTCTGTGCCCCTTTCATGGGATAATTAGGGTGACATGTTATTAGCTGGTTACTGGGGGAAAAATATATTTACTGAGGATTTATTCTGGAAACAACATTAATCTCTTGTATAGTTGCTAAGTCCCCATAAATAATCTGGTTTTGATAATCAATTGCTATTGCAACCTCCCTTATAAATCTCAATTAAATGCACATTTAATTCACATAAAGTTGCCAAACTTGCTTGTACGTTTCTGTCCTGCTGTTTGCCTTAGGCAGCTGTCTGTGTATGTGCTAGCTCAAGTCTGTTTATCAGACAGTCTGAAACCAGCACAGCTTGCCAAGGCGGAGCAGTTGCAGCAGCAGCAACACTCCTCTCCCGTGATCCTACAAGGAGAGCCCCATTTGGCAGAGGTGCTCAAACAAAAGTAGTTTGCAAGCATCGAAGGACAGAGCCCTTCCTCTGCCGTTCTTTGTGTTGGGTTTGCGGTGGAGGAGCAGCAACAACCCTATAAGGTCTCATTTGGAGCAATGTGGGCTTGCCTAAGGCGCACAGCCGTGGGTAAACTCTGCTCCTGTCTGTGGGTGCTGAAACCCATGCAGAGGCTTTCAACAGCACAGGTCTGACCGCTGGCGTGGTGGCAGAGCTGGGCGTGCAGCTGCTGCCTGCTCTCGCTCTGTGGTGCCATTCTGCATGTGTGCAATGAGGCTTGGATGGAAACCCAGATCTGGGTGGGCTTTGTGGGGTCCTGACCACCCCATGGCCAGCAGCAGGGACTCCTCAAGCCATGATGCAGGCAGATGGGTCAGAGTGAAAGAAAGCGGGGGCTGTTGCAGAGGTGAGGCAGTTGGCCCCAGCCAGCAGGACATGTCCCTGCCAGCTTCCTCTAGAGCTGCAGGGAGATTCCAGCTGTGAACTGGGCTCCATTTCTTGTCGGGGCCACAGTGATTTATTTTATCCTCTTGCCTCTGCAAAAACCGTGCAGCTAGCTATGGTGGTATGCACGCCAGAGAGGGGAAAGGGCTGGGTTTGTTCTGCCAGAGTCTGGGGCCACTGCTCCGTGGGGACCTGCCAGGGGACATGCAGGTGGGCCAGGCAGGACCGTGACAAACCTCCCACTGCCTTTTGTGGCATGAGGTTTTGTTCCCCACCTGTGCCCTTGGGGTGCTGGAGCCAATGCTCCCTGGAGTGCAGTCCCTGTGAGGGTGCCAGCGGGGACAGCTTGAGCTGTGATGGGAACTGTACTAGGGGAGCTGTAAAAGAAACAACGGAGCTGTTCGAATTACTGGGAAGACGTCTACTAAGATCTCCTCCTGAGCCTGGCTGGAGCCCAGCCTGCTAATTATGGTGATAGGGGAAATACACAAACATACAGATGGCAAGAAGAACAAAAAACTGCTGTCTTTTAATATTGAACGCTCTGTTTCCGGCCAACTGAAACCAGCACATGGCAGAATATAAATGCTAACAGCTTTCGGTGAGACAGGCACGTGTCGCCAGCCTGCACAGGAGCTGCTTGAGCCTCTGCAGAGCCCCGAGGGGATTTGCATCTCCTGGGCAGCAGCATGGCCAGCCCCAGCACTGCTCTGGGGTGCTGCTGGCAGGGCAGCAAGCCCCTCTGGGATGTCTTTTCTGATTTTGCAGTTGCAAGGGGCTGATCTTATAGTTTGTAAGAGATGCTCTGTCCTGCAGAGCTTTACCCTAAGCCCTGACATGAAGGATGAGATGTGGGAGATGGGTATCAAAAAAAAAAAAAAAAAAAAGGAGGCAGCCCCAGCAGCCTGTGGATCAGTGCATCCCCTCCGTGGCCACGTCTGCCCCTGGCATGGTGCCATTCCCCACTTGCCCCCTACCCAACAGCCCAGGCGCTGGCTGCCCTCCTGCTCCACCAGCCCCCAGCATGGCCAGGTGTCTCGCACAAGCTGTGCAGGGGGGGACAATCTTTTTATGACCACTTAAAGGCTCCATTTGCTACCTTCAACAGAATTAGAGTGGGGATTACAACAGATTAAGAAGGCAGTAAACACCCTCTGTGCTGCCTGTGTGATGCGCAAGGACCAAGCAGGCTGGGGTTCTGCTGAGCCCTTGTTCAAGAGAGGGTTTGCATGTTTTTTGTAGGATGGTCCATACTGGGTGACTGCAGGTGTGTTTTGTCTCTTCTGCCATGGTTTGGTGGCTTAGCAGGGATGTGGCAGTGTCCTTGACACAACAAGCTACGGGCTGTGTTGCACCCCTCCCAAATCCCAGTTGTTTTAGACAGCACCTTCCTGGGATATAGGAGTGGATAGAGGAATTTGGAGCCTGCTGGGGAAGTTCCTGATGCCGTTTTGCCACCAGCCCCGAGCCGTAATTCATCCCCTGGAATGGGACTGGCTGCATGGCGGCTTGTCTTGAACCTTCAGCCTCTGAGCACGCACTGATGGCAGTGAGATGGCCCTGTAACATATATCCCTTCGCTGCGTCCTATTTATGGGGAGATTGGCCCCTCTGTGACGCCAGGGCTCGCTTTGCCAGCTGTCACCTCCAGTCCAAATTCCCATTTCATTGCATTAATATCCATACAGTCTCTCTGGACAGAGATTTGATTTCAAGTTCCCTCCCCGGAGCAGAAAGAGTTAAAAATAACAAATCCAACACCCCTCATTCCCTGGCTATGACGCAGTCTCCCAGGTTGGAATTACAATGCCAGCATGAATGTGGTTTAAAATAAAACAAATGAGCATATCACACTCACTCTGCAGAATAAGAGGACAAGCTCCATGTCTGGAGCGGTGACAGGGAGGAGGCTCTATCTTCTACCCCGTGCCTGCAGAAAGCAAGAATTCATCTTTCTTGCAGTGCTTGTGTTGGCCAGATAGATGATACTACACACAGAGCGATTAGCAGAGTAATAGAGGAGGCATTCAGCCCATCAGGGAATCAACAGATCGCAGAAGAAACAGGAAGAAATTAGCTTAGTGCATTATGGTTTGGGGCTGTCTTCCTCGAGCATCACGTACCAACCACCTTGCCAAGCAGCAGCTAGATGCTAAACTGAGACATGACCAGGGCAGAGCCGTGCTGGACGCAGCAGCACCATGGTACATCAGTGAAGGCAGGGTGAGGGCACTGGGCTGAGCAGCCGTGTCCTGGGGAGCGGTCCAGGCATGAGCAGCAGCCTGCCTTCTAACAGGGCTACTTCTCTGATCTGGTATAGAAAATCCTAAATCCCCACATTGTTCACTCTCAGACACTGCCCTAGTTTAAAAATGCTGGCTCCTGGCTTGCTTTGTAATATTTTAAATATAGCATCCTTTATGTTTTTTGATGAATGCACCATATGTTTTGAAAACTGCAACAAATCCATGGGGTTTGTGGGTGGAGGTTAAAGGGAAAAAACATTTCCATACGGGAAGCCACAAATACGAAACACAGCAGCAAACAGAAAATCCCTCAATGCATCAGCCAGAAATAAGCTCCTTTCTGTCCTGGCTGTCTCAGGCGTGTTCGTGTGCGTGCGAGAGGCTGGCCTGAACGTTTCCATTGTGTCAGCTCCTCTCCCGACGCCCTGGCACTGACTCCGCAGCCCCCTCCGAAGCCCAGTGTGTGCCGCTGTCTCAGGGACCATCCGCTGGCCTGACAGCTCCTTTGCCCTCTCCCTTCCCCAGTGCTTTCTTGTTTTTTGTTTTGATTTGTTTGTTTTGTTTGTTTATTTCCTTTTTTTTTTTTTTTTATTTTTTTTTTTTCCCTTTTTTTTTTTTTTTTCTTTTTTGTCTGGGGCTGATCCCTCTTGGTGAAGCTTGTCCAGGCTGCTGCATCCCCCAGCTCTGGCACCAGCAGGAAGCATATCCTGTAACTCACCATGCTCCCTCCCAACGCTGAACACAGACTCACTTTAGAAAGAAATTTGGCTGAGGCAAAATGACAAGCTAATGATTTTCATCTCTTGGCCAGGGCCTCAAGTTCAGCCTCCACCACGCACATCTGGCACCCCTTGACTTGAGGATCCAAATGCATCTGCTCACACGGACACCCCAAACCTGCCCAGCCCTGTTAGAGCAGAAAATAGCATTGTGTGGGCTGGGGCTGGGCTCGGTCCCCAGCCAAGGCACTCTCCTCCCGCTTTCTAGCTGTCAAAAGCTGCTGGGCGAGTTGTTTCACTGGCTGCAGCTCACCCACTTGTCACGCCTCATGAATAAAATCTGGAGGAGGAGATGGGCTCTGACCAGCACTGGGCTGGCTCCCTCATGGGCCACCCTGCTGGTCCCCATCTGCAGCCATCTGTCACCCTGGGCAGGCAGGAGAGGAGCTGGGTGGCCAAAAGCAGCGGTGGGGTCCATAAAGGGGCACTGAGGTCACCTTCATGTCTCTGTGCTCCCTCAGCTGGGTTTATGCTCACCACATCCCCATCCCAGGGTTGTCCTTACCCCAGTCTGGGGACCAGGCAGAGCTCGAGCCCAGCGTGCCGTGGATATGCAACGTATCAGCATGCAGGACACGCTCATCTGCCTCGCACCCCCATGCTCATACACAATTTATTTGTATCTGTAGCAGCCAGGGCAAGATTTTTAAGCTGAACCAGATGTAAGGATGAAATTCCATCTTCAACCTCTCAGCAGGGAGCCTTCCTTGACTGCCTCAAACAAACCTTCCCGCAGCCCAAACGCTGAGCTCAGGGAGTGCTGCGCATTTGCTGGGGAGCTGGCAGCCAGCATGTGGGTCCTGCCTGGGGCTGGGAAACAGTAGGGTCCGAGAGCAGCAGCTCCAGTGGGTTCTGCGGGGTCTCTGGCCCTGCGGGCTGTAGCAGGGCTGGATGCATGGCACAAGGCTGGGTGTCAGACTCTCTCCCACTAATTATTGCTCCATAAGACCTCCTGAAGTATGACTGACCTCTCTGCTTTGAGAGGTGATCCCTCAAGAGAAACCTGTTCTGGCATTCTGGGCTGGGATCCAGCATTTTCACAGCCTCCTGAATTAAGAGCTGATGTGCTGGTGTCTGCTCAGGGCATTCTGCATGGTGCTGGGCCTCACTGTCACCTCCTGCTTGGGCAAGAAGGGCCCTGGGCAATGCATGGGCTCCAAGTTCAGCCCTGGGGATGCCCTCATGCTGCATTCTCCTCTCCCTCACAAATACATGCCTCACCCCTGCTCTCTTTTTCCTGAGAGCAAAGTGAATTGATAGCTGCCTGCACAGCCCCGCTGGTTTGTGCTATGCCCCCACCATACCTTCCCCAGGAGAAGGAGCTGTCCCAGCCCATCCCAGCTCCTGCGGCAGCCTGGCATGGGTGAGGGCAGGCACAGCACTGCTTGCTCCTGGGGCACCTCGCCCTGCAGCCCTGCTTTCATCACCTCTCTGGGTGCAGTGCTCCTGCGGGCGGGTGCTGGTGCCAGGCACACCTTGCAGAGCCCAGCTGCAGGGACCGCTTCGGTGGCGGTCCCTGCACGGTTCAGTTTGATCCAGGGCCACAGGCAACATTTTGGCTCCTGACCCTGGCACTGGGAGCTGCAGGGTGCACTGAGTCAAGCCTTTCTCAGCCTTGCGCATCCTCCAAAGGCTTTTGTCTTTAAGAGACTATTATCTAGCAGATTCTGCTTGCAGGTGCTGGGAAGAGATGCTTTGCTTGGGCTGCTGCAGCACTAGGATAAGGCCCCCAATACGTCTCTCCCTTTGCAGGCTTGCCCTGCCTTCCCCTTTCTCCTCCCACCAGCTCATGCAGTTTTCCTCTGCTTCCCTTCTGGCACGCTTAACATGTACATCATATCTGAGGCTTGGCCTAACATTCCCTAATTTCTTCTGGTTCAGCCTGAAGGCTTTTGCTGCCAGCCCTTTAGCTGGAGCAGCTCAGATCAGGTGGCTGCCAGGCATGCACGCACCCAGCCTCCAGCACCCATCGCTGCTCACTTCCAGCACTGCCCGTCCCACATGGCTGGTGGGGCTTCACACCCCTGCGGTGCAGCATCGCTGCTCCTGCAGGACCCCATGCCACCCTGCTGCCACCCAGGGACCACTGTGCTGTCCCCTCCTATTTGGTGTAACTCCCTGCTCCGGGCTCACCATGGCTCCCGCCCTGGGTAGTGAAGCATTTCAACCATTATTAATTAAAATGCAATCTATCCTCTCTCTTCCTCTCCCCAAGCTGCCAAGCACAGCTAAAATATTCTTAGGGATAATAGGGAGGGGAATTAAACAGTTACTGTGAAATTCAAGCTGTACCTTTCACAGATTTATGGCCACTCCTAGAGCCTGTGATTCTCCTTTGAGTATTACGTACCCAGAGACACACTCGGCACAGATACCATGCCTACCTCAGAGACCAGGCACGCCAGGCGAGATGCACAGCCAGCCTGCCTGCAGAGACTGCCCGCCAGGTGTTGAGGGATCTCTTTCCTTCTCCCAGCTCACCCAATTCAGAGCAGTGGCTGCTCCCATCCCATGGAGTCCTACCTGCACCTAGTTTCGGGGTATGGGCTGCTCGTGGAGCCAGGGCTCTGCTGCCGTGACGTCTGTGGGCGAGCAAACACGCTAGCACCATGCATCCCAGCTGCAACTGCAGTTCAGGGAGATCTTGTTGCCATGACAAGCTGCACAAGTATTATCTAGGAAAAAAAGACCCCGTCAGTGCTTGGTGGAGATGGGAGCAAGGCAGCCAGCGTGGCAGGCACACCCCTACACAAGCAATGCATGGCTGTGTGTTCCAGCACTGCTGGCCACGAGGGCACAGCCCAGCAGTGGGGACCAGTGTGGAGCAGGGCTGGGAATGCTGCTCAGTCTGTGGCAGGGTTTCATGCTCATCGTCCTCCTGCTGCCCTGTGAGCAGCAGGACCTCTTTTCCTGGACAATGACTTTTGCGTCAGTGGTGCTCTGGGTGTGACTGTGTCACGGTGACCCAGCGGTGGCGGTGCGAGGCTGCCAGCACAGGCGTGTTCCTGTGGTTCTGGGGCTGAGCTATGCTCCTGGGCCATTCAGGGGTGTTGGGACACCGTGCTTGTCCACTTGACAGCTCTGAGTGGGCCTCTGGCAGAGCTGTCAGGCTCAGGAAGCTCCCCAGCACTTCACAAGCCTTTTTTTTTTTTTTTGTCATGCTGCACTGAGGTATTCACATAGCCCAGCAGCTGCATGAACTAGAAGAGCAACTTCTTCCTCTTCTTGGAATCTGGAGTACATCAGCCGCTCCCAGCAGCGGGTGCTTCCAGGGGTTGTGGACACGCAGGGCCCCTCGCCCAGCGCTGCCCACATCTCTGGTGGCCACAGGGCTGGGTGCTGGGGGTCCGGTGTTTGCCTGCAGGGAGGGGCGAACCCTGCAGTGGGGTCTCTGGGCTTCCCCGGCCCTGGTGGGGGAAGTAAACATCCTGCAGGCTGGGGCAGCTGCTGGAGCCAGGTCAGCGTGGGGGACAATCACCGGCTTCCTCAGCGCTTGCTTTTAGAGAACAATTTCCATGAACGCAGCCAGGAACAAACTCTGCTGCACAGGCAGCGCCCTAAATGTTCACTGTTCCATCTTCTTTTCCCTGTTTCCTTCTGTCCTCTTTCTTTTTCTCCTTTCTGCTTCCCCTCTTCCCCTTCTCCTTTGTCCTCCGCAATGGTGCCTGACCTCCTTCCTCCAGAATTTCCCCCAGGCCAGCTCCCACCCCAGCACGTGGTCCTGCTGTTCCCTTGCTGCTAGCACGAGGCTCTGACACCATTCAGGTGCCACCTGCATCTCCCCCAGCCCCGGCGGCTGACACCCCTCAGGCTGGGTGGTGGTGACAGCATGGCAGTGACAGCATGGTGGTGACAACGTGCTGCCTCCTCCATGCTGCAGCCTGATGTTACCCTGGGGACCCTCCAGCACAGGCTCGTCCCACTGCTAGGAGCTGGGGAGCAGAGCAGGATGGCAGCCCCTGCCCGCAGCTCTGCTGCCACCAACCTTGGCACCCACGTCTTTTTTATGTTCTGTGTCATATCGAGAGAGGTGACACGGGCAGGAGTGACAGCGGTGGGGGGACAGCACGAGGCAGGTGGAAGCAATAACTGTCTGTGATCTGATTAGGGCTGGATTAGGGTCGGTGGCACACCGGAGGGCTGCTCACTGTAAGCTGCAGATGGCCGTGCTGCATGGCCTCGCTGGGATTCCCAGCCCTACCTGCACCGTACTCCCTAACAGCGCTGTTTTATGATCATTTGGAGATACCTCAGTGCTGGCTCTGCTCCCAGCCCACTGTCCTATGGGAGCTCCCATCACCGCCTGTCCTGTGGCTCCATGGGCAGTGACAGCCATTAATGCAATGCAAATATTGGAAGAGGCAGTGAACGTGGAGCAGCCAGGGCTGCCCCAGGCTCAGACTGTCCCACTGCAGATCTATCGGACGTGCCCCTGGTCTGTGTCAGGAACACCCCACTTACCCCAGCTTAAAAACCTAGATGTTAAGTAAACAATCACAAAACACTTCTAGATTTTACTTAGGGGAAAGATTAGAATGAAAAATATTTTGACCAAAGGTAAATACCTAATGGCCTCTGAGGCACAGCGGTGCTCCTGTGCAGAAGGGAAATCCTTGCCTCCCACGGGGCCTGTGGCCATCCACACACCGCTTTCCTCATTTGCCTGCGGGGAGAAGGCAAGGAGATTTGGGGTGCAGGCTCCTGTCCGAGGGTGCTGCCTCTCCCTCTCCACCTCCCAGCAGGGTCTTCCTGTGCCCCCTGCCCCAGCTGGCACAGCCTGTCCCACTGCTGCTGCTTCACCCCGGCCTCTCCCTGAGCATCCAGTGCTTCCAGCAGAATTCCTTTCTAGCCAGTCACTGCTGCCCGTCGGCCTTGACGCCTCCGGTCCAGCGCACTGGCTTCCTCTTCCTGAGCCTCGCCTTTGCCTCCGTCCACCCAAGGGATGCAAAACTGCGGGGTCAGGGTGCTGAGCAGGGTGCCCAGCTGCAATTGACCCTCCCTGTGCCACCCCATCCCCAAGTTTGCAAACCAGCCCCACCGGTGCTGAGCCCCAGCACCACCCACCCGCTTCAGCTTTCTGGTTATTAATTAAAGGGTGAAGGCTTTGATTTTCCACAGTCCGAGCATTGTGCAAATATTAATTACTGGCAATTAATTGAATCAGGCCTCTCCAGCCCTCTGCAGAGATGCTGTCTCATAAACATACTGATAGCAAACATGCCATCAGGGCAGGCTCTCCAAGCTGGGTGGGAGCCTCCCATTACCTGTTACTGATGACACAAACCCCAGCTGCAGCAGTTTCTGCCTAATTGGCCTTCTGGAGGGACAACAGAGAGAGGGAGATAGATGGAGGACCTGGCCTAAGGGGTGATGGATCTTTGTAAATGCCCCTTGGTGCACTGCTCTCTGTGGCTTGTGGGAGCTGGGTGGTGGTTTGTTGCACTGGTGAGAGCAGAGGTGTGGCAGAGCCCAGCAGTGCTTGCTTTGTGTCATCCTTACAGCAATGAGGCCTCCCCTGGGGGAGTTGTGCCCTGGCATCTGCGCTGGAGTTGAGCTGCACACCTTGACACCCACACTAGATGGGGCCATCTCCATCCAGCCCCTGCTACCCAAGGGCTTGCAGGGTTTCACCACAGGGGGTCTGTGCCCCTGTCCTGCGGCCTGTTGGAGCAAGACTGAGATACAACACGGGAAGGGAATGGGACAAAGCTGCTCTGCACAGTTTCAGGTGCTGTCTGGGGGCATGATCTCTCCCCTCGCCCAGGCTCTGAGCTCCCTTGCTTGCATATGGCTGCCACCCATCCATGGGACAGCGTAGGGCACCGGTCCCTGACCGGAGGTGCCACCTTAATCCGGATCAGTGGGAAATCTGCCGCGTGCCCACGCAGCCTGCGCAGCAGCTCGCTGCCGGCCACTCCCAGGGCTCCACCGACCCAGTGCCAGCAGGGATGTCCAAGACCCTCAGGGGCACCCATCGCTGGGCAGCCTCCTGCACTGCACTGGGGAGGGTGAAGGCTTTAATTACTGAGTGGAGCCAGATTAGCGTCCTGCTATACAAGCAGGAGCAAACTGGGCTGAGATTAAGGCATTCCTTGGGCAGCTCCCACCCCCTTGCCCCAACTGCTGTATCTCAGCTTGCAAGGCCGCTAATGCTACTTACATTATTACTGGATTATTTTGGTGTAATGAGCTTTGCCCTGCTCAGCTGTCCCCCTGCGCATGGGGCTGTGATGTGTAATACTTCCTGCATGGAGCCGTGCAAAAACAAGCAGAGCCCCAGCAAAACAATGCCTGAATGTTCCCAGCAAAAATTCCAGCGTGGGCCCGAGGTTAATCACAAACCAGGGAGCTCTGGGCTTGGCGCTGAACAAAGCCAGCGGGTGGGATGGCGGCGGGGCACTAAGCTGGGTCCTGACCCATCTCCGTGGGTGCCAATAGGAGCTGCTATCATTGTCACCTCTGCCAGCACTGTGACACAACCGCAGGCACCTCTTCCATCCTCAAACCTTGCTCCTCTTCTCTCACCAAGTGCAGGGGCTTGGCCATGTGTTGCTATGGACACAGAGAAGTTTCCCCTAGAGACCAGAAGCCCCAGACAAGTGATGCCTGCATTTTCTGACACTGGTTTCCCTTTTTTTATTATTATTAATGTTTACTGAAGTGTTGATTCAGTTTGCAGCCTTTCACCACCCCGTTCGCCCCCCCACTTTTCCGGCTGAGCTTTGTGGATTGCCGTGGCTGCGTCCCAGAGCTTGGCTGTGCCTCCTTCTCTGCGAGGCTGCGAGTACAGGGTGCGTGGGAGGGACAGTTTCAGCATTGTAACTCTTGCTCTGCTGGATGCCCCTCCAGAAGGGGTACCCCTTTACTGCAGGTGATCATGTTGGGGTCAGTGCAAGGTACTCCCCAGCTGCTGCAGCATTTGTGGGCTCACAGCAACTGCAGGAGGTCCCAGAGCCCCTCTTCCAGGGCTGGTGCCTCCCTGCAGGAGCATGGGTGGGGTCACCCTGCTGCTTTTGTGGATGTCCTTATTGTATTTGGGACCTCAAGATTATTTGAAATCCCAGAGGCTCTGGGAAGTTTGTGCCAAGTCTGGAGCCTGAGTTTTGCAGAGGAGCTGGAGGATTCTCATAGCAGAGCATCTCCTTGCAGCTCTCAAGTCTGGCTTAGCAAAGCAGCAGCCTCCAGTCCCTGTCTGTTTACAGCTCCAGGGGACAGAGCAACACTCAGGGGAGCCAGCCTGTTGCCACACTGCTGTGTCCCCATGGGCAACAGCGGCAAACAGCCCTGCATGTCCATGGAGCTGGTCCACGGGCCTGTGAGACGGGGTTTTACTGTGAGATGGTCTATAATGTCACCTTGACTTTTCTTTCTTTGCTTTTTATGCCAATAATGAGCTGTTTCTCTTCCCTGTCACACGATCTGCCCCTCGGTGAATGAAGAGCTCTCCGATGAGTGAGCTCCTCTGTCCTGCGCCCCATCCTCCCCACCCCGCAGGCTGCTCGTGCTTTCAGTCAGCCGCTTCTCCTGTTCCTGGGAACACAGTTCAGCACTGGGTCAGGAAGCCTGCAGCCCTTTGAAATCCCTGCCCTTTAATGGCTGGGTTGCCCAAATTGCAAGTCCCTCTCTGAAATCTTTCAGCAAACAAGTGATTTGCTGCTTGGCCTGTGCCTGCAGCGATTAGCACGGTGACAGACAGCCCAGAGCCGCCCGTGCACTTGCAGGTGGAGCAGAGAAAGCAGGAGCTCCTCTTTGCAGCATTTGCTGAGTGCATGTCTGGGGACTGTGCTGAGCCAGCAGAGAGACCCTTTGCTCGGTACAGCTCCTGCCCTGGCCTCCCCTTCAGCCCCCATTCAGCACACAGGCTGCACGCGCTGCGGTGCTGCTCCAGAAGGAGCCATGGGGCCGGGATGCTGCTGCTGGCCAGGGAGGTGAGACCCTCCTGGGCCAAGGCTCCCAGCTGCCGTGGTGATCCTTGACAGCCCCTTGAGAAATGACTTATTCGTCCAGCTCCTAAGCAAACAAGTGGAAGGCGCAAAAAACAACAGTTCCTTCCCATGCTGCTGCCAAGCAAGTGGGTCAGCAGTGAGCCAGGAGTGACAGAGCTGAGCGGAGCAGGGCAGCCCCGGGGGTAGCTGGTCCTGTTGTCCTGCTGCACCTGCTTTGCAAACAGGAGAGCACCTGGGGAGCTGTGCATGGCTTTGGGCGCGGTGAGCACACAACGTGGTTGTGCAGGGACAGGGAACAGGGCCGGGCGCTTGCACTGTGCCCTGGTGTAGGGCTGGCAACAGGGTGCTTCTCCCCTTGCCTTGTGCTCCCAGGCCTCAGGGCTGTGTTTGAGGGGGAGCTGCCTGGAAACTCCTCAGGAGAGAAACTGAATCTCTTCTGCCTGTGTACTTCAAAAGGCTGCCTGCAAGAAACAGCATTTGGGGCTGCACACTGGTGAGCTAGATGTGGGTGGCTGTTCTTCTGTGGGGACAGGGAAATCCCAGACCCAGGGAGGGATGTGCATCCAGCTCAGAGTCACAGGGACTGGCACCGTTTTGGCTGTCCTTTGCCCTTGGCCATGCCTGATGTCTGGCTACAGTGTTGCTGTCTGCAGTGGAGCTGTCGGTGCTGTGTAGCCCAGCCAGGCTGTGTCCAGAATGCTAACGGACCCTTTCCCTCTTGCTTTCCTCTCCTTCCTTCCTGCCAGCAGTTCCCTACCAACAAAACCCCTACACCCCCGGGAGCAGCTCCACCGTCATCCAGTGCTACCGCTGCGGGGACACCTGCAAGGGCGAGGTGGTGCGCGTCCAGAGCAACCACTTCCACATCCGCTGCTTCACCTGCCAAGGTAGGACAGGACAGGGGTCAGTGTGTGGCTGGCAATGTCCCCCAGTGATGCCAAAGCCGCCAGACTGTGTGCAGGAGTAGCTAACACCTGGACGCTGTCACTCCCTGTGAGCTGCGTGAATGCCACCAAACATATCTGAGGGCTGCTGTGTTATTCAGCTGCCCACCCCCAGGGTGAGAAGAGGAGGATGAGCTGGCTTCAGCTGGCTGAGCTGAAGCAAAGCGGGGAGGAGCCTGGGGTGACTTATGCTGGGCTGGGGGCAGGTGACGGATGGCTGCCACCCACACTTGGGCACGGATGTGCTTGAGGTGCCGGAGGATGCTTTGCGCTCAGCTGGGGCTTGACGGCCCCAGGAGCCAGCGGAAATAGAGGGGAGAGGTTGCTTGTCCCCTGAGGGTGGGTGCAAAAGCAGAGCCGAGGAGCTGTAAAAGCTAACAGCCCAGAACTGATGCTCAAGGGCTCCTTAGCGCATTTATTAAAGCAGCCGCTCTCCAGCAGGCCGGCGGCTGCTTCTGTACATTGTAAAGCATCACATTACCAGGGTTTTTAAAGGTCTCCGGTCTTCTGAGCTCCCAGCACCTTGTGCTAAGCAGGGCACAAATTCTGTCCCCTTGGCCACTGCTTGGCTGCTCCCTGCCCAGCAGAGAGGGTTCAGCAGGAGGGGACTGTCCCCTGAGGCTGCCACCCCTCTGGGTGCAGCCCTGTCCCCATCATGGTGTCAGCAGCCCCCAGGGGCTGGTCTGCAGTTTCAGGGGGCTGTGCTGAGCCCCCCTGCCCCTTCCCAGCCCTGGTGTCTGCGAGCAGAGGAAAGCTGCTCCCCCAGACAAAGCGCTCAGAGAGCTACTGGCTTCAAAGGGGACAGAGCCGGCTGCAGAGCTTGGCACAGCTTGCTGCCTGCTTTCTGAGTGAAAGGGAATAAATAATGAGAGGAAATCCTCCTGTCTCACCTTCCCTCTCAGTTCTTAGCCCTGCCACCTTGGGCTCACTGCCGCCAGCTCCCATGCCAGCCCTGAGGTGTGTCCCCACAGTGTCCCCAGGAGCGTGGCACAGACATAGGACTGTCTTCTGGGTCCCACAGCAAACAGGGCCTAGTCCGGCCTTGGGTTTTCTTGCTTCTGCTTCCCAGTGCCATCCTACAGCTGGAGGCCACCTGCCTGCCCTGTACCCCAGTGCCTGCCTGTGGCTCTGGGAGTTGAGGGGTAAGGCAGACATCTGGGCTGCACCAGCAGGGGCTCAATTGCTCTCTGGTCCCCCACTCCACTTTGTCACCTTTCAGGATAGGTGATGGGCATCATGCACAGACCGCAGGAGCCGGTCCCTGTGCCATCCCTGAAGTACCCCGAGAGTCTGATGCTCCTGAGGTCTCTTTGTAGATGGAAAAGATGTAGGAGAGAAATGTCACTAAGGACCAGGGCATGCCGTGTCTCCTTGCATTATTCTGATGGGCAGTGCACCACCCACAGCTCCCACTGCAGGGAAGGAAGCGAGGTTGGGCTGGATACCTATGGAAAACCAGCAGTGAGAGCAGCCATGCCCAGTATGTCCCAGGACCTGTTCCATCAGGACATGGCTTCACATCCACGCCAGGCAGTGGTAGCAGTTTGCCACCACCACCTACTACCCCATGGCTAGTGCGTGCCAGCGTGGCAGTTGCCTCGCTGTGCGGAGAACTAAACACCGAGCTGTGGGGTTGGGGCTGGTGCCTCATTGGGTTGGCCGTGGGCAGAGCGAGGCCAGGTGTCCTCACTGCCCTCGGTCCTCAGCATCCCTGCAGCAGGGCCACCCATGCCTGGTTGCCACAGTCCTTGAGGTCTCAAGGGCAAGTGTTGAGGTCGGGCTTGGTAGGAGGAGGCCGTGCACCAGGTCACGGAGAGGACCTCTCCTCAGCTGTCCCATGGCATGCCCAGCTGTTTGCAGCGCTGTTCTTGGCTTGAGGGAAGCCATGAGGGTGCCAGATGAAGGGGAAGAGCCGTCTACGAGCGCTCCCAGGCTGTTGGTGCAGGCGGGTGCACGAATCCCTCCCCACACCCGGGCTCCATCTGGGAGCGCCCAGCCCAGCCCGACCCCATCCCGCACCCCGCCGCAGCCCAACACTGACACCTGCTGGTGCTGCGGGCGGGTCCCAGCGGGTCTGCTGGGAAGGGAAACCCTCCGAGATGCATGCAGGCAGCCGGGTCTTCGGGGAGCCCTGGGAGCGCTGCCAAGGAGAATGTATTCCGACCTGCCCGCTGGGGCTGGGGTCCCGTGGCTGAGCCCACCGCCTACTGACGGGTGCGTGTCCCCCCCCCCCGCAGTGTGCGGCTGTGACCTGGCCCAGTCGGGCTTCTTCTTCAAGAACCAGGAGTACATCTGCACCCATGATTACCAGCAGCTCTACGGCACCCGCTGTGACAGCTGCGGGGACTTCATCACCGGAGAGGTCATCTCCGCGCTGGGGAGGACCTACCACCCCAAGTGCTTTGTCTGCAGCACCTGCAGGTGAGCTGCTGCTGGGACATAGGGTGCACAGAGAGGGCCACGGGGCAGGCTGGTTTGGGGGCTGCAACCCCACTCCAGTGCTCAGCACCACAGAGCATGCCACTCACGTGTCCCCCCCCTTCTCCCTGGCCACAGGAAGCCATTCCCCATCGGAGACAAGGTGACATTCAGCGGGAAGGACTGCGTCTGCCAGAACTGCTCCCACTCACTCATCAGCACCAAGCCCATCAAGATCCATGGGCCCAGCCGTAAGTCGGCCGCTGGGGTGTTACATGGTGCTGCGAGGAGAGGGACCCTGGGGGCTTCTGCAGGCCCTGCTCCTCAGGCTAGTGGGGCTGTACGTGCCCTCCCTGAAATCCCTTTCTAAGCCCATCCCCTGGTCCCCTAGTATGATTTTGGCTCTGCCTTTTGCTGCTAGTGTTGTGCTGGGCACAGCTGGCAAGAAGGGTTTTGGGGCCAGTGTGCAGCACTGCACGAGTGCTCATGGAGGTTTTGGAGGAGGAATGGGGCAGCCTCATCTCTACCCAGGGCTGAGGCTCGTGGCTGGTTTCGGAAACTCCCTTGACCTGTTTGTGACCTGGGCGAGTGCTGCCACCCTGTCCCTGTGGGGCAGGCTGGTGCTGCTCACTGAGAGAGGCTTCTTATTCTCCTTCCCTTGTGTTGCTGATCCCTACCTGAAACTCAGCAAGAGCTCTGGAAAAGCTGCTTTGGGTGGTTTTGGCCAGCCCTCACCATTACCTTGCCTGAGTTCAGGGATGTGTCTGGGTTGGTGAGCCCCAGGCACAGCACAGGGCTCCCCCACCTTCCTCCATCCTCACCCCAAGCTATGCAGGCAAGCTGCCCATGGCAGGCTGCTGCCAGCCCGCAGCACCCCACTGCCTCCCTTAGCAGGGCCATAGGAAGGGGAAGGGCAGCCCCGTGCTCAGCCTCTTGCCAGCTTCCTCCCTTCCCATCCCTTCAAGCCAGCACTCCCCAGCCTGAGGAGCAGGTTACCCGAGGGCACCATGCTTTATTCATAGACAGCTGCAGGCAGCAGCCAGATGTATGGTGCCCTCATGGCATCACCCCGCCTGTGCATGCCCCTTGTGGCCCTGGCATTGCCACCCAGAAGGGATGGCAGGGGAGGCACGCCTCTGCAGGGCTGTCTCCTGAGGCTGCTGGGAGGACAGCCCTGGAAGAAGGATGCTGTGCCTCTCCCTGCAGCTCCAGCACTGGGAGCAGCTGGAAAACCAGGCAAGCAGCACTTGTGTGAGAGAGGGAACGGATCCTAGCTCTGCTGAGCTGCCCCACTTGCTTTTTGCCAGAGGCCTGGGGGGCCAAAAATCCACCCAGCTTTACCCAATGGGCCAGGGCATGTTGCAGAGCTGCCCCAGGCTGGGCTATGTGAAAAGCCATGCTCTGCTTGCACCATGCTGCAGGAGGGAGGAGGGTGGCAGGGAGGGGGTTAAGGAGAAGCCCCATGGAACCTGCTGCACCGGGTGAGAAGAGGATGAGGAGCCAAGGTCAGGGGTCCGAGGTCCATGTGCTTCCTGCTCGCAGCCTTGGCAGGAGCCAGGGGAAGCGGGGAAGGAAGGGAGTCTCGTAAATACCGTGGCGGGGCCGGACGCGGTGCCGGAGAGCACAGCCCTTCCTTTGTCCTGCTCCGCCGGGTGCTTCCCACCACCCTGCCCCACAGGGAGCCCCGGTGCTGGGCAGCACAGCCCTGGCTAGTGCTATGGTGGTGCCGGCTCCAGCAGAAGGCTTTCCTCCTGACTCCCTCTGGGAGCAGGCAGGAGTGGGTGGCATCTTCTCATCAGTACTTAAATGATCCCCAGGGGCAGCAGCGGTTTCATGCGTTCCCCCTTCTCTTTGCCCCCCACTCCAGACTGCGCAGGCTGCAAGGAGGAGATCAAGCAAGGACAGTCCCTCCTGGCACTGGAGAAGCAGTGGCATGTCAGCTGCTTCAAGTGTCAAACATGCGGGATTGTCCTCACCGGAGAGTACATCAGCAAGTGAGTGCCGCTGGCCGGGCTTGGCCCTTGTCACTGGGGCTGCAGCAGTTAGGGAAGCAGTCACCTGTGTTTGGTAAGGTGCTGGCTCGGTGTCTGAGCCGCTCTCCAGGTGGCTCTCAGGGGTGCTGTTGGGCACGGGGGATTTTGGCAGTGCAGCAAGAGGTGCTCAGCCTGGCTTACCCACTTCACCCATCTCCTCCCTCTCCTGAAGGGACGGCGTGCCGTACTGTGAGTCTGACTACCATGCCCAGTTCGGCATCAAGTGTGAGACCTGCGACCGGTACATCAGCGGCAGGGTTCTCGAGGTGAGTCTCGGGGCCATGGCCACCTGTCTAATGCTGTAACAGGGGCCGTGTGCATCCCACCCAGAGGTGTGTGCCTTGGAGAGGTGTGGGAGTCTCCTCATCCTCGTCACACCACCTCTGTCGTGGTTGTCCTTGAGCGGGTGTGTGGGCACAGTCTGACCCCCATGCCTGGAGGGAGGCAGTGGGAGAAGGAGCAGCACCATGCTGCAGACCTCTGGAGAGGTGGCTCAGGTACCAGAGCTCCAGAAGCAGACAGAGCACGTGGTGACCTGGCCATGCTGTGATGTGCTCAGAGCCCGAGACACGGGGACACCAGCACTAACCAGCCGCCACCATGCCCAGCTCCAGAGCATCCCAGCCTGTGAGCGCATCCCTTGCAGCCTGCCAGTTGCCTTGGAAACGCATCCAGCATGACTGTATGCCCAGGCGAGGGCTGCAGCACCCTGCCTGCAGGCAGCCATCCCCATACACCCCTCCAGGGCTCCTGGAGGAGGCTTTGCCCATCCGCAGCATCCTGGCCAGCAGCAGCTGCTCCAGCAAAACTGCAAGATGCAGGGATCCCACGAAGATCCAGCAGTGAGGGTGGGTGCTGTTGTGGTTTAACCCAGTGGCCATGGTGCAGGTCTGGGGCAATGAAGCAGCTGCACAGCCTGCAGCATTCAGGCGAGTGGGAATTGCTGCCTGTGAGGGTAAGAGAGGGCTTCAGGTCTCCTCCTTCTTACAGTCCCTGTTCCTGGAGGTGGGGGATGCAGTCATGCTTGCTTTCTGTTTCTATCCAAACATCTGCAGGGGAAAGAAGGCTGAAAAACCCGGTCTGAGTGTAATCCAAAGGGTCAGAAGGTGGGAGGCAGAGGAAAGATGTCAGAATAAAACATGCTGTGGTTTTTAGATCCACCGCCGTTGCTGTGGAGCCAGGCTGTGGTGGCACAGAGAAGCAGCGATGCTGAAAGCATGCACAGTCACTGCTGAGACCTTCCCTGCTGAGTGGGAGCGAACTGTCCCCAGGGCAGCACTAGCACTCACCTCTCTACCATGCCAGACAGCAGTGGTAGGGAGCAGCATCCCAAAATCCAGGGTACCGTGGCTCTGCAGCGAGCCAGACGCAGGTGCTGTGGGCTGGAACAGCAGCGGTTGTGCAGCTGCTGGAGGAGGGGTCTGGAGCCTGTTGAGAGCTGCCGCAGGGCACATTTAGCCTGCTTCAACCACAAGAAATGCTCACCCTCGTTGGTCCCTTATGGCTGGGCTGGCCTGGCCTGGGAGTGCCTGGCCTGGCCAGGGAACCTCTCATGAGGCGGCAGCCAGGACCCTCCATCATCTTCCTCCCATCCTCCTTCAGGGAGATGCCCATGCCAGGGAAGGCTTTCTGCTGACTTCAGTCTTCAGCGCTGACTGCTGTAAGCGTGAACTCAGGATAGCAGCAGCTGCTGCTGACCAGCTGCCCAGCACAGGGCTACTTGACTGGCAAACCTCAGAGAGGAGCAGGGTGAAGCCAGAGGCTCCTTGAGCTTGAATTCCAGCCACTGCTGCCCTGGGGCTTTCCCATCCCTGATAACACAGGACAGGAGCATCCTCAGCCACACCTGCATCCCATCCAGCTGCCAGGAACGCTGTTGAGGGGCAGTAAGGCACTGCATGGTGTGCAGGGTGCTCTGCCCCTCCAGCACTGCACTGAAGGGAGGTAAGAAAGCTGAGTCCCACAAGATGGTCCAAGAGCTACAACAGCACATCAGCACCCTCCTTGCTGCACCTGGGTAGGGGAAAGCTCCAGTGGGCTGGAAGTGATGCACCTCGGCTCCAGGGGCCCTGTGGCAGGGATGAGGTGCCAGCAGAGGTGCCACCTCCTTTCAGGGACTGCCACAGGGCTGGGGTCCCCATGGCAGAGCCCATTGACACTGCAGAGCCCACAGTGCTGCTGGCACCGCTCGGTGCCTGCCTGAGCGCTTCCCCTGAAGCCAGAGGCTCTAATCGTCTTCTCCGGCAGAGCGCGAAATGCAAAGGGCGCCTTTAAATAATTTTAGGCCTTAACGAGCCTTCTCATGCTATCCGTCAGCCTCTGGGTTTTCCGAAGGGCTGGAGCTGCGCAGCCAGGCGTGGATGATTAATGAGTCTGTAGGGGACCCCAAGTGATAACGAGCAGGTCTCGCCACCCGCAGCCTCTGCTGGCCTTTTACGAGCTGTAATATTCATCAGTATAAAATGAGTGAGGCTTATGCACAGCTCACACGGCTGTCTGCAGAGAGGTGCAGTGGGTGCTTGGGGTGTTCGGGGTCTGCATTTCCACGGCAGATGGGGCACGCAGCACTGGGGAGCAGCCAACCTCGCTGCACCCCAGGTCTGCAGCACTTCCCTTCCATCCCGCAGCAGCAGCACATATGGTCCAGACAGGAAAAGGCGTGCGTAGTATTTTTTTTCTCATTGTCAGCACGCTGAGCCGTGGGGGCACTGAGAGATGCGAGAGCACCAACCTCACCTTGCTGCAGCCCATCCCAGTTCCCAAGAGGGACAGGAGGAGACAGCACGTCGGCCAGCAGGGGCTCACGTCTCCAGCATGAGCCGTCTCCATCCATATGGGAAACATGGGAGTGGGACTGTAGGCATGCTGCTGTAATGCTTAGGAGCTGAGGTTCAGCTGGGTTGTTTTCAGCCTCTTTTCCCCATGTTTACAGATGTCTCCTCCAATTGGCACAGTCCCAAGTGATGGTGGGTCCTTCCTGGCATGAACCAGAGGCGAAAAGCCACTGGCTGCCATCCACACCCTTCAAGGATCAATTGCCTGTTGACTTTATGGGCAATCAACACTTTCCTGGTGGCAGGCTCTTGCTAATCTTTGCAGATTTTCCTGTTGATCCTCCCCGAATCAAACTGTTTCCAGCTCCCTCTATCATCTCCATTCCCTTTGTCAGCGAGAGCCTCATCTCCCCTCTGCCACCGTAAATTATCCTGCACCCTCTCTTGTGTTATTGTGGGAGTAAAATGTCCTTCGGGGCTGTACTTCTAGCCCTGAGCCAGCTCTACCTCCCAACTCCGAAGCCCAGGAAATGAGCCTATAATTGAAATGGTAACAGATACTTAGAGTGGAAACAAGCTACCAATTAAAGCTCTGATGGCTGTCAAAGAGCAGGGGGAGCAGCCCAACTCGGGCTCAGCTGGGAAGCGGCATGTTGGTAGTGCTGAAGCTGGGGTATGGCTTTGCAGGAGGCACCAGGAAAGTTTCTTAGCAAGTGGTAGAGGAGCGAGCAGTGGCAGCCACGGGGGTCTGAGAGCAGAACCTTCCCCAGCCGTGGTCTGCAGAAATTAGGCCCTTCTTCCTTTAGCACTCCTGCAGAGGTCTCCCTTATTTCCAGAGTCTAAAGGACAATTGATTAGGGGCGAGGCTTGTGGGAGTGCTTTGCCTGAGGGTGTGGGACCTCCTGGCTCTGCTGTCCCATGTTTTGGGGGCTCCCAGCCCGGTTCCACACCTTGCAGGTCAGGGCTGTTCATTGGGTGAAGCAATCTCTGGTTTTCTCCATGCATTGCATTGGTCTCCAAAGCCACCCTGGGGGGTTTTGTCCTCCTCACCTCCTCGCTGCCCGCAGCAGAGCAGGACACATGCAGGCCCAGGTCGTGCCCTGCTCAGGCTGTTCCCTTGCAGGCGGGCGGGAAGCACTACCACCCCACCTGCGCCCGCTGCGTGCGCTGCCACCAGATGTTCACGGAAGGAGAGGAGATGTACCTCACAGGTAGGCACCCACCGCCGTGCCAGGGGAGCTCAGGACCCCTTCCCTCCTGCCCCAATTTCCACTTGTCATGGTGACATTGGAGGCTTAAGGCCCTCGCTCTGCTCAGCCGCTCCCTGCCCAGAGGGGTCCCCATGCAGGGTTCAGTTTGTCTCGGTAACCTGTGCTTGTCTGTCACCCTGAGTCATTAATTACACGTGGGTGTCAAAGGGGCAATTGCACATGGTGAAAGCCAGGGTGGGGGTCACAGCTCTGGCACCCCTCTTGGGGCACAGCCAGCCCCCAGGGTCTGTACCCTGCAGTGTGCAGAACTGCTGGAACTGCACACCTCTAGCACCAGTTGCTCAGTGCAGCTGGGACAGCAGAGATATGTCCCCCCCGGGGGGACAGCGGGTTCCAGGCTGGTCCTGGAAGTGGCAGGGCTGGGGACATGTGGGGACAGGATAGTACTCCTTCATGGCGGGGGGAGCTGGGTGACCTCTAACAGTGGGTGTGAGCTGTGCACAGAGCTCAAATGCTTTCCCTTTGCGCTCCAGGTTCTGAAGTGTGGCATCCCATCTGCAAGCAGGCGGCCAGAGCGGAGAAGAAGCTGAAGGTAGGTGGCAGTCGGGTTTCTCCAAAAGGTGGCACGTCCCAACCACTGCCCTCGATTCCCTGGTCACTGCTGTGGCACTGTCCCAGCCCAGGGTGGTTCCTGAGCCTGCACGAGCTTTGTCCCTGCTGCCATGGGGACAGCGCTGGGCACAGCAGTTCCTCACCAAGCCTCATGTCCCCTCAAGGGTGACGGGTTGCAGGCGGGTGGCATGTGGAGGGCTGTCCCCAAGCCGTGTTCAGCCCCAGCACAGCACTGTTCGCTGCACCCAGCACCATGCCTGTGCCCACTGCCTCCCAGCTGGGATCCACCCAGCTCTCACCTGTCTTTGCTTTTTGGCCTTCACAGCACAGAAGAACGTCAGAAACCTCCATCTCACCCCCCGGGTCCAGTATTGGCTCCCCCAACCGAGTCATCTGCGTAAGTAAAGCTCTGCCCCATCCCCACGGGGCAGGACAGGGGCTATGGCTGTGGATTTTGGGTGACGAGGGGGAGGGGGTGACAGTTCCCAGCTCTGTGTTTGGGGACAGCATGGACGAGCCGTGTCCTCTCTCCCCATTGGTACATGGGGAGCACCCAGAGGGACACCATCTCGCTGTCCCCCATCCTGGCTCCTCTGCTCTGTCCCCCTGCTGTCTCTCAGGTGCCTCTTCTCGCCTCTTTCCTACACTGCTGTGGTGCTTGGGCTCCGCGCGCTTGTGCCAGCTCCACGTTGTGTGCTCCAGCCTCCCTTTCCCTCTCTCCTTCTCTCCCTTTCTGTCCTCTCTGTCTCTGTCTCTCCCTCTCCTTAGGCTAAAGTGGATAATGAGATCCTTAATTACAAAGACCTGGCAGCTCTTCCCAAGATTAAAGCCATCTATGAAGTGCAGCGTCCTGACCTCATTTCGTACGAGCCCTATCACAGATACACATCGGATGAGACGCTGGAGAGATATAGCTATGGGGAGGTACTGAGTCTGGATGTGCCCAGAGCCGGATCCCAATTTGGGGACATGGCATGGGGCTTCACTCACTTCTCTGGGATCCCGGCAGGGATGCAGGACTGGGGGGATTTCTCCCCAGAGCTCCTCATCAGCAGGAGCAGAAGTCACCCTTGGGAATGAGGTGGCAGGGAGCTCGCCCATGGCAGCCCAAGGGCAGGAGGGCACCGTGCACGTCTGCATCCTGCTGGGGTAGGAGGACAGACCGCTGGCAGGACAGTCCCCCAGCTCAGGCCTCCTCTCCCCAAGGTGGGCTAGGGCTGCTGATCCCAGTAAATCAATGGACAAAGAGTGGCTGTGCAGATCACACAGATGGGGAGACTGGAGGTAGCCCTGGAAGAGGACTTTGTAATGTGCCACAGCCACATCCCTCGCATCCTTGGTCCCAGGGCTTGTCACAAGGGCTTGTCACCCCCAGCCCACCCAGTGACAGTGCCACTCAGGCAGGAGGCAGGGCCAGCAGCCCCAGCTCCCTCTTGGCAGGGCCCCTTCCCTCTGCAGCCAAGAGTGCTGGTGGGCTCCTCGGAGCTCCCTGAGAAGGGGCAGGGCTGCAGGCCCAGGATGTGCCAGCTTCACCCCAGCTCTCTCCCAAAGGGGCTCTGCCTTGCCCCTACCCTGAGGGCCCAGGGCACAGCCTGGATCTGAGGCTGCGGATGTGTGGTGGTCCCATGGCTTCCTTCCCTGCACATCTCCCTTGGGGCTGTGACTGCTCAGCCCATGGAGCTGTGCGCCCATGTTTGTCACCCACTGCTGTCCCACCAGCTGCCCTGACAGCTGCAATGGGTCTGTTCACGCTGAGCGTGCTGTGATGTGGGGAACAAAGGCTGCTGCGTGCCCCCAGCTGTCACCACTCTGTTAATCATGTGCTGTCTCTCTCTGTCTCTCCTCTCTGCCTCCTGCTGTCTCCAGTCCCTGGGGACCCTCTCCCCGTACTCACAGGTAATGGTGCCATGGGGTCTGTCACTCTGCTGCCACTCAGGGGCTGTGCTGAGTGTCCCCTGCCCAGTGCTGGCCCGAGGTGGGGGAACATGGGGACTTTGTACCAGAAGGCTGCTCCTGTACGGCCCCAGCCCCTGGGCTCTGCTGCAGTACTTGGGCAGCATAGAGGCAGAGCAGCCTGAGCACATCCCACAGCCGGCGGAGGACATGTGCACCCAGCAGGACCCTTGGCCATGGAATGCCTCCCTGAAGGGTCTGCACTAGCCTGCCTCTGGCCCTCATCTGCCAGCTCTAACCCCCTGCACCTCTCCCCATCCCCAGGACATCTACGAGAGCTTTGACATCCGGCAGAGGCGAGCCTCCAGCCCTGGCTACATCGACTCTCCCACCTACAGCCGGCAGGGCATGTCCCCCACCATCCCAAGGTCCCCCCACCACTTCTACCGCTCAGGTGAGGATTTGGGCTGCGACTCCAGAGACCTCGTTGCTGTGTCCCCCAGCAAGCAGGCTGGGACAAGGATGGAGGAGGAGCGGTGGGGCCCCTTGGGGGCTGGCTGAGATCTGCTATGCTGCGTGCAGCCTCCAGTTCTGCTGGCTGTCTGTGTAAGCAGTGAGGAGAGGCCAAGAGGGCTCTGATCTGAGCTAGGGCAAAAGAGAACAGTCTAGGGATGAAAGTGGCCTCAAAGTCCTGTGAAGTGTAGAGGAGAGAAGCCCCCTCAGCTGGCTTGGTAGCCCTGCAGTTGTACACAGGAGCACTTGTGCTGCAAGGCGGGTGCTTGTGCATGCATGCGTGCGCTCCAGAGCACGGCTGGGAGGAAGCACAGTGTGTCTGTGCCCAGTCTCCCGGTGTTTGGAGCCAAGGAGGAATGGACAGGAGAACCCGAGGTCAGTGTGTCTGGAGGTGCTGCCTCCCCACACTGCCCCTGTGCTACACTGCCAAGGGCCTGCCCTGCTCGCCTCTGCAGCTCAGCTTTCCTCTCACAAACGTGGGGCAACCTGCTGCCCTGCCACTGCACCCACCGTGGGTCTTCTCCACACCGCGCCTTCCTTGGGACATGCAAGGAATCCCCACACTCCATCACGCCTCATCCTGGACCACAGCCTGGCACATGTTCCCGTCACCCCCACCACGTGGGTCATCCCCTGCTCTTCTAACACCACTGCCTTTAACACTCATTTTCTTCTGCCTCTTGTTCTCTCTCTCGGTCACTTATGGCTGCTTCTGCTCGGCACCGCATAGGCACAGAGAGCGGGCGCAGCTCCCCCTACTATAGCCAGTTAGATGTGAGGTCTTCTACTCCAACCTCATACCAAGCACCCAAGCATTTCCACATTCCAGGTAGGCTCTGGAGCCCCCAGCATCCAGGGAAGCGCTGTGTCTGTCGCATGCCCGCATGTGCCATCCCCCCTGTGTCGCATGCGTAGCTCCACCGCCTGCCTAGAGCCAGCTGGCAGCAGGATCTACCCCTGGTAGAGGCCATCCATAAACAGGACCTGCAGCTTGAAATCTCCTCCCTCCCTGTCACCACCCAGATGTCCCAGAGCCTTTCGGAGTCTGCTTGCCCCTTGCAACGTCCCCTCCTCCTTCTGCCTGACCTTCCTCCACCCGCACACCAAGATGAGCCCCTGCAGAGAGCCTGTCCCCCCCCCTGCCTTCCCCAGGACCACGAGGCGACGCGTGTCTGCCGGAGGCCGTTCCACACCCCTCCTTTACAGATGACTATTTTATACTCCCCCTAGGGCCCGCCGCTCCCTCCCCCCAGACTCTTCTGGGCTTGCCAGATGCCTGCTCCCCTTCTGCAGGGATTGCAGGGGGCCACCAGGTAAGGGCCACCACCCACTCCCGGCCACACAGAGCCCATGGCGACGGGGATGGAGGGGGGAGAGGTGGGAGGGAAGCAGGCAGAGCCAGTATCTGTCCTCCAGCACACACAGGCCCTAGCCACCCTGCCCACTGCAGGCACCTCCCACTGCCCAGTCCCAAGCGTGGGACTCCTGGCGTGCAGTGACACTCTGCACCACAAGGACACCTGGAGGCCCCCCGCTCCCACCCTGTCCCCCACCCCAGCAGGGCCCAGCCCCTCTGCAGGTCGGTGCTTTATGGATGGCCCCCTCCCTGCTCCACCAGCTCCGCTGCCTGGCCCCTGCGCGGGGGCCACCGCTCTCGGCATGAGGCTCCGGCTCGCTTTCCCTCCCAGCTGGCTCTTCTCTCTCTCAGTGCTGTGGAAAGAGGCTTTGGCTGATTTTGTTGCGCCCCAGGTAGCTCGCAGGTGGTTCTCGCAGGCACTGCCCC
>VXAV01011951.1:43346-56498 GCA_013399715.1 Alectura lathami
GTGCCTGTGGTAGCTCGGTTGCAGCACCGCTGTCCCTGCAGGCCTTACAATGTCCCACTGCCGCTCTACTGAGCTCTGCACCTGCCTGAGGACAGGCTGTGCGTTGACACCAGGCAGCGCCCACCCAGCTCCTGGCCCCCTGGCTGTGCAAAGGCGCGCGTCGGTCCCATCCACACAGCGACCCGTGGGCAGTCTCCCGTGGCTTCCTGCAGCCATCCCATTAACCTCATCTGGGCTGGGAGCCTAAGGAGCACAGGAAATTAATTCCTTCCCTTCCTCCGCTCCCCCAGGCGCAGGCTCAGCTCTGTGCACCCGCTGCGGATCACAGGCCCCTTTGAGTGACTCGCCCCCCCCCCCCCCCCCCCCCCCCCAACCCCGGCTCCAGGGGCATCTCTAACAAGGGAGACACAGGGGACAGCTCAGCTCGGGGAAACAAAGGAGCCTTCAGTGCCGGCCCCACTCTGCTTCCAGCGCCCATCAGCCGAGGCACTGCCGCTGAGCTCAGCAGCCTGCAGTGCTGGGCAGCAGGCCGGGTGCATGGGGAGCTCTCACCTCGTGGGCGCACAGGGGTCTGCTCGCCCCTCTGGCTGTGCACACCGCCTGCTCTGTGGCTGTCAGTAGGGCCCTGCTTGCCCTTTGGTCCTCAGCTGGTCTAGTGCCCTGGCAGGGGCCTGGGGGCTGTGATGGGAGGTGTGCTGCACATGGCAGGGGATGGGAATGCTCATGGGCACCACGGTCCAGGGCTGCAGCACGTTGTGGGAAGGTGGTGTCAGGCGTGTGCATGGTCCTTATCTTGCAGGTGCTGGCTGGACTGGCCAGTGTCGTGCTTTTCATCCCAGCTGCTTCCTTGCTAGCCCAGCACCCTGCCAAGCCCTGCAGCTGTATCCTGGCCGGGTGGAGGAGGATGTCTCACCCAGCCTGGAGACCATTGCTGAGCAGGAGCATGCCCACTGCTGCTCGCTCCCCTTCTGGGGGTTGCCTGCTCTTGGGGTCTGCCCACGGGAGGTGGGTGCTGGGAAAGCCGTGCTGAAGGGCTGGTTCTGGTGTTTGGCTTGGCGCTGGGGAGGAGGAGGAAGCAGAAGGTCTGTGGAGATAGAAGCCCATCGGCCGAGGCAGCAGGATGTAAGCCGCATCCTGCCTCGCATCCTGGGGAGGCGGTGATTTGGGGCCGGGCATGCTGTCTACTTGCCTGGGGGCTTGTCTTGGCTGGGTGCTGATCAGCATCAGTCCACTCAAATTGGGTTCCCCTTCAGCTGAAGGGCTTTGAAAACGCAGCTGCTTTTACTGCACTGTCCCTGCTTTGCTCTGTGCTGCCAGCCTGCTCCATTGGCCCTGCTGGGAACTTGCTCTGGGGTGGAAGACAGACAGGGTTTTAACGGCAATCATCCCCTCCCACACCACCAAAATGCAGGGTCAAACCTGGAGCAGCCAGGCTTTGCTGGGTGCCAGGCGGAGTGGATGTGCCCTTTGGACAGGGCCCAGCAGAAGCTCAGTAATGTTCAGTGAGGATCCAACATCTACAGCAGCACAGCATCCTGCCCGCTTACTGTGAAACGTCCCCTCACTGCTACCCGGCTCTGTGTCACAGGGGTAGCCCCACAGCTATGGGGCTGCTGGTCCTTCCTCCAAACACCATGCCAGTATCCCTGCAGGGAAGGGACAGGAGGTGGCGGTGGTGACGGGTGCAACCCAAGCAGTGTGTCCAGCAGCCCTGGTACTCTGTCTGCTGGGGCATGTGTTCGCCTTGCCAAGCATCCTCATCAGTCAGCACGTCTGAGCTGCCCCTGCAGTCACCTCTGGCCTCTCCGCTGTCCCTGGAGACCCACAGCCAGCTGCAGGGCTGCCCCAGCTGTGCTCTGATGATGCTCAGTTGCTGCCAAGATCTTGCTCACACTTACATTGGAAGAAACAGGAGTTGTTTGTGTTTTTTTTTTTTTTTCCCACTATTCTCAATATGCTCCATATCCACAGGTTTGTTGGAGTCCCTGAGCTCAGCCTCTCCGAGCTAGGCTGTCTCAGGCATTGGTTGGTGTGGGTGCTACCCTTAAAGGCTCGATGGGCACCTTCTGCCCTGCTGGGAGCATGGTCCCACATAACGCAGGAGCTGGGGTTTAGCTCCAGCTCTGTTCTGCCTGGAGAAGATTATGGAAGGCAACCTGGGAGCTGGGTGTCTGGAGCATCTGAGAAACGCATCGCAGATCTGTTCTGGGGATCTGGTTACTGAAGGGCCTCTGCCCGTGGCTATGGGTTGAGCAGGGCTGGGAGATACTCTGCAGGCAGTTCACGCACCTCAAGGGGTGCTCAGAGCTCTGCAGCACATTGGGAGGCTGAGGCAGCGCTGCTGCTCAATGCTGTGCCAGCAGCAGGGGCTGCTGCGTGGTGATGCCTTCCCTTCCTTTCCCACCAGCTTGCCAAATATTGCATTAAGTGATGAATTTTTTCTGTAGCCCTGCTCTGAAATTCAAGTACCTGCGTGTTTTGTGGAGTTGTATTACACATGGGTGCAGCCTTCCTGCAGCACGCAGCACCCGCAGCCGTGATATGCTGCTGGTGTAGAGGTGTAGTTTTATCTACATGGAAACATTCATGTGCTGAGCCCTTTGATAGCGATCCAGCAGCCCGCAGAGCTCGTGTTTCCACCAGCAGGCTCAGCAGGCTGCATCCCGGCAGCTGCGTGCAAGTGTGTGCAGCCGGAGCACGTGTGTGCTTGGCAGTCACCCCTGAGCCCAGCTCAGGCTGGCCGGGGCAGCCCTGTGGGGATCTTCCACATGTTCCAGCGCCTTCTGCCTTGTCTTACTCCTCGTTTGCTCATATATTTTAGCACCTCTGGTGTTGCCCTAGCCTGCTGTGCATTGCATGCCTGTCTGTGAAAAGGGGGGAAATGTCCTCAAGGCAAAGGTTGATGAAATTTTGAGTTTGTCCTAGTTTTGAGCCAAAAGTTGCATTAAAATATGCAAAGGCCACTGGGCTGGATTGGAAAGTGCCTCTGGCCTCCCGTACCCCCTTTGTGCCTCAGTTGCCTCTGCTGCTAAACCCCTACTCCTTGTGCCCCTTCCCCATGCTCAAGGGGTCTGTGGGTGAAGCCTAGCACCCCAACATCCTCCCACTGATAGGCTTTTTCCTGCTTCCCCCAGTGCTGGACCAACTCCTGCCAGAGCTCAGCGTCCTGCTCAAGCTGCTGGACCACGAGTACCTGAGTGCAACAGCGCAGGAGAAGAAGCTGGCCGTCTCCACCATCCTGCAGAAGCTGCAGCCACCCCCAGGTCAGTGTCCTGCTCCCATGGCACCTGATGACCATCCTGCTGGCACTATGTCCCCAGTGTGGGACCACCTAAACCCTGGCAGGGCAGGGAGAAGTTTATTCTGGGCACAGATGAGCTTCTCTGCCTGTGCAGCTCCTGAGTGTGTGTCCAGCACCTGTATCATCCTCAAGGTGCTTTGCTTCCCTCTCTCATTCCCAGCTCTCTCCTGCTTCTCCCCAGTGCTGCCATCAGCACTGCCAGCTCCCTGCTTCCTCTGGAAGCGCTGGCTCATAGAGCTCTTCCTACTCCCAGCTTCTGCTGAGTGCAGGGATTTCCACAGGAAGGCAGCAGGGCTCGGCACATGGAATTCCAAAGCCTTTCCACCTTCCTGCCTTCTCTGTGGGCTGGCAGCATTCCTGGGGGCTCCTTGGCTCCCCAGGCTCCTACCCTAAAGGGTGGTGCAGGTGTCTGGGCCAGAGGGCTGCTCTGTGACCTTGGGCTGGCGTGTTCGGGGAGGAGAGGTGGTGGTGGTCGCCTGGCTGTCCTGCCCAGCTTGGGGCTGAGAGCTTTCCCCCTCACTCCTAGGGAAGGACACGGACTTCATGTATGTGAACACGGCCTCCCTGAGCAATGGCACCAGCTTCGTGGAGTCTCTCTTCGAGGAGTTTGGTACGTGTGACTGTACCGGAGTGATGCCGGGTCTCACCAGGCAGGTTCTGGGCTGGCCTGGGGTCCCAGCTGGCAGTGGGGGCTCTCAGGGTGGCCAGGAAGGAGGCTGAAAGCTTCATCCTTGCGTCCAAGAAGGGCACTGTCACCCAGGGTGCCTGTTCCTGCAGCCCCATAGCCATGCCAACTGCCAACCCCTTCCTGGGGAACGGTTGTGAGTGCTTGGCTTTGGAGCTGCCCAAGGACATGGCTAGGGATGCCAGCTCCAGGGTCCCACTGCTCCCTTCACCTTCAGTGTTTGCTCCCAACCCAGACTGCGACCTGCGGGATCTCCAGGACATGCAAGAGGAGGATGGGGACACTGGTGACAGCATCAGCTTGGAGCTTGCAAGGAGCCAGCCAGCAAAAAGCGTATGTTCCGGTATTCCCACCTCCACGGGGAGGTGGTGCTGGCTGAGGCCCACTCTTGTCTCTCCCACCATGGTGCCTGGTGGCCCCTTGGAGGCACACGGCCCTCTCCACAGCCTGGCTCATGCTGTGGACTTTCTGCCGCAGGTTCCTGTGGACCCCCCTCCACCGCTGCCCACCACCCCCCCGCCTGAAGATTACTACGAGGAAGCGCTGCCCCTGGGCCCAGGCAAGGCCCCCGAGTACATCACCTCCCGCAGTGAGTCCTGCTCCTGGCTGCGCCCTGCCTGTCCCCACTGCCCAGCTGGGCCAAGTGGGCAGAGACAGCTCCTTGCTAGAAAGGAAACCGCCCACACCGCTCCTCTCATGTTTCCTTCCCATCCCACCTTGCAGCCTTTGCAAGGAGCTGTTTGCTCCTTGGTGGGGAAGGGGGCAATGAGCAGAGGTTGGGGGCGATGCTGTGACAACCCCGGTGTCTGTGTGCACTTGCAGTGGGTGCGTGTTGCTCTGCCCAGCTGCAGGCTCACCCAACAGATCTGTCTGTCCTCTGCTTCCTGCACAGACAGCTCCAGCCCCCCCAACTCGATCATGGATGGCTACTATGAGGATGCAGACAGCAACTACCCTGTCACCAGGATGAACGGGGAGCAGAAGAACTCTTGTAGGTACCGAGGTGCCCTCGCCAGACAGGGGAGAGCTTTGGCAAAGTGGGCTTGAGATGTGGGCTCGAGCGAACCGAGAGGAGTCATGGTGTGCCTGGGGATGAGACGTGGCTGTGCCTGGGCTGCGGTGCTGGCAGGATGGGGAGTCACTGGGCTTTCCCAACCCGCTCCTCTCTGGAGCACCAGGCAGTCACTTCCCACACTACCACTCAGACCCCGTGACGTGTCTTGCTGTACCCATAAAAGCCGGGTCTGACAGAGCATCCTGGGATTCAGCAGCTTGGCTCTTATCTCAGTGTATAAACACACAGCCCTTTTCCATACACAAGTTCCTGGAAAAGCATCCATCTCTGCCACTGGCTGTGCCGGCAGGGACAGCTCTGGCGCGGGTCCGCGTGCCGGCTGCAGTCTGAGCACCTCTGGCGTGTCAGCAGCACGGAGTGTTGTTTGTCACGCGAGCCAGGCTCCTTGAACTGCAGGGAGGATGTGACTGGTGCTGTGTCTGTCACCAGCATCGGGAAGGGGTGTCTCTCTTGTGACCTGCGTGAGCCACAGAAGGGAGGAGGGCAAGGATGCCAGCTGCAGAGTGGCTCTGCTCCATGATCCTATATTGCAGGTAGAAGGTTTCATACAGCCTTTAAAAGTTTGTAAAAACCTTAAAACTTAAAAAAAGCTTGCAAAAACCTTAAAAAGGTTTGCAAAGAAATAAAGCAGCCCAGAGGTTTGGACAGATGCAGCTAGGACTGGCTTTTGGCCTGCAAGCATCATGAGTGATGTTGAGGGGAAATGGGACTCGTTGGGGGTCAAAGCAGTGGCGCTTTCAGAGCAGGATGTGGAGCTGCTCCATCCTGCTCCCAGCCCACGCTGGGTGCTGCACCCGCCAGGAGAGGCACCCCAGCAGCACAAGAGCCACATGGGGTGACGTGCGTGCTCCCTTGCAGACAATGACTCGGACGCCATGAGCAGCTCTTACGAGTCGTACGATGATGAGGAGGAGGAGGGGAAAGGCCAGCAGCTGACACACCAGTGGCCGTCAGAGGAAGCCTCCATGAACCTGGTGAAGGACTGTCGGATTTGCGCTTTCCTGTTACGCAAGAAGCGTTTCGGGCAGTGGGCCAAGCAGTTCACGATCATACGGGATGGCAAACTGCTGGTGAGCCCAGAGCTGGTGGGGCATGAGGAGTGGGGAGAGAACCGTGGGCGAGTTGTGGGGAGGGCAGTTCCAGGGTGAAGAAAAAATAGCAATATCTAAACCAAGACCCAGCCCCGAGACTGCAACTGCCCTGCAGCACGTGCAGGGGTTGCTGTCGCTTCCCTTGCAAGCAAACAAAGGGTCCTTTGCTTTTGGGGCCCCCTTGGCTAGTGGAGCAAAGGGAAAGGGCATCCTGCAGCCCTTGTGTGGCCCAGACTCTGTGTGGCAGAGATGCAGCCGCCTCCATCTGTGCCAGTGGCTCAGGAGCCTGCAAGGTTCCCTGGCTCTACCCGCCATCCTGGGCATGGCAGCAGGACCGGCTGAGCCCTGAGCAGTTCCCTTTGCTTCTCTCAGTGCTACAAAAGCTCCAAGGACCGGCAGCCACATGTGGAAGTGCCCCTGGGCACCTGCAACGTCATCTATGTCCCCAAGGATGGGCGGCGCAAGAAGCACGAGCTGCGCTTCTCACTGCCGGGGGCCGAGGCACTGGTGCTGGCCGTGCAGAGCAAGGAGCAGGCTGAGGAGTGGCTGAAGGTACCGCTGCTACCTCCCCCACGGCCTTACTTGGGTTGCCCTAGGGAAGGAGAAGGGGAAGGGGCTTTCCTCTGTCCCTTATCAGCCATGGGGACGGCTGGCCAGCCACTTCCCAAGCCCTGGGCGTCTCCTGTGCTGATAGCCCAAGCCCCTCACTGGGGAGCGGAGTGGGGATGTTTGCTCTCCCCCTCTTCCTCGTAGCCCTTTCCTGCCTTTGTTCTGGGTGTGGGAGGCAGGGCAGGGGCTGGCTCTGTTGCCGAGCCCACGGTTGGGAAAGGGGCTGGTGCTGCCTGTCCCGCAGGAGCTGTGACATGGGGGGGACGGCAGAGTGTGCGGTGCTGGCAGAGTAGTTGTGTGGCTTGGCACCCAAATCCCTCACATCCAAAACTTCCAAGCCCTCTGACCATAATAGTGGTTGCAGTTTGGAAGGGGCCCCAGTAAAGCCAGATCTGTACCCCAAGGAGGGCTCAACAGCCTGTTCTCGTGGCAGGCAGCAGAGCCAGGTACTGCAGAGACTGCAACTGGTCTCCCCATGGGTCAGCTGCACTCGGGTGGTGCAACAGAAGCTTGCAGGTGCAGGGGAAGTTGCAAATGGTTCCCCAGCCCATTGTGAGGGGCCTTTCTTTGCAGGTGATAAAGGAAGCAAGCAGTCCAGGAGCAGGTGGGATGGAAGCCCCCACATCCCCAGTGATGCCCTGCAAGATGGACCTGGATAAGGTGATGGTTTCTGGCAGCCTGGCTGAGGCGGGGGGATAGGGACCAGCCAAAGTGCTGTGTGGGGCTGGCGACCAGATGTCGGAGATGAGGAGGATATCCTGAGCACCAAACTCCCGGTGCTGCATGGGGAGTCCTTCCATCCTCACAGCATATCTGTGGGGCTAGCGGGGCTCCCAGCACACAGGGCATGTCCCAGCCCTGTGCTGGAGTGACAAAGGCCCAAGCGTGGTCATCGCTTGGGGCAGAGCAGAGGGACTCTGCTGAAGGTATGCCTGCCCCACTGCTCCCAACAGAGGCTGTCACAGGAGAAGCACACCTCCGACTCAGACAGCATAGCGACGGGTGAGACCTGCTCTCCCATGGCCCGCAGAGAGCCCTGCGAGCACGGTACGGCCCCCCGCAAGAAAAGATGTCCTACTGGTCCTTGGGTGCACCACAGCTTGTGAGCATCCCACTGAGCAGGGATGCTGTGATGGGTGCTATTGGGGCTGTTCTCTTCCAGGGAAGGGCAAGAAGAGTGGCTTGGCTGATCTGAAGGGCTCAATGAGCCGGGCAGCAGGGAAGAAGATCACCAGGATCATCAGCTTCTCCAAGAAGAAGCCTTCTACCGAGGACATGCAAACCTCATCCACTGAGGAGGACATCCCGTGCTGTGGTTCGTGGGGCTGGGGACAGAGGCGGGTCTTGGGCTCCCTTCTGCCAGCTGGGACATGCTCAGGGGTTGAGGGTCTGTGGAGTGGGAGCTCCCACTGAGCTCATGGAGAGCTGGGGTACTCCGTGGGGCTAAAAAACGGTGCCCAGCTTCTGCTCTGCACTGTGTGGGGAGGGTCTGAGGGTTCGTCTGTGCCTTTGGGAGCTCACAGAAAACAAGCTTGGGTGTGAGTGTGGTACTGAGCTGGCACGTCACCAGGGCACAGGAGGACCAACCTGCCCACAACCAGGGAACTGTGCCATAATCTCCGGGCAGCCCATCTAATTAGGCCCTGCCCGAGGCCCTGCCATGGGTGCTGAGACCCTTCCCTCCCCAGGCTACCTCAGCGTCCTGGTCAACCAGTGCTGGAAGGAGCGCTGGTGCCGCCTCAAGGCCAACACCCTCTACTTCCACAAGGACCGTACCGACCTGCGGACCCACGTGAACGCCATCGTCCTCAAGGGCTGCGAGGTGGTCCCGGGGCTGGGCCCCAAACACCCCTTCGCGTTCCGCATCCTGCGCAACGGGCAGGAGGTGGCCGCTCTGGAGGTGAGCAGGGAACACCGCATCCCTTGGGACGTGCCCGGGGGGATTGCCACTCTAGGGGACCACCTTCTGCCATGGTTAAAGCTTGCATGCCTACAGTGCCTTGCTTTCCCCTCCTGTGCACGTTGGTGAAGCCCAGGGCATCATCTGGAATGGCTGAAGTGGGCAGGTTGCAAGGGGCTGGGGGTTTGGGAATGCACACATGTTTTCTCTTGGATCCTCCTAAATCTTGCACACACACATTGCATCAAAGGCCCTTCTCCACAGTGGGGCTTTGCGTCAGGCCTTCTTGCACCCCTTCTCTCCTTGCACCTGCAAGGGGCATCTGGAGCTAGGCACACTCCCCAGCCCTTTCTCTCTCCACAGGCAAGCTGTTCAGAGGACCTGGGCCGCTGGCTGGGCCTCCTCTTGGTGGAGACAGGCTCCCAGACAGCACCAGAGGCCTTGCACTATGACTACGTGGATGTGGAGACAATCGCCAATATCGTGACGGCCGTGAGGCACTCCTACCTGTAAGGCTGTCCTCCTGGTGTGCCGGGCCGTGCTGGGGCGGGGGCCATGCTGGAGTGGGTGGGCCTCACACCATGTGCTCTCAAGGAGAGGCACAGGCTGGGACTCGGTTTGCTCTGAGATCCTAGGGGAGAGGGGGCATCCCAGAGGTTGGCGTTTCTCAAAGCAGGGCAGCTTCGCTCAGGTGGGACTGGAAGTGGACAGTGTTTTAGTAACACTGACGAAGGATATGTGTGCTTGGGTAGGGTAGGGTGGACACTCAAAAGCAAAGCTACGTCCCTGCCCAAAGCAGGGAGAGCAATGAGATCAAAGAGCAGGGGCAGGGACATCCTGGGGAAGGAAGCCCATGGCACAACCATCCCTCGTCCCACAGGTGGGCCAGCTCCTCCCACGACAGCCAGCCCGACGCCTCCCGCGTGGTGTACGATGACGTCCCCTACGAGAAGGTTCAGGTGAGCAGGGCTCAGGGCCTCGTCTGGTCCCACCGCTGTGGAGGAGATGCCCTGGGGAGCCCTGGTGGGTTGCGGCAGACCCGTGGGTGTTTCAGCACGTCCTCCCATCGCCACCACAGGCCGAGGAGGAGCCAGGGCGGCCGGCCGGAGCCCAGGTGAAGCGCCATGCCTCCTCCTGCAGCGAGAAGTCACGGCGAGTGGACCCGCAGGTCAAAGTGAAGAGGCACGCATCGAGTGAGTGGGGGTCTGTGGGGGGAAGCCTCGAAGCAGGGTTGCCCCTGGCCTCTGTGAGGAGGCTGTTCCCGCTAGGGGGTCCCAGGTTGAGTCATGCCAGCCCAGCAGCACCACAGGAGATGCCCATGCAGCTGGGGCTGGGCTCAGGTGGGACCTTCTCAGGGCCAGAGACACCATGACAGGCTCTCCTTGTGCATGCAGACGCCAACCAGTACAGGTACGGGAAGAACCGGGCTGAGGAGGATGCCAGGCGGTTTCTGACAGAGAAAGAGAAGCTGGAGAAGGAGAAAACAGCAATCCGCAGCGAGCTGATGCTGCTGCGGAAAGAGAAGAGGGAGCTGCGGGAAGCCATGAAGGGCAGCACGGGTAGGTTGGCGCCGGCTGTGTGATGCAGCTGGGGATGCTCGAAGGCACTCGGGTACCGTGGGAAGGGCCGCGACGGGGGCGCGGGGCTGGCGGTGCGGCGGTGGCACCGGTGACTGCGCGCAGGGCTGGCTGCAGTGCGCTGCCGGCCCGGCAGCCCCATCTAGCGTCCCCACCCAAGAGGATGGGCGGCTGCCCCCTCCCTGCAGCCTCAGCCCCGGGCAAGGCCGCTGAGCTGTGCGCGCTTGTGCCAGCAGGGATGAAGCTGCAGGACCTGGAGCAGCGGGTGGCCGCGCTGGAGGAGCGGTGCAGGCAGAAGGAGGAGCGCCGCGTCGACCTGGAGCTCCAGCTGACCGAAGTGAAGGAGCAGCTGAAGCAGTCGCTGGCCGGGGGGCCGGCCCTGGGGCTGGCTGTGACCAGCAAGGCTGAGAACGGGGTATGCACCTCTTCTTCCGTGCTCCTTCAGCTCCAGCAAAGGGGTGTGGGGTGGCAGGGAGAACAGCGTGTGGGGATGAGGGGCCACCCCTGACTTTTGCCACGTTGTGGTTTGACGTGGGTAGCATTGATTAGGTTTGGCCACATCACCTTTGACTTATTGACAGTTTGTGCTTTCCTAGCATTCCCTGCTCACCGGTCTCCTAAATCCTCCTCCTTTTCCACAGGAAGCTATGAACAAGCCAAACGGGAGTCCCCCCGAGCATTTAGTCCCTGTTAACTGTGCAGCCGAACTGAGGAAGAGAAGCCCCTCCATCCTCCCTGCCAACAAGGGAAACGTGCTGCGGAAGGCCAAGGTTTGCTCCTCTTCTCTTCCCTGCCCCCCACAGGAAATCAGGCTTTCATCCTGTCCTCGTTCTTGACAATGGATTTTGGAGATCATGGCTGCTCCCTACTGCAAAATCAAGGTTGCTGCCAGGGTCCCCCGTAGTCCTGCTCAGTGGCACTGGCTCCTGGCATAAGCCCAGCTTGCAGGGAAATTCAGGGGGCGCAGCGGGGAGAGCATCGCTTCCACAATGCCCAGAGCAGAAGTGACCAGCCTTTGGAGATGCTGAGGTGGTCCAAAGCCCCCCAGTAGGGAGGGAGGCCCTCAGAGGACTCAGTGCTTGCTTCTCCAGCTTCTGATGTCTCCTCATCCTTTTTTGTTTGTTTGTTTGTTTCCCTTTCTCTGCAGGAATGGGAAAAGAAGCAGACTTAAGCTGGACTGCGGGAAGCCCTGCCAGGCCCTGCTGGACACTGGGGCTCACTGAGGAGCTACAAGCGCCCTTCCTCCCAGCCGCGGGGACAAGTGCCCTCCGTCACCCCTCTGCGCCTGCCATGTGGGCAACACTATGAACCATGGGGAAGGGAGCGGGAGGGGATTTGGGAGGCGGGTGGGGAACGGGAGTCCTTTGGGGATCAGAGTCACTTACTACGGGGAAACCCATCTCGCGGTGAGCCTCCCATGGGGCCAGAAGCTCGGCTCGAGTTGTGCGCCTGTGTGGCATGGACAGCATGTGGGACTGGCAGCCAGCCATCAGGCACTCTGGTTTATCAGGATTGGTGTTCCATCCCTGGGGACACCGGAGGCCTGGCTAATGCTTTCCAAAGTGACTGCGGATTCTTCGGGAATTTTTGGCTGCTTCGGCGTTGGGGTTCGTGAGCTGCTCAGGACGTGACCCTTTGGAGACGCCCATCATTGGCCCTTCTCACTGTTGCCAGTTCCACAGGGTCTCATCTCAGGGTTTCTGGCTCACTGTGCCTCAGCTGAGTGCCCTTGCCCAGGGTTCTTTCTAGTCCTCCATGCAGCAAGGGTGAGGGCAGGCTTGCTTCCTTTGGGAATGAACAAAGCTCAAGTGTCAGCATTTGAAAACAAATTAACAGCAAGCACCTTTTAACCTTGCTGACGATCAGGCAAATGCTGCTGGGGGCTGTGGCTGGAGGCAGCCCAGCTCCCTCTGCCCTAGCCCCATGCCAGCTTTCAGGGATGCAGAAGGGCCAGGGCTGCCTCTGGGCCAACAGCACGTCCACAGCACTGCTGCTGTCAGACACAGTTTGCCAAGGCATGTCGTCAACATGGAGCAAGGGGAAGTTAAAAAGTGCTTTCAAATGAGGGGACTGGAACAGTAAAAGAGGAATGGGGAGAGGTGATTTAGCACAGGCAGAAACAAGGGAGAGGGATAAAAAGGAAAGGTCCAGGCTTTTGTGCCAGGGACAATGGAGCAGCCCGTGACCCACTTGTGCTCACCGCTACCACAATTAACCTTTGCAGCTTGCTCTTCCAAGGCCCCCTCTTTAGTAACTAGGTAAGCAGCTTTTCATAAAAATGCTGGCACTAGCATGCCCTTACCCTGGCTGCTGGGAGCAAACTGTTCAAATTACTCTTGCTTGTAATGAAAGAGGCCAGCACAGGTCTGGGGCGCTGGGGCTGTGTGCACCCACATCGACTGCTGGGGGCGGCTGGATGGATCCCCCGCACACAAACTCCATCGGTGACCGTGGGTTTGGATCCATGAGCTCCACACTTTGCTTCCCGGACTGGAGGCACTGTTCGAGCCACAGGGGAGCTCCTGACCCTGCTCCACGCCAGCTGTCACTGCTCCTGTCCCCTCCGGAGCCGTGCTGTTCCGGAGACACGAGGCAGCTCTCGCTGCAGGATGGCAAAACCCTCTCCTCAGCATCGGGAGAAGCACGGTGCCCGTGCCAGCAGGCAGGCGAAGCAAAGCTGCTCCTTTGAAAACCTGCTTGCTGTCCACAGATCATTCGGAATTAGCCCTCATTTAAAAAGCACACTTGGCCAGCGGCAGCCGTTTTTTAACGATCATTCACTGTGAGGCAAAAAAAAATAAAGTTCCTCCCCCCTCAAATCAGCCCGCAGGCCTGGCTCACGACGGCCGCGAGGCCTGCCCCCGGCCCCCCCCCGCCCCCGCCCCCCCGCCGCAGCCCCCTCGCGTGTTTTCAC